>CM053506.1:82704940-82732695 GCA_028627145.1 Eidolon dupreanum | reverse complement strand
CTTCTTGTGTATACACTATTTGGTAGTGATTCTTCATCCTTAATGAGTTATATTCACGGATTAAGTTAATTAAAAGTAATTTGAAATTATTTGTATTCCCATTTAGGTTGAAAGTTAAGATTTTTCTTGTATCTGACACTATTTTTCTTATGATTTTTATCATTGACACAGCTGCCATGCAGAGAAAGCCCAAATCATATTCATCTTCTTTAATGGATCAGATTCCCATCAAATTTCTTATTCGACAGGCTCAAGGGCTGCAGCAGGAATTGGGAGGTATTTGTTTTACTTATTACTGCTAACAACTGTTTTAAAATATCTTACTGTTTATGGTGTTACAAAGTTTAATAGGTACTCAATGTTAAAAATTCAAACAATTCTAGAATGAAATTCCTCTTAACCTCATTTACTGTGTTATTCCCTGAACCACCTTCATACCCCCAAAACCCTAGTTGTTTTGGTGTGTAATTTCAGACCTTTTTTTCTACAGTTTGATCCATATAAAATTGCAGGTATTCAAATATTTTTGACATACAAAAATGTAATTTCATATGATTGAAGCTGATAGATACATATATGAGTAAAAATTCTTTTTTAAAACTATAAATCCTGCGATTCGCTTCTTCCTCTTGGAGTCTTAGGAATCTTGTCAGTTCATGTAGATCTACCATATTGTTTTTAATTGCTTCATAATATTCCATGGCATGGAATTACTGTAATATTTTTTATTGTAGAACTGTCAAATAGAAATGTAATATTTTTAAAATTCAAAAAATAATTTAACACCTCTCTACTTTTGAGTTTTGGTTTTCTTTTTTGTTGTTTTTTTCAAGCTGGAATTTTCTTTTTCTTTCTTTGGTATAGTTGGTTTCAAGGAGAAACATGAACCTTCTTTGGTCACCTGTAGCCAAATGTCTACATTATATCCTTGCAAAAGTTCTTTCCAAAGAAATGACATTATATATGGCAGCATTTGGCAACTAACATGTTTTATTGGAGAGATTATGAAATGTAGATTAATTTGACTATTGTAAGCAATCATTTTTGTGATTGTTTTTGGATAGTCTTAACTTTATATATACTTGTGCATTTAAATATTTAACTTTAAAAATAATACCACTTTTGATTGTTACAGTGTCTTTTCCAACAGAAACATTAATTTTAAGCAGTGTGTATGAGAAAGAAAGCAGATATTACCCCACTGGGACTAAACAGTGGTATTACGAGTTGATCTAAGTTGCATAATAAGGGAATGATTAAATCTAAAGTACTTTTTATTACTACTAATACTATTATTACTATTCTTACAACTCTGATGATGATAATAGTATAGTAACAACAATATTTTTTAGGCATCTATGTGCCAAGCACTTACTACAGTAGTACTTCATCTATCTAAAAAGGCATTTTTCCAGATAATTTATTTTCTAATTATTGATATTATACAGTAATAGTCATGAATAGCCAACTATGCTATAAGCAAAAGTTTAGTGATAAGACTTTGATTTAGTAAAAGGAAGATTTTCCATTTATTTTGAGCTTCCATAATCTTTTTTTTTTTAAAGACTTTTTAAAATTATTTTTAATTATTGTTGACACATAACATAAAATAATTTTATTCGTTTCAGGTGTACAACATAGTTATTCAACATTTACATACTTTACAAAGTGATTACCACAATAAGTAGTAACATCCATCATATATAACATATGTATATGTTATATAACATATTATTATATTTTTGACTCTATTCCCTGTGCCATACATTTCATCTCATGACTTATAACCTGAAGTTTGTACTTTTTAATCCCCTTCACCTTTTCCACCCAGTCCCAGACCTGCCTCCCCTCTGGAAATACTGTTTGTCTTTCACCCTTCTTGAAGGAAGACTAATGCACCCTCTTGTGGGTATCATCAGTACTGCTTTGGTTGGCTGACATTTAGCTATGTGACTTTGGGAACATTAATAAATGTCTTCAGCCTGTTTCCTTACTGTAGAATGGAGACAATATTGTTTACCTTGTAGGAATGTTAGAGTGAAATGAGAAAATGTACATAAAGTGCCTGAGAACTTTTAGGTACCAAAAGTGAGCGACTTTACTTTTATCCAACTATAGCAATGATTCTCAACTGGGCTGGAGGAAAGGACATGTTCTCCTATAGAAGCCTATCAGAACTTCCGAGTGAGGCCTTTTTCAAACCATACATTATCTCCCCCAAATGGACATTCTTTTCCCCTTTTTCTTTTCTCCTCTCTCAACTCTTAAACTGCTGCTATATCAAACAACTTTTCCTGATGGAAGACTTTTATGTTGAGATAGGGCGGAAAGCTTGAGAACTTTTGATAAAAGTAGTAGTTTCCAACTTCCTGTGTGTCAGATCACTTGCTTGTCTTTATTTAAGCAGATTCCCTAGCTGAACCACTAAACAGAATTTCTCAAACTGTAGTATGCATGTACAAGTACAAATTCCTTTGTCTTGCTGAAAATGAAAGGAAGAAAGGAGAGAGGAGAGAGAAGATAAAAGATTTTGATGTTTAAGAATGAAGAATCCAGTTGACTTTTTATAAATTTTCAAGGGTTGCATTCTGCTTTACTACGTCTCCTTGCAACTAACTACCCACATTTATGCATTGTCGATGATTGGATCTGTGAAGAAGAAATCACAGGGACTGATGCCTTGTTAAGGCGAATGCTCCTGACTAATAATGCCAAAAACCACTCTCCTGAACAACTCCAAGAAGGTATAGTAGATCGATAATCCTTTACTTCGTTAATAGTACAAAGAAATGTTAGGCTCATTGAAATGTTCATACCATGCAGAATTTTCCTGGGGGTACAACAGTATTTTGGTGAATATATTTTGAGTAATTCTCTTTGAATTTAAGGAGTTTTAACCACTTCTTTCTAACATGCTACTATATTTCCTCGTAGGTCCTACATTATATCACTGAACAAATCATGTGGTTTTAGGAGGGTCCTAAACTGTCAGAAATAGGTGCCATGGAGTAGAGCAGTGTACTTGCCATGTATTAATAATGTTCTAGTTCAGCGCCGTCAAATAGAAATATGATGTGACTCACACATAATTATATACTTTCTATAGCCACATTAAAAAAGTTAAAAAGAGAAATTAATTTTAATAATTATTTACCCCAATATATCCATTATATTATTTCATTATGTAATCAACATAAAAGACTATTAATGAGATATTTTACTGTTTTTCCATAAGTCTTTGCAATCTGGTATGTGTTTTTGTATTACAACACATCTTATTTTGGACGAGCTACATTTCAGGTGCTCAATAGCTAGATGTGGTTAGTGACTATTCTACTGAAGAGCACAGTTGTAGATATTTTTTACTAATAGCAGTCTGCTGGGTGCTTACAATGTATAAATGGGGCCATCCAGAGGAAGTTATCAAGAAGTATGAATCCTTCAAATGAATGCTATTACCAAAAGCAATACTTGGGCATATTTACATGTTTCAACCAATTTTTAAAATCAATCTGAATCACTAAGGAAATGATATTTGTCTTTGAGTTACTAATGTGATTTTTAAAATGAGATATTCTTTGTTCCTTGTGAAATAACTGCACTTAACATAACCTTTTTTTAAGGCTTTTGTTGTAAGTATAGCCAAAACTATGGCTAGAATTCAAAGTTTTACTTTTTTAAAGCAACATTGTTTTCTTGATTTGCTTGGTCTATAGTCTGATAGTGCAATATTACTTCCTATTTGGTAAATTGTATAGAATTTAGATTATGACTGCAAAGTTTTTCTTTTAGCATTTTCAGCTGTCCCAGTAAGTCACACAGAAGTCATGCAGATTCTAGAACACTTGACTCTACTCTCTGCCAGTGAACTTATACCATATGCAGAAGTATTAACATCCAATATGAACCAGCTGTTGAATTCAGGGGTTCCACGGAGAATTCTTCAAACAGTCAATAAACTATGGATGGTTCTTAATACTGTGATGCCTAGAAGGTAATTTCAGGGTTTTGTTACATGTAATAGATAAGTATATTGCAGTGATTATGTATGATAACCTAAACTTAAATGTTGAAAAAAATTGTTGAATATTTGACAATATAAATCCTTTCTGAAGGTCGCTAATTAAAGTTGTTATAACTTAAAGGAAAAGAATAAGCTTTATCTTAAGAAACAGAGAGAAACCTTGAAGTATTTCCAACTTGTGATTGTTCTTTAAAAGTGAACCCTCATGTATAGTTATTTGTGGCTCTTGTGATTTAGGTAGCCATTGTGATCATCATTGCAGTGGCTCCAAGTTTTGCTGAACATTAAAATTGTGTGGAGGTCTTTTAAAATTCCTGATCCCCAAGTTGTAACCCATGCCAATTAAATTAGAATGTCCATGGGCAGGAGTCAGGCATTGTTTTTTTGTTTTTTTGTTTTGTTTTTGTTTGTTTGTTTGTTTTTCAGTATTTCCTAGGTGATTTCAGTGTGTAGCACAATTTAGAGTACTTTGGATTAATCATTTTGTCTTTACTCAGATGGGTGTCTGTTGGTCCATAGATTGTATCAAAGACACCTGGTCAGCTCTAAAAAACAGAATAGTGGACTGGACTTAACCTGAGATTTTGATTCAGTGGGTCTGGGAATATTCACATTTTTTAAAATTTAAAAATAATTTTTAATTATAAGTAAATTAACTTTTACATGTAAATTAATTATAAGTAAATTAACTTTACTTATATCAAATCAGTAAATGTATATAACTGAAGAAGTTAAATAGCATATAAAATCTGCCTACGCCTTCCCATTTTAGACTATTTTCAGAGATAACTATTTTTAGCTCGTTTATCTTTTTATTCTGGCATTTATGTCTCCACACATATCACAATAATATGCTCGTGATTACTATGACTCCCTGACTTTTCAGTTTAGAATTTTCTTTTGACTTCCTACTATACAACATGAAAAGTTAGCACTCTTACCTGCTTCCTCCCCTGTGAGTCCCTCTTCCCCCAAAACACTTTCCATTTCTCCCAACACAGTTATCTCAAAACTTTTGATTAAAGCAATATTCAGTGTGCATATTATTTTTTTCAGTGTGCATATTCTTATAATAGCATTATTTATAGTTGACCTGTGCGATATCCTTTGATTACAATTTTTTTGTTATACAACTGCCCTCCTTCACACCCCACATACAAACCCTAAGTTAATACTTGCCTCTTTTCCATTTACTCGGGTTTTGGTTGTTGTTTTCCTTTGTTTTTGTATCAATTCTCATCTCCAGACTCCATTACTGAAGGGAAATTTACTTTATAGTTAGTTATAATACATCAGTAATATTTTTTTTCTTGGAAATATTCCTTTCAGAGCTTTCCATCCTTGTGTTTGAATCTGGGATACGCTTAGTAGCCATACTGAAATTGCTTTTGCCTTTCTTCTTTGTTAGATTCCATATTTTTTTCTTTCTTGGTCTAGTTCCTCATTTTAGTGAGTGAAACCACAGTCAAGTTGTTTCCTGAGAAAGGGTGTTTGGGAGACTTATTTAATTAGTTTTTAGGTTTGCATGTGTGAAAAGGTTTTTATTTTTGCCCACACATATGATCAATATTTAGCCTAGGTGTAGCTCATTTTTCCTTTCAGAAATTTGAAGGCGCCATTCTACTGAATGAATTAGAGCTTCTTTATTGCTGTTAAGTAATCTGATGTTATACCAGTTCCCAATCCTTGTTAGTGACCATGGTTTTTCTTTCTCAAAAGTTTTAGGTTTTCTTCTTTCACTGGTTTCTGGAATTTATTTCATGATGATATATTTTGGTGTGGGTCTTCTTTTATTCATAGTGCTGATTACTTGGACATTTTTAGTCTGAAGACTAATGCCTTCATTTCTGGGTGTTTCCATGTATATTTTTTTATTCAATAATTTATTGTCTTCTGTTCTGAATTTTTTTTTTTTAAACAGCTACAGCACCCGGTATTCCTAGGTGGTCTCCCGTCCAAGTGCTAACCAGGCCCACCCCTGCTTAGCTTCTGAGATCAGACGGGATCAGGCGTGTTCAGGGTGGTATGGCCATAGACTCTAAGAGCTCTTATCTGAATATTTTTAAATGTCTCCTGTTCTCATGTTCATATATGAAATATTCTATCCTTTAAGGACATTAATTATAGGTTTTAAAATGATTACTTTTTCATTCTTACATTACATTCTGTTATATATATATATATGTGTGTGTGTGTGTATATATATATATATAAATGTATATATATATAAAATTCAAAGTAGAAGCTTTCTTTATTGTCTGGTGATTCTTGGCTGTCCGTTCATATTTAAGAGTGAGCATACTTTGTTTGTGAGGTGAGACTGACAGACTCCTGGGCTTCACTGTTAGAAATCAGATATACTTCATATTGGTATATCCCTCAGTAATTCTGATGTGCAGTCAAGTTAACCACCACTTTTATTGTCTATTGATGTCTCATATCAAAGTGGCATCTCACATTGAGATTTTATGATAAATATAGAATAGTGACTTAATTTATGGGACTGGATAGTTTCAAAGTGTTTGGGTAAGTATTATTTCATTTACAGGTATTATATTCCAGTTTTATATATGAGGAAGCAGTTCTGAGAGGCTGAATGACTTACACAGACTCATATAGCAATTATGGTATTACTGAGCTTTTAATTCAGATTTTTATTTTATATGCCATGATTATTTCATTACAATGATGAATATTTTTGAAACTACTTTGTATTTACTGTTTTATCTTCATTTGTTTTAGAGACTTAATAATGGGTTAGATATCTATAGTTTTTAATTTTTAGAAGTTCATTTATACAAGATTTTTATTTTTTTTCCCTGAACGTATCTTTCAAAGATAGAAAGGACTGAATGGCTAGGGGTTTCAATTATTGTATAGTTGTTTTTGAACATGTGATTATTTTCTCATTAGGCTGTGGGTAATGACAGTAAATGCACTTCAACCTTCAATAAAGTTTGTTCGACAACAAAAATATACTCAAAATGACCTGATGATAGACCCTCTCATTGTCCTAAGGTGTGATCAGAGGGTACACAGGTACGTGTTATTTGAGTTTCATTTTTATTATAGAGTTATACTTTGGAAAGTCAAAGAAATGGAAGAAATTCAGTTTTAACTTATATCTAGTGTTTTTACAGGTAACTGGCAGTATGACCTGTGAGATTTTTTTTAAGTTGTCTATGTTCATGAACTATATATTCAGTTTAACATTTAACATGTGATTAATAAAACCTAGCCTTAAAAAAATGTTATTCTTGGTTTTGGCAACTTTCAATAATGGCTGTTCTTTCTCGTAGAGCAAGACCAGTAAAGAATAATACCATTTCTGCTAGCGTTATTGAAATGCCTTTTAAAAAACTGGTTTATTGTGAACTATTACATGCATTAAAACTTGGATCTTTTGGCATCTTCAATTGTGATGTTAGCTTCACTGATTTGTCTATAATTCCTTGCCAGTTGCTAAACTTAATTGCTTTGAAGTGGCTTCACCTCAAGGGACAGAATTAATGAATTCATGTCATTAATATTTGAATTTCTTGTTGCTGTGCTAAGTGATATCAAAGATATATAAGTTGAGGGGCCTTCCTTTAAAGTCATTATTACTTGCATGAGGACATAAGACAAATAAATGAAAAGTTAAATAATACAGTCCTAAATAGATAAACGGTATAGTACATAAATGCTGTTAAAAGTTCAGGAAAGATGTGGAGGAAGTGGGACCTGAGTAATATTTTAAAGGATAGAAATAGGATTTAGATGAACAGTTAATATAACGATGGTGGTTAGGGGGGTAATAGTGTGAGCAACAGTGTAGAAGCAAGAATAAAAAAGACTTCGAGTGGAGAGGTAGGTATATGTTTGTATGTATATATTACTGTTTTTTCCTTTATCGTTCTATTCTTTCGCCTTTTAATTTTTTTCAGTTTTTAAATTTAATTTTTTAACCAAGTAATTGATCATTCACAAGTATTTTAAAAATATCAAACAATATGAACAGGTATATACATATAATGATGTTTAGGATCTGCTTTGCACTAATCCAGTGGTGGTGAGAAAGTGGATGGAGGTATAGATGAAATCAGACTGGCCATGTGTAGATAACTGGGTGTTGAGTTCTTGGAGCTTCATTAAGTGTTTCCTCTTTTATGCGTGTATGAAAGTTTTCATAATATATATTAATAAGTGAACAAACAAGAAGATTGACAACAAGAAAAGCCTTGTTCTCTCTCATATCTACCACGCTGCCATTGCTAAAGCAGAATCCTCTTTGGCCTCTTTTGACCAATCTCAGTTCTGCCTCCAAAGGAAACTTTGTGGTGGGCATAATGGTGTGTATGTAGCTTTACTTTTTGTATGTTTACAAACTTATAAATAGAAATATTTTGTTTGTTTTTGGGTGGTTTTAGAAAAAGGTAGTATATTGTAGGCATTATTTTGTTCTTTTTCTTAAAAAACTACTGTTTTCAACATGTTTTCTATATTAATATGCATATTTCTACCTCATTTGTTTTAACTGTTGCATAGTATTCTATATATAGATTATCAGCTCCATCCTCCAGAAACTCTAACATAGAATGTCTGAAGTGGGTGGAGCTTGGATTTTTTTTTTTTTTAAATATGTACTCCAGGTGATTCTTGTTTTCAATTTTGGGAAATATTGCCATAGTTTATTTAACCATTGACATTTTTTTCTCACTGTAGATATATACATATTTATTATAGAAAATTGGTACATTTCAGAAAAACCATTTGCAATTGATGGACATTTAAGCTGTTCCAATGTTTCACAGTTATAAACAAAGCTATAATGCCTGTTTATGCACACATGCTAGTTTTGTCTATGATAGACTGAGAAGTGACATTTCACACTTTTCTAAGGGCTTGGTTTAAAATTTTTAGCGGTTACTAATTTTTCTTTGTTTCCTTTTTTATAGTAATTCTTTTTTTGATACTTTTTATTTTTCATTTACAGTTGGCATATTATATTAGTTTGAGGTATACAACATAATGATTAGACTTATATAACTGACAAAGTGATCACTCCAATGAATCTAGTACTCATTTGACACTCTACATAGTTATTACGATATTATTGACCATATTTCTTATGCTATACTTTACATCCCCATGACTACTCTGTAACCACCAATTTGAACTTCTCAATCCCATCCCCTTTTTCACCACCCTTCCCCCCCCCAATCACACCTCCCATCTGGCAACCATCAAAATGTTCTCTGTATCTATGAGTTTGTTTGTTTTGTTTATTTTATTCTTTAGATTATACATGTAAGTGAAAGACATGACATTTGTCTTTGTATGACTTACTCCACTCAGCACAAACCCTCTAGGTCCAACCATGTTGTTGCAGGTGGCAAGATTTCATTCTTTTTAATGGCTGAGTAATGTTCCATAGTATTTATGTACCATCTCTTCTTTATCCATTCATTCATTGATGGATACCCAGGTGGCCTCCATATCTTGGCTATTGTAAATAATGATACAATGAACATATGGATTTACATGTCCCTTTGAAGTAGTGTTTTGAGTTTCTTCAGATAAATACTCAAGTGGGATTACTGAGTTCTTCTTTTTCTCTTGTTATAGCCTTTGTTTTAAAATCTATTTTGTTTGGTATAAGTATTGCTACCCCAGCTCTTTTGTTTGTTTCCATTTTCATGAAATATCTATTTCTATCTCTTTCAGTCTGTGTGTGTCTTTTGATCTCTTATAGACAGTATATATAAAGGTCTCGTTTTCTTTTTAAAAAATTTTTTTAAAGATTTTTTAAATTAAATTTATTCTACGGCCATGCCACCCTGAACATGCCCAATCTCATCTGATCTCAGAAGCTAAGCAGGGTCGGGCCTGGTTAGTACTTTGATAGGAGACCACCTAGGAAGACTGGGTGCTGTAGGTGTTAAAAAAAAATTATTGGGGTGACATTGGTTAATAAAATTATATAGATTTCAAGTGTACACTTCAATAATACGTCATATTGCATTGTGTGTTCACTCAAAAAGTTAAAGTTTCTGTCACTTTATATTGGGTCTTGGTTTCTTATCCATTCAGATACCCTATTTTTGATTGGAGCATTTAATCTATTTACATCTAAAATAATTGTTGATAGATATGTAGTTATTACCATTTTTTATTTATATTCTTGATCTTTTTTTTCTTCTTAAAGAAGTCCCTCTAATATTTCTTGTAATACTGCTTTGGTGTTGATGAATTCCTTTAGCTTTTTCTTCTCTGTGAAGCTCTTTATCTGTCCTTGGATTTTAAATGATATCTTTGCTGGGTAAAGTTATCTTGATTGTAGGTCCTTACTTTTCATCACTTTGAATATTTCATGCCAGTCATTTCTGGCCTGCAAAGTTTCTGTTGAGAAATTGGCTGACAGTCTTATGGGAGTTCTAATTTCTTTGATGCATTTAAGATTCTCTGTCTTTAACCTTTGGCGTTTTAATTATGATGTGTCCTGGTTTGGGCTTCTTTGGGTTCATCTTATTTGGGACTCTATGCTTCCTGGGCTTGTATGTCTATTTCCTTCACCAAGTTAGAGAAGATTTCCATCATTATTTCTTCAAATAGGTTTACAATTCCTTACTCTTCTCCTTCCAGTATCCCAATGTGAATGTTGGTATGCTTGATGTTGTCCCAGAGGCCCCTTAAACTATCCTCATTTTTTTAGATTCTTTTTACTTGTTGCTTTTCTGATTGGGTGTTTTCTGCTACCTTATCTTATAAATCACTGATTCGACCCTCTGCTTTATCTAATCTACTGCTAATTTCTCCTAAGGTGTTCTTCTTTTCAATTATTGTATTCTTCATTTCGGACTGGTTCTTTTTTGTTTTATTTTTTACTTTTATGTTTTCTGTCTCTGTTAAAGTTCTCACTAAATTCATCTACTTTTCCCTTAAGTTCATTGAGTGTCCTTATAACCAGTATTTTGAACTCTGCCTCTGCTAGGTTGCTTGTCTTCATTTTGTTTAGTGCTTTTTTTGAATATTTGTTATGTTCTTTCATTCGCGTCCCCATTTTGGCTATCTCCCTGTTTGTTTCTCTGTATTAGGTAGGGCTCCTATGTCTCTTGGTCGTAGTAGAGTGGCCTTAGATAGTAGTTGCACTGTGGGGCCCAGTGGCACATTCTCCCCCCATCACTTGAGCTGGTGCTCCAGGTGTGTTCCTTGTATGGGTTGTGTGTGCCCTCCTGCTGTAGTTGAGTCTTGGTTGCTATTTGTACATCAATGGAAGGGAGTGACTCCTGGGCTGATTGGTTGGGAAGACTAGCTGGTGACTACAGTGGCAGACCTGTTGTGTAGGGGCTGACCCTATGGAGCAGGATTATCTTTAGCAGGGCTCTGGTGCCTGCCCAGTCTGTCCTTTGGGTGTGTCATTCTTGGATGTGGTCCAGGAAGTGCTTCAGCTCAGTCTTAAGCTGTCCACTGGGCATGCTGGTTCCAGGGCCTCCTGGGAGTGGTCCCACCAAAGGCCAAGTTTAGCTACCTGCCTGGGGCCACCTGGCATGAGCCACCAAGCAATCCACAGATGGCTGCCATCCACGCTAGGCTTGGAGGTGCCACATGAGGCCAACCTACGAACTAAGGCTGGCTGCTGCTAGTACTAGGCTTGGAGTTGCTCAGCAAGAGGTACAGGGCATACAGAGGACTGATGTTGCTTGTTTGGGTTTTGTGAACCTTTGAGAGATTTTAAGAAAGTCTGCAGCATGAACCAAGACAGGCCATTTGTATGGAAGAACCACTGGAGGTGTCTTGGGTGGGGCAGGGTCTCAGGGAATCACTGGGGTGGGGTGAACAGTGTTAGCCAGGTCAGTGGAGACTCAGATATGGCAGCTGCCTGTGTCCGCACACTGGATTGCGGGAGGGCCCAACAAAAGAACAGTGGCCTCCACCAGCACTTTTCTGGGAGAAAACTGCCTCTCCAGCCTTGTCTGGAAGCCAGACAACTCACTTCCTTCCCATATGTCCCTGGTGTCTTTTGAGCCACTGCCCCAATGTGAGTGAGTCCATCAGTGAGTAAGTATGCACGGGACACCTGTCGTCCTCTGCCCCACTTAGCCATTATCTCCACTGATTTTCACATCTAGATTTTGATGAACTTCTCTTCCTGGTCTTGGAGCCCCAAGCTTGGGAGCCCAGGGTTGGGCCAAGAGCCCTTGCTTCCTCTAGGGGACTTCCATAGCTGAGATATCTGTCCCAGTTTTCAATTGCCAGACATGGATGTGAGACCAGCCTGTTCTACATCTCTACCCCTCCTACCAGCCTTGAGGTAGCCCCTTCTGTATGTCCTTAGTTGTAGGACTTCTGTTCAGCCTAGACTTTAGGTGATTTTCAGTGATGGTTGTTCTGTAATTTAGTTGTAATTTTGCTGTGGTCATGAGAGAAGGCAAACACAGTTTTTTTACTGCACCATCTTGACTGGGAAGCTACATTTAATTCTTATATTTATTCTCATTTCATTTAAATTTAATCTGTAACAATCTTTGAGGAATGAATAACTGTACTTACTTTATAGATGAGGAAACTGAGGCTCAGTAATTTCTCCAGATCAAGCAGATAAAGCACTTGTGGAATACAGAATTGTCTTGCTGCTTGCTTGCTCCAAAGAAGAAACAATAATAGAAAGAATAAATATTCTGTTTTAGTCTCTTTTATCTTTATCAATAATAGAGTATTTCTCTTTAAAGACAGGGTCACATCTAAGAGATTTATGCTTAGTGCCCTTTTCTGCAAAAAAGGCATACGTTATATTTGATTTTAGCTGATAAGATAAAATAGATAATACTATTTATATAATCTTGAAATAGAGAATAAGAAATTTAAACATTAATTCTGGGAATGAATATTTCAGTGGGAAAAATGTTACTTTACTATTTTCAGGTTTTTCAGGTACTGTTTAGGTTTTTCTAATTATTTAAACTGATAGATCACATTCTGGCTAATATATAAATTCTTATGTATTTTTCTACTTTCTGTATTTAGATGCCCCCCACTGATGGATATTACTTTGCACATGTTGAACGGATATCTTCTTGCATCCAAAGCCTACCTTAGTGCTCATCTGAAGGAAACAGCAGAGCAAGATAGGCCTTCCCAGAATAATACATTAGGTTTAGTTGGACAAACTGATGGCCCAGAAGTTACTAGAGAAGAATTGAAAAATGCATTACTGGCGGCTCAGGTAATAAAGTAAAATTTAGTCAAAAAGGGTAAGGGCTTCCCTGTTAATAGAATCAGTTAAATAGATAGCATATATGCTCTCCATATATAATGGTGATATTATGCATTCCTTTTATTACAGAACATACTATAATGATGTTACCTCTGCTTGTGAATATCAGATGGACTACATTACTAAAATCAGGAATAATCTTCATGATACTAATTTAATATCATAAATAAGGTTTACATTTAAATTAGGTTTACATTTTAACAAAATAGAGACTTGTTTCTTAAAATCAAATGGTTGAAAAAAATTAAATGGACACAAATAGAACAAGAAATATATATTATATATCAAATTTTGATGTGTGTGTGTGTGTATAAATAAAATATATCAGAATGTCAGGCAGTGACAAATAGTATGACAACCTAAGTAGTTCAGTTTTATATTTAGAAAAGTTTTATAACAATGTAGAATTTTACCGAAGCCTTAAGTAGTCGCTTTGAATAATAAAGGAAATGTGAGATGATTAAATGTTCAGCAATTTGAAGTCTTCAAAATAGAAATGCTTTCTTAGTTTAAAATATATTTTCTGAAATCTTTTTATTGGCAATAAGGGAAATTAGAGTAATAATATAGGTCCACAATCCCTTATCTATAATACAGAAATCCAAAAACCAATGAAAACTGAAACATTTTTTTGTTAATTCAGTTGTCAGAAAAACTTGACCTGCCATGACCTCATTTTTGACAAAACTTGACCTGAATTGATGTGAAGCTACTTATGGCCTTTATTCCACTTAATGTGAATATTGGTATGTTTTTCTGCAGAAATATTAATGTTTGACTACCTTGTGCTACTCTAGTCTCTGCTGGAGGTATTATATAATGTTATAATAAAAATAATTCTGAGTTCTAAAATAAATCTAGCCCTTAGAGTTTCAAATAAAGGATTGAGAATCGTAATAGCTACCACATTGTATAATGCTTACTATATGCTGCATGCTATTCTAAGTTCTTTATGTATGTTAACTCAATCTTTACACCCAACCTACAAAGTATGGAGTCTTGTCATCTCCATTTTTAAAGGAGAATGAGACCCAGAGAGGTTAAGTGGTCACCCCTCGAGAAACTACTATTCTATGAAATGATACTGAAGCTTGTAGACTGAGCAACATTGAGTTGTACAGGTGAAACTTTTCCTTGCAAAACCAGGACCTTAAATAGTCCATCTTCAAATTAAAAAGGAAAAGAGCTTTGGGATGTAATGTTTAAGCATTGATTATTAACCACCATCTTCGGAGGAATGAATTAATTAGTTGGTAGCCAGGTAAGAAAAAGAAAGGGAATACAGGATAGGATCCTAGGAGAAGTAAGAATTTAAGAGGAAGGAAAAGAGATTCTGGTATGTCACTTTTTGCCTACAGCTTGTTTTGGATGTCATTGAATCACTATACTCTTCTAGTACATGTTCTTAAACTGGAGTACATGGATCTGCCTTAGGAGTATTTGATTACCCTGAAATTATACAATGTTTATTTACATATGTTCATTTTTATAGGGAGAAGGTATATATACAGTTTTCAGATTCTTAAAAGGGTTCATGAGCCTAAAGAAGGTGAGAACCACTGTGCTATAAAAGGCTCGTTTTTTTCTTAGAAGTGCCTCTTTTTTTAAAAAAAGAAATAGTTATTTTATCACTTCTGTTCATATGAAAACAAAATCAGATTTGGTTTTAAACAGATTTCTCAACAACTTCTTCAATTCACTGTTTTTCTTTTTCTTTTTCTGCTTGTAGGATAGTGCGGCTGTCCAGATTCTCCTGGAAATTTGCTTACCAACTGAAGAGGAGAAAGCTAAGGGTATCAGCCCAGACACCATGCTAAGGAACATTCAAAGTGTTATTACTACCAGCACTCCAAATAAGGGAATGGAGGAAGGAGAAGACAATTTACTTTGTAACCTTCGAGAAGTTCAGTGCCTTATCTGTTGTCTGTTGCACCAAATGTACATTGCAGATCCCAATATTGCTAAGCTTGTTCACTTTCAGGTTTGTTTTCAAAGAATGTTTTGTAGTTGAACTTTATTTGGGGGGGAGATTTGAATACTAAATTAATAGGGATTGTTTAGAAACTGGAGATCATACAAATAATCATGCTCCTTTGCAATATGGAGAAAAATCCAGATTTTTTAGATTTTATTTCAGCCTATTTAAGTGTTTAGATAACTGACCTCTATTGTAGCATATCAGAGAGATGAAATGCCAGGTTACATATAAGGCATTGTAGCCTTCTGAGCAACTTTTACATAAAGGAAAGAAAACCTTCCTTTATATTTTTATTTGTATTTGACTTATATTTTATTTCTAATTTCTCCCCCCTTTCTTGTTGAGATAGGGTTATCCATGTGAACTTTTGCCTCTGACAGTCGCAGGTATTCCATCTATGCACATCTGTCTGGATTTCATACCTGAGCTTATTGCACAGCCAGAACTTGAAAAACAGGTAATGAGCATTTTGGAGCATTAGGAAAATTTTAATCTCTCTCCAGTCTTGCTAGTTATATAAAACATTTTATCATTTTAAATACTTAAAGATATTCTTCAGAAACATGTACTATTTGGATTTTGTATTGCAGATATTTGCTATCCAGTTGCTTTCTCATTTGTGTATCCAGTATGCATTACCAAAGTCACTCAGTGTGGCTCGCTTAGCTGTCAATGTCATGGGAACTTTGCTAACAGGTGTGTAGCCAACCAACATCAATGACAAAACTTCTAACATAAAAAAGTACGTTAGTGATACTATGTTTTTTCCATCACAATTTATGCCACCTTTTGAAAATTTTCTTATTACAAATGTGATTTATAGTGTAGAGGAGATGAATAGGCAGACAAAACATATATCTTTCATTTTGTGAATGACTGTCAATTTATCATAAATAATAAGCTTCCTGCATTTTATAAATGGAAATCAAATCTCTGAATGTAATTATGTTAATAGAAAAGAAGTTACAATTTATTACAAATGCTTAGAGTTACAGAAAAATATAATCATATGTATAAATAACTATATTAGTTGTTTCCTTGGGTTCTAAAACATACCCTAACATTTTAACCACCTTCTGGTTTGTAGAGTAAAATGGTATGAAAATAAACTATTTTAAAAGATATGAACTGTAATTCAGTCTTTTCAAGTAATGGCTTACTTAGTTTCATATTCTTTGTCAGGGCTTCCATAATACCCTGGTCATTTTTCTATCCATTGTATTCACCTCACGAAATAATTATTTGTAGTGGCTAAGAGCTTCAACTGCCTGAGTTCAATCCCAGCTCCATCACTAACTAGCTGTGTGGCCTTGAACAAGTTTCTTAATCTAAGTTTTATTTAAGAGTTTTCTCATTCATAAGATTGTGAAAATTAAATGAAATAATGCATGTGAAATACTTAACACAGTGCTTGGGCATAGAATTTCTGTTGGATGATGGCTGATTACTAGATTTTTAAAAAATTTTATTTATTTTTATTATGGTGACATTAGTTAATGAAATCCAGTAAGTTTTAGGTATACAATTCAACAGTAAGGCATATACATATTGCATTGTGTAATCACTGCCCATAGTTAGATTTCTTTCCATTACCACATATTTGACCCCTTTTAAAGATGGGCTGGCCATGTCTTAGAAAACTGAGTATCCTCAGCACAGAGCATGGTGCTTATTGTATGTGTATTGTATATGTTGAATTAACTGTAAATTCAAAAATTCTGTTTCATTCTTTCCAACAGTTTTAACACAGGCTAAGCGATATGCTTTTTTCATGCCAACTCTGCCAAGTTTGGTCTCTTTTTGTCGAGCATTTCCTCCACTGTATGAAGATGTTATGTCTTTGCTGATCCAAATAGGGCAAGTCTGTGCTTCTGATGTTGCTACTCAGACAAGAGATATTGATCCAATTATTACACGTAAGTAGTAACTTATTTTTAAGACTTATTTAATATCTCAAACATAAAAACCAAAATCCTTTCTATATTTCTTGCCTTAATTTTTTTTCCTTATATTTTTAGGTCTTCAACAAATAAAGGAGAAACCAAGTGGATGGACTGGAATCTGTAAAGATCCATCTTATAAGAACGGATCAAGGGACACTGGAAGCATGGATCCTGACGTACAGCTCTGTTATTGTATTGAAAGCACAGTAATTGAAATAATAAACATGAGTGTTAGTGGAATTTAAAAAAAAAATACTTAAAATAATGAAACTGTTTGCAGCATACACCCAGCATGAGTCTACATTTTATAATGACTCTAAACTGAATGGGAACAGTAACATCTTAGAATCACTAAAGTGATTCGGTTCAACATGAATACAATTTAGAACTCTCTTGAGAATTATGCTTGCTTATATTTGATTGGCAGTTCTTTGGATCAACTTTGCTAGTATGTTTATGCTGTAAGCAGCTGAGCTTTTTTTCTATTGGGAACACATATCAGAAACTCATTACTGGAAAGTGAATTTGGCTTTGTATTTAGCTTTTTAAGTGAAGAAAAACTGCCATGTCTTTAATTTCTTATAAAAATGAATTTGTGGGTAGCCCTAGTGTTTATTTTAATTGTCAGCTAGTAATAGAGTGTGACAATGATGCAATGATGAGAGGGAGAAAAAGGGAGAATTCAAGAAAAATTAGGAATTTTAATATCCAAATAGAAATCTCAAACTTGCAATGCAAGTAATATTGATGTAAGATGGAATTCTAGTTCTCAAGAAACAGTACTAGTACTGAGAAGGCTTTAAAAAAAGTCAAATAGCTTTTTGTAAATGATTTCTGTGGAATTACAAATGAAGATTTTAAGATTTGTACATATTTGCTTCAATTTTTACTGATATATGAAGCCATATGTTTAGAGATACTTAAATAATTTAGAATTTTAAGATACTGATTTGAAAGTGTTTCTAGAAACAGCTTTGTGCAGAGAAGAACCTGAAAGGAAGGTCTCATTTAGTTTTTTTAAAATTTATTTTTATAATCCTTTACTAACTTATCTAATGGTCAGAAATACATTGGTATCTAAAGTTTAGAGCAATAAAACCCATTGAATTAAAGAGCTCTTAAGTTTAGCATCAAGATTATAATTCATATAATTTAAGATGATCTTTGAGTAAGAAAATATATAGTGTTTCGACCTCAGGAAAAATTAAAAAGCAGAAACTACCATTTTGCTGAAGGATTTTGCAGTCCCCTGTTAGTAACTTCCATTGATTAGATAGATGCATTTAGGTAATCCACAATCCTCATTTTTTTTCTTAAGTATCCAACATAGAAAGTACTTTGCTTTCTGTAATATTCCAGAATGACACCCATCTCCCGCCTCCACTTCAAATAAACCTCTTCATTTGTAAAAGAAATTAGGCAGGCGTGGTTAGTAAGAAAAGAAATTTAGCTTCAGCCTTTTTACTAGCAAATAGTCACATCTCATTTTTTCTCTTTTGTAAAATGAGATTACTACTGGCCCTACCTCATAAGGGTATTATGTAAAAACTAATTTGTCGCTGTTTAAAATCATGAAGTGTACAGTATCATAGATGATAGATGCTTAATGTTCAATTAAGTAATATTGTGAAAAATAAAAGCATATACTTATAAAATACCATACGAATTTTCATATTTTTAAACAAGGTAGTTTTGTAGTCTTTTAAGATTGAATGCAACTGCTCCTGTTCTATTTTGTTTTTGAACTGGGGCTTTGGAATATTTTGTGTGATTAGGCAACCTCTAGGAGTTCAGAAAAGGTTGAAATATGTTTTCTAACTAAATGCAGTGCACATTCTTGGATCAATTTTCAAAAGCTGGTCAAAACCTGCTGTGTTAATAACATTTGCTGTTTTTCATCAGATCTGTTGATGTAAATAAAATGTGTAAATATATTAGTAAATGTTAATATTCATGTATTTTAAGTTGAGGTTATAAAATTTGTCACAATGTGATTTTTTTTATTCAAGTGAAAACAGATGTGTGCAGCTATTTTGAATATTGGTTTATAAACATTCATATTCTTTATCAAATGAACTTGTAGTTTTTTGTTTCATTTCACTACTGTTAACCTGAAAGGAACAGTCCAGGAGACTGGAATCCAGGATTGTCTGTCTCCAGAGCCTAGGTGGATCTTTTTCTGTTAGGCCACATACATCAAATGGCAATACAAAGTTAGAGTCAGTTGAGAGCCTTAAAAATCTGGGAGAGAAAAATCAGTAGATATGATGGAGCAGCTACTTAAAAGACTGGATATTTTAAAAGTTTGTAAAAGAACAATTTGAAGGTATTTTTAAGGATTTATTTTTATAAATTATCTTTTATTCCACTGCCTTGACAGTAAGTTACATTTCTGTACCTTCCCTTCATCTTTGCTTATATGTACAGATTTTCATGTAACAGAATTCATAATACCCAGTTTGGAGTCTGCTTTTTTAAAATTTAACTTTATATGGAACTTGTTTGCAGGTTCTTTAGTTTTTATAATTAATTTACTGGCTTCATAATGATTTAGTTGATAAAACCGTCTCCCTATTCCTAAACTGGAAAATTTTTTATTTTCTTTTCAGTATTACAATAGACACTTACGAATTGAGGTATTATTACTTTTTCTTAAAGATTACTTCTATAGGATAATTTCTGAGCCTAAAATTACTAAATTAAAGGGTAGAATTTATTTTTATGGCTGTAAGTTTTATCACTTGGAAAAGATGTAGTAAAGTCAAAGGAGAGGCAAACAAATCAACCCTCCCCCTGCTGTTCACTCCTGTAGCAAATCTCTCTCCTCAAAGTAGTTTCTACAATTTGAGAAAGTCTCAAGTTTTCCTTCTTTGGGACACTAGTATTTGAGCCAAGTTCAGGCTATACATAATTTTTTTTTTTTTTAAACAACAATTTGGTGAGATCACAACCTACCTTCGAAGAAACTGAAGTGTACATCTTGGCAAAAAATAAATAAATAAATAAAAAATAAACTGACTTTAGGAGGGATGAGCCTTAAAGGAGGTAGAAGTGCTTTGGTGCTGGCGACTTCGTGAGCGTTTCTTTGGTCGAATTTAGTATCTGAGAAAGCCTTGATTATTGAGATAATGTAGCCAGTTGTCAATGAACTTTTTCGTCTAGTTTGGCTCAGCAGTCTTGCAATTCCCGCCTCAGTCTTTTCACCTCCCCGGCTACTCTAAAGTTCGGAGATAGGAATCGACCGGCATTGATGAATGCTCAGAGAACTCGGCAAGGCTTAAACATGTTTCCATTGGTCTACAGAACTTAATAAAACTGGTGCACAGTTTCAATCACCGGTTTCAAAATAAAAAATAAAAAAGGAGAAGACTTCCCTTATAAACCTGGGTTTTGCGGAACGCATTACTCATTCTTCTGGCGTTCGCCTTCCGCTGCCTTCAATTACCTTGGGTCTATTCTTATTGTGGAGGTTTCCATTGGGTGCCAGAGTGCTCGTCCCCTAACCTCGCGCCGCGATTGGTGCTTGCTTTCTGGTCTTGGCGTGTGATTGGTTGGCTGGGCTCGCCCGCCAATTGGGTGCCGGGAGCCGAGGGGGTGGGAGGCGGGAATTCGTCCGGGAGAGTGGTGGTGTGGAGGCTGACGAGTATTGGAGAAGAGCTAAAGCACAGTGGCACGGAACCCGCGACCAGGCCAGGGGAATAGCAGCCCGTGGAGAAAAAGAAGCTTAGGACCTTTCTTCCGTGCCAAGGCTGCGCTTTATTTGTTCGCCGATACAGTTTCCTTTTCCCGTGAATCGGAGCCCGATTAGCGTAGCTTCGGCTTTCCTCAGACCAGGCAAGTCTGTCTCCCGTGGGGAGGGCGCGAAGCCTGCCAGAGAGGTGCTTTCTGCTTTCTCCTGGCAGCCTGGCAGGCTCAGTGGCATTGACTGATCACCAGAGCCTTGAGGATCTCAACTGGCTGAGGAGGAAGGAAGTGTGAGGAAGAAAATCTGGGGAGCGGGAGCCTGTCCTCACCTTCTTGGAGCAGAGGCCTATTAGCCCGGGTTCCCGCGTTAACTCTTGGCGGTAGGGGGCGGATCGTTGTTTTGTTTTGTTTTTTTTTTTTTTTTCCTTTATTCAGTGTTTAGGGAAAGCTACCCCGTTTTGTTGCCACAATTGGGGTGAGGGATGGATTGATTTCTAGGTGATATCTGAGTCACTAGGCCAGCGTTGAATTGTTTCAGATTAAGGGGTTAGATTCCAAATCTCATTCTCAGAGCTTCACAGATCGCAAAATATTAAACTGGCAAAAAGTTAGTGGTTCTTAACTTCTTTTAGAACACATAGCTATGGTTTAATTTATTATTGGCTTCATAATCTATTAAATTGCTATTTTAACCATTTCTCCATGCCCAGATTGAATTTACCATTTTTTTCACTATTGCAAATAATCTCCCAGTTGATAACAGTGTATATCATTTTCCCCTTTATTTCTAATTATTTCCTTGGGGTAAGTTCTTGGGAATGAGGAATCTACGGATTTTCTCTTTAGAGAAAATTCAGTTATGCACAGAAAGTTTTGCATGTAATATTAAGAGATCACACAGCCTCTGAATTACATCTGTGGACCTTAGGTTAAGAAAAGCTGATTTAGAAGACTCAAGGATTAAAACATCACTTCCTCTGTGTCAGATACTGGAGTTTAGGCACCGTCTGTACATTACCTTATTTTTAACTCAATGCTTGCCTAATTTTCATAAAAACCCTATTAGGTAGATAGTATTATCTCCGTTTCACAGGTGAAGAAACAGGCTCTGAGAGGTTAAGTGATTCACATAGTTTCTCCTTTACAACAGTTTTAAAATTAAGAATCCTTACAGAATAAGATTTAAGTCTAGAGAAGTAAAGACATGATCAAGGTAACATCAGAGTTGTTGTCACAACCTGATCTAGAACCTGTACTTCTCAACTCCACAGCTTTGACAGAATAGGGATACAAATCCAGATTTGTCAGATTCCCAGAGATGCTCTCAACCACTGTGATTTATAAGACTAGGAAATTCTTTTACTTCCATTTATTTTGTTTATATATTTTTTCCAGTTTTCATTTTCAGACTTCTGTCCTAGTGTTGCAGTTAGGAGTCTGAAGAAAGTATGATGTCTTCAGTGCAGTCTGAATACACCATTGGTGGAGTGAAGATTAACTTTCCTTGTAAAGCTTATCCATCACAGCTTGCTATGATGAATTCTGTAAGTATTTTCCAGCAGTTATTTTAAGTCTATCAAGATACAGATGCTTATAATTCATAACATACATTGAGTCCGTGACTAAATTTATTTTCTCAGTAGTAAATGGATTTGCTGTCATTGAAGAACAACTAACCTTTGGAAAAATAATACCGATCACTGCTAAACTGTATATGTCCATGGTTAGGAGGCAAAGGAGAATATTCTGAAAAATGTTCTCAGTTCATTTAGAACTTCTGTTTACTTCACAGAATTATTGCTTTCTATAAAACATTTACTGTCTTTCACACAGAATAGTCTATTTTTCAGCTAATTTTTTTTGAGATATTTCAATCAGATGGAAAATTAATATACAAACTTGAGTAAACTGACTTTCTAGCTCTGTTATAGCTTAACCTTTTGCCATATTTGCTTTATACATTGTTTACAATTCACAAGATTACTAGTATCCTGAATTTGTTCTTTTCTAGCCTTGTTTTTAAATGTTTATTACATCTATATACATATACAATGTAAAGTATTACTTTACAGTTTTGAACTTTGTACAGTGATATGATGCTATACCTATTTTTTGTAGAACTTGATTTTTTTTTGCTTAATATTATTTATAAGAGGTAGCCCTATTGATTGTTCATCCATTTTAATTGCTTTATAGTATTCTGTTATGTGAGTGTACCAGATTTTTTTTGTCCATTTTCCTTTTGATAGGCATTTAGGTTGTCTTCATTCTTTTACAATTATAAACAATGCTGCTATGAACTTTCTTAAACAAGTTTTATCTATGTGGAAAAAGTTTTGAGTATATAAATAGAACTGGGCTTAACTGGAGTTGAGTATCTTTAACTTTTACTAAAAATCATTCATTTCTGTACAAAGTGGTTTTAACAATTTATAGTCCCACTAGCAGTGTCCCCCATTAAGCTTTCATCGAAGATATTAGTGTATTCTAGTTTTAGAAATGATGATGCTTACCTAATTAAGGCATAGATTGCATTTTTTCATTTCCTTTGTGCTTGATATACTTTAAAATTTAACATAATTTTAAGGAGATGTCCTAAGGAATAAAGTTTAGATTTAACTAATACTCACTAGTTCTCTCTTCTGCTGTTGCTGTGTTCCCTGAAGTGCAACCTTGTTTCTCATTGTTATCCTTGTACTTCTGATGAAGAGAGACCCTAATGAAGTAAATTATTTGTTGATTTTTTTTATTGTCTTTGTGTCCATAGATTGTCAGAGGATTAAACAGTAAGCAGCATTGTTTGTTGGAGAGCCCTACAGGAAGTGGAAAAAGTTTGGCCTTACTTTGTTCTGCTTTAGCATGGCAACAATCCCTTAGTGGTAAGTCGTTGGTTGCTATCTTTAGGTTGCTTATTGGAACCTGAAAGTACTTTTTATCCAGAATGATTTATCCATATGGTAGCTAATTTTAGTATTCTCTTTTAAGACATTTCTTTAGAATGTTATGTAACTTCCAAAAGAGTTTCAATATAGCAAAATATGTCCAGTTAATCCTAAAACAATTATGTAATGTGGTCCTTTACTTGATTCAGAGTATACATAATACTTTTGCAATGCTTAGTTATGAAAATAATTATGATAGTTTGTATGTTAAAGATGCAAGAAATGGAACTGTCATGATGCTATAACATAAGGAATGATTTTTTTTAGTAAAGCCTTTAATATATTTGCTTATCTGTCTCTCATAACATTAAAATATCGAATATATAGAAAAGAAAACATTCTAGTTGATCTTTCTACTTGTTTGGAATCTAGATAAATAGAATTTATTGTAATATTGTTTTTGATTTTGAACCTACTTTTTTGTATATTGAAATGAAATGTATTGAGGTAATATTGGTTAATAATTTTATATAAGTTTCAGGTGTACAATTCTATAATACAGCTTCTGTATATTGCATTGTGTGCTCACCACTCAAAGTCTGTCACCATATGTTTGACCCCCTTTACTCTCATCATTTTTTTCCTATCCATCTTCCCCTCTGGTAACTATATACTGTTGTTTGTATCTATGAGTTTGTTCTTTTTGTTTTTTTTTTGCTTTATGTTTTATATCCCACATATGAGTGAAATCATATGGTTCTTGTCCTTTTCCATCTGACTTATTTCACTTAACATGATACTTTCAAGGTCCATCTGTGTTGTTGCAAATGGCAATATTTCAACCTTTTTTATAGTTGAGTAGTATTCTATTTTATAAATGTATGATATTTTCTTTATCCAATCATCCCTTGAAGGATATTTAGGTTGTTTCCATGTCTTGGCTACTGTGAATAATGCCATAATGAACATAAGAGTAGATATATCTTTATTAATAAATGTTTTCAAATTTTTTGTGTCAATACCCAGAAGAGAGATTACTAGGTCATATGGTAGCTATACTCTTAATATTTTGAGGAAGCTTTGTACTGCTTTCCATAGTGGCTGCACCAATTTATATTCCTACCAGCAGTATTTGATGATTCCTTTTTCTTCACATTCTCTCCAGCACTTGCTATTTCTTGTCTTATTGATAATAGCCATTTTAACAGGTATGAGATGATAGTAATATTGTTTTTATGAATCTATATTATTTCCCATTCTTTTATTGGATTTGCTAACAAGTACCTAGTAACATTTACTTTTATGAAAGAAGATCTCGTATACATAATGAATCTAAAATACAATATTGGATACATTTTAGTTACCTAATTAGATGGCTTTGACCTAAAGCATTAGGAGAATTTAAAGTTAAGTATGTTTGTGTGTATGTCTCTATTTATGTGTGTGGATGTTTATATTTATAAAAGGAAATGTCTGTGCTACTGATAAGATTGTATTAAAAATAAAAAGTACATATTTTATAAACTTGATTGTCTAGTTTTATTCTTACTGATGTTAATCCTTGGGGAGAAAATGAAATTATCTGTTAATAACTTAAAATGTTAATGGGAGACCTTGGAAAATAGAATTAGTAGTATTTATGTAGTACATATGAGAAAATAATGTTAGTACTGCTTATAGAAAATAAAAATAAATTACTCAGCTTTTTTAAGTGTCTGTGAGTTGTATATACATTTAAGTACACAATGTAGACATATTACAATACTGTATTTAAATATTAAAATTACCTGTTTAATTTGAATGTTGACTGTAAAACGTATTTTGATATATGTATCAGAATTGATACATCATAAAACATGTTTCTCTTTCAAATAGACATATGTGGAATAATTTAATCCTTACGTGTTTACATGATTGTTTAACATTGAACTTTCAAATTCTTCATTTAGGGAAATAGTAATAATTAGGAATATCATTTAGATCTTTATTTTAATCCTCCTGCTGGATATTTTAATAAATCTCAATATGAATGAATACTTGAGTGGTAGTGTCTTTATTACATTAATTTTTGACGATTAGATTTTTAAAAATTATGTAATTGATGATAACTTCTCTATAAAGATTTCTGGCATAAGTCTTTCCCCCTTGTCCTAATTTGATGCTGCAGATAAGGCAACCAGCTTTTTCAGATTTACCAGGTACTTTCATGGTTTTGTCACTAAAAATCTTGCATCCTGGAATACCTCCCAATCCTGGGCAAAGTTGGGTGGTTGCTCACCCTAGCTGCAGAGGAAAATTAATGTTTTTTAAATTAGAAAAATTACAAATAGATCTTTTATTTTTAGGGAAGCCAGTGGATGACAGCTTAAGTAAAAAAGTTGAAGTACCATTGTCATGTTGTTGTACATGCCATTCAAAGAATTTTACAAATGATGACATGCACCAAGGAACTTCACATCATTTCAATAGTCCAAGTACACCACCTTCTGAAAGACATGGCACTTCATCACCTTGTCAAGGTACTTTACATTTTGCCTAGGTCTGTTGGTATCTGTAATAAGAGCCTTACTTATTGTTGTTATGAGACCTAATTTAGATAAATTTCATTAGTGTAATTGATTATGTACCTCTACCTATTTTCTCTGGAATTATTTTTAGATAATACATAGAGTGGTTAGAAATCCTTGGACTATTTTTATCTTGACTTTTAGTTTATTCAGACATTTTGCTAGCTTAAATCAATTTTTGAAGAAGGCAGGGCAAAATAAATGATATGCAGAAATTGTTATTTGTAGGTAGTGTTGTTAATTTTATGTTAGGATTTTATAAAAAATTGATTTGTATTCTAAGATAAAATCTAATTAGCCTTATTTACTCTCAATGAGTTTGCCTGAAATTCTGAGGCCAGTATTCTACATGAGTATCAGGTATATTTAAGTGTGAGCCTTGAATAATTCTTATTAGATTTATTTAACAGAACTATTTTAAAAATAAGATAAAATATTCTTAAAAATATTTCTTTGGCTTTGATTATATGGAAAGAATTGACCATTTTTTACCTAAACCAGAAACCTAGATGACGTCCTGTGCACATTGCTCTTCCTTATTCCTCGTAAATCTATCTCCATTGATACCTCCGTAATCTAAACTACCATCTCTTATTTAGAGCATGCCATAACTTCTTTTCCTGCTTTTATTCATGTTATTCCATAACTAATTACTGGCAGAGAGAAAAGAGATTGTCATGATTGACTTAAGTCTAAATAGTATCCACTTCCTAAAATCAAGGATGGACTCATCTTCCTCTAAAACATGTGACTGTGTGTGGAGAAGGGTAGCTGCTTGAACTAAAGTGTGAAATCTGTTAAGAATGAGGAAGAGGAAGTAGAATAGTGTTTTGGCCCTTAGCCCTTTTGGCTTTCTTTTCCTTTCTTCAAAGGGTCATGCTTTCTTTCTTCCTCTAGCCTTTGCTTATGGTAGTGTCTCTTCTGAGGAAAATTCCATCTTCAGCTTGTTATCTTGTTCTCAGCTTACTGTCACTTCTTTGAGGGAGCTGTGCTGACCTTTCCATCAGAGTAAATTTGGTTTTCCTATTATATTCTGTCTTACTTTGTACCTCTCCATCATAGCACTTGTCACAGTTTATATTATCCATGTATCTGTGTGCATCTTTTGTTAATCTCTGCTTTCTCTAGCAGACCATATACTCCATGAGGTCTGGGACCATGTCAATTCACTTACCGTTGTATCCATAGAGCCTAGCAGAGTGCTTGGCAAGTAGTAGGTGCTTGTTATAGAGCAAGTTTCCCAGTGAGCACTGACACAGAAGCCAGATAGCCAAATCAAAAAAAAACTTTATTACAGATTCGAATCCGGGCCCAAACCTCCACTGTCGCAGCAGTGATAGAGGCAAGAGCCCCGAACCTAGTTTTTGTTACCCTTATATACCCCCTTATCCTCCCCGGTTGCCCCCCGCTTCCCGATTACC
>CM053506.1:82673901-82704440 GCA_028627145.1 Eidolon dupreanum | reverse complement strand
AGTTTCCCAGTGAGCACTGACACAGAAGCCAGATAGCCAAATCAAAAAAAAACTTTATTACAGATTCGAATCCGGGCCCAAACCTCCACTGTCGCAGCAGTGATAGAGGCAAGAGCCCCGAACCTAGTTTTTGTTACCCTTATATACCCCCTTATCCTCCCCGGTTGCCCCCCGCTTCCCGATTACCCACAGGTCCCCCTCCCCGATTTCTCACAGGTCCCCCCTCCCCGATTCCCACAGGTACAAAGGCTGTTTGTCTAAGCGGAAGTTTCTCATGGCCTGGCTGCCTTTGCAATCTATCTATTTGACAGCGTTAAGCAGGACACAGTTAACCTGTTCTGGGAACTGGCCTATGCAGCTGGGTCTCAGGTCTATATGCTCTATAAATGCTTCTACTTTATTGTTTGCACTGAAAATTGATTATTACAGTGCTACATAAATATTTGTATATAACTGAATGGAACTGATTTTGAGCTAATTATAAAAACTTTTATAACATTTATATATAACTTGTATTTTTTTAAAAAAGAGCTTTATTGAAATAAACTATCATTTAAATGGTACACTTTGATAAGTTTTGTCATAGGTGTACCTCCATGAAACTTTCACCAGTATCAACATAGTGAACATATCCATCACCTTCAAAAGTTTCCTCATGACCCCTTGTTATGGCTCCTTTCCTACCCCTCCACGACTCATCCTCCCCAAACAAACTTTGTCACTTACTTTGTCTAGCTTCTTTCACTTAATTCCTTTGAAATTTATCCATGTTGTTGTATGTATTAACAGTTTGCTCCTCTTTATTTCTGAGTAATATTCTGTTGTATGGATATGTTTACAAACTGTTTATCTAGGAACTTATTGATGCATATTTGAGTTGTTTCTAGTTTTGAGCTATTACAAATAAAGCCTAACATTTTTTGTTAGAGATATATGCTTTCATTTTTCTGGGTGATTATGTAGGAGTGGAATGATTGGATCACTTAATGTTAAACTTTTTAAGAAACTTCCAGCTATTTTCCCAAGTGGTTATACCATTTCACATCCCACCAGCACTGTCTGAGAGTTCCCATTTCTCTACATCCTTTCCAACATTTGGTATCGTCAGTCTTTTTAGCCATTCTAGTAGGCAGGTGGTGGTACTTCACTGTGATTTTAATTTGCATTTTCCTGATGATTTATGATGTTGAGCAGCTTTTCATGTGCTTATTAGCCATCTATATATCTTCTTTGATGAAATGTCTGTTCATCAAATCTTTTACCTGTTTTTATTAAGATTTGAGAGTTCTTTATTTTGATTACAATTTTTTTAATCAAATATTGTTTTAGATTTTACTTTTATGTCTAAGATGCATTTCGAGTTAATTTTTATATGTGGTGCAAGGTGTATGGATCCATTTTCATTTATTTTGTATGTGGATGTCTAAGTATTCACCATTTATTGAAAAGCTATATCCTTTGTCCAGTGCATTGCCTTTGTGCCTTTGTAAAAAAAATCAGTTGTTAATATATACACAACTTGCATTTTAACAGTATTGTGAGTTAAAGTAGTTAGAGTCTTTTGAACAATCAGATGGGGTAAATCAGGGTTGTATTCTGATACTCTATATTTTTAAGTAAATTCTTTAAGAAGATATAACCTAAATTCAGAAAAATGCATAAATTCTAAGTGTATAGTTTTGATGAATTTTCACAAAGTAAATACACTCATGTAACTACCATATAGATAAGAAACATAAGCAACACCCCAGAGGCCTTTATCACCTTCTATTCTAGTCACTGCCCTTTCTTTCCACAGGTAATTGCTATCTTCCCTTCTGTTGCCATTGATGAGTTTTGCCTTTTTGTAGAAATGGAATTACATCTGTCTACTTTTGCTTAATATTATATTTCTGAGATTTCATTTGTGTTGTTGCATATAGTAGTACTTATTGCTGTATATTATTTCCTTCTATGAATATACCGCAACTTATTAATTCAGTTTTTAGTTGTTATACATTTGGGTGGTTTCTGCTTTTGGTTATTAATGCTATTTTGGACATTCTTATTCATTCTGGTGCAAACATATATTTTCTCCTAGGAGTAGAATTGCTAGTAAGAGTGTATGCATATATCCAGCCATAGTAGATACTTCCAACATTTTCCAAAGTGGTTGAACCAATTTATGCACACCCCACCCCTACGTCCAGTAGTATATGGAAATTACATTTTTCAGCATTTTTATTAGCACTTGATATTTCCAGTCTTTAAAAATTTTTACATAGGTGTACTCATGAGTTTTAATTGGTATTCCTCTGGTGACTAATGAAGTTGAGCATCTTTTTATATGTTTATTGGTCATTTAAATGTCCTTGTTAGTGAATCGACTATTCAAATTGAGTTGTTTCTTACTGATTTCTAGGAGTTTTTTTTTTTTCTTAATATATTCTGGCTATCTCTCATTTCTTTATAACTTTGAATTTTAAAGACCGAATTTTTTTGATAAGCTTCCTGCAAACTCCCCTGCTGTAAAGAACAGGAAGAAAACCCTTTCTGTTAATCGGATAATGTAATTTTTTTTTTTAATGAATTGAGGGTAAATCTTATTTGGCATATGGCAGTTCAGTTTTTCCAAAACTATTGTTTTTGGTAGATGTTTCCTACCCTTTAATGGGTCATACAAATTTGACTTTGATTTAGTTGGGGCATGGTTTCTCAACAGTGGCATATTAACATTTTGAATGGGATGATTCTTTGTGTGATTGTCCTGTGGATTATGGGATGTTTAGCAGCATCTTTTAGGCTTCAACATACAAGATGCCAGTAGTATTCTGCCTGTCCCCCGCCCTTCCCACCTTCTGTGACAACCAAAACTGTCCCTAGAGATTTGTCAATGCCCCTGGTGTAGGGGAGGGGGTAGGAGTGTTAAAATAGTCCCAGTTGAGAACCAAAGATCTAGAATTGTTTTGTGGGTATTTTACCAGTTTGCCATTAAATTGCGGAATTCAAAATTACATATCTTTTCTAAAATATATATGGAAATGCAAAGGACTAAGAATAGCCAAGATACATTTCAAGAACCAGGTCAGGGTAAGAGGCCTTGATATATGAGATATTCTGATGTATCATATGTAAAGTTATAGTAATTAAAACAGTTTGGTATTGGCACAGTGGTAGACCAGTGGAAAACAATAGAGAACCCAAAAGAGAACCAAAATTCAGTTCCATGTGTATCCAGAAACTTGATTTTTTTTTTTTTTAATGGAAGGGCTCCTGCAGAGCAGAGGGCAAAGGAGAGTATAAGTTGTATGTCCCTAAGGAAAAAATTGAAATTGGAGCCCTATTTTATTCTATACACAAAAGTCCATTGCAAGTAGATTAAAGACAGGTGTGAAAGGCAAAACTGTAAGATTTTAGAATATGGTGATTTTGAAACTACATTCCTATGAGTCTTTGGAGAAAACATGGCTTGTAGGGGGAAGGGGATAATAGATCAAAGAAATTCTAGGTCTTTCGTCTTATTTTGGAAATTATAAGCAGTTTTTCTTTAAAAAGTATAGTCCTCGGAAAAAGCTTGAAAACCAGTGCATAGTCACTTCTGCTTTTGTACAGATAAACTTGTATTTTGAAAACAGAATTGGACTTGCCTATAGAGCTTTCTCCCCTAATAGTCTATAAATCCTTTAAGGATAGGGACTGTTTCTTTTTCATTGTTCTTCCATGGTCTGGAATTGTATGGATTCAATAAAATAAATGCTTGCTTGTTAAATGGATTTAAGGGACTATATAGAGAAGAGCAGAGAGACAGGAAGGCGTTTAAGAACACTCACCTTTAGGGAAAGGGAAGAACCAGTGTGTTGGAGCAGTTAAGAACAGTGTTGCAGACATTAAGGAAAAAGAAAATGTGCTTATTATGTTCCCAGAAGAGAGTGTTATGTTTGGCTATATGCCTAGAGCTTATACTTAAGGATTTTGGAGTCAGACAGCAGGATTTAGTCATATCCAGGCTGGGCCTCTTACTTAGCTATGACATTGGCATGTTACTTGACTTCTTTAAAACCTAATGTTCACATTTATAAAATAAGGTTAATATTATTTGGTGATTAAGAGGTCATTGATGACCTTGAGATTGAATTTTCAGGATTTTGTTATTTATAGGTAGATTGTACCAGCTTGATTCTACTGTATTTTTAAGCCGAAAGAGCATCAAAAAGCTTGCTAGGAAAGGAACTATTGAGACACACTATAAAGAAAGATTTTTTTTTTTGGAAAGATTTTTATAGAAATGAAATTTATTTTCTTGGGAGAATCTTAGTTATATTTTTAAAATTATGTTATCGGGAGTAGTCTACGAAGGTATAAACCTATTAAAAAATCAAAATTGGACTTGCATTTTGAAAGCATATTCCTCAAACAAGTTGCTATATCTTTGTTAAACTGAGTGATAAGTGCTTTTAAACATGTTTAACGTTTCATGTTTTAATATGTTATGAATTTTCAGAAATAAGCCTTACATCTTGATTCTGATTTTTTTTCCTAGAAAGATTGCCTAAGTGTAAGTTATTTATGCTAACTTTTTTATGACTTCTCCTGTAAGACTCTCCTGGAAAAACTACACTGGCTGCAAAACTATCTGCCAAGAAACAGGCATCCATGTACAGAAATGAAAATGATGATTTTCAAGTGGAGAAGAAAAGAATTCGACCCCTAGAAACTACACAGCAGGTAAATAAAGTGTTTATTGTCAGTGAAATGATTCCATTAGTTATAGCTGAACAAGGCCATCAGGTATCAATCTAGTTTTCAGTGGCATTTGTACAGATTTGTTGAGTCACAGACGTAAATTAAATAGTAAATTGCTGTAACTCAATTTTATGTAGTTACTAATTATAAAGGAATTTGTTGTTATAAAAGATTATTTACAATAACGTCATTAAAGTGAAACTGCATGGTGCTTTCTTATATGTGAGGGATTTGATAGTAAAATATTTACTTAAGGCATATGTTAATATAGCTGGTTTGTACTTTTTAACTCCTTTGTTGTTTTTGTCTCATTGGCATTTTTTTTGGCCGGAATACCTTTGATATGAATATTTATGTCATGGATGTTTGGTATTGATAGTTTTAGTATAGTGACAAGATTTACTTATTTATTGAGTTTTTAGTATAAATACATGATAAAATATGTTTAGTGAAAGACCTGAGTTACTAGATACTTTAACACATATAGATGAAAATATGGTGTTTTCTCATAGAGTTCATGACAGAGCGATAGGGAGGCTGGGACTTTAATAGACTTAGTTACAAATAAAGAATGACTTAATTAATTATTAATTAGTAAAATATGATTAATTAATGTCATTTGTACATAGTTTTATACTTTAATTGAATATATTTAAAAAGTATTTGCATTATGTAGTTTATTCTACTTACAACCTTTATTAACTTCTGTAATTAAACCTTGTTTTTAGAAATAGAATGAACTAGTTTATTTTTGGAAAAGCACCAGTTGAGCATGAAGTTTGAATCTATAGAGATTTTTTTCTCCAAAAAAAATATGTACATAGAGTAGGATGTTGTGAGTTAGGGCTCAACATATAACATTAGTTCTCTAATTTCATTGGCTCTCATTTTCTTTTTTTGGTAGGAATGGGATTATTAATATAAATGCTTTTTTCCCCCTTTATGATTTAAGTGAATAGGATTTTGGCATGTAGGAAAAAGCATAGATAGTTTGGAAAGGAAACTTAGTGGTATTTATGAAAGAAGAAATTTAGTCAAATACAACTTGGATTATCAAATATCTAGTAAGTAATAGTAATCAAGTAATTCTGTCCTGTAGGAAATCATGAATATTTACATTTAAAATTTTTATTCTGAGTTTTTCAATTTAGAATGAGGTTTCCATTTTTATTTACTTTTAATTTGGACTTTGCTATAATACTATACTTGATGTTCATATAGTGGGACTATTTTATGGGAAGATCATTTTTTAATACTATAGTTTGATGTAGCACTAATTAAAGCTGTTTTGGTTAGGATTCAAGAAGTATTACTGTATTCTATTTTATTTGAGTCTTATAATAAGATGACCGTGTTTTAAAAACTTATTTATTACCAGCTAGAAATAGTCATCTTTTTTTAATGCTGAAAACACATAACTATTTCAACTTTTGAGAACAACTAGCCTGCTCAGACTTATAGTTTACATTAAACTTATTTTGTTCTGTGTTTACAGATTAGAAAACGTCATTGTTTTGAAAAAGAAGTACACCATTTGGATACAAAAGTTGTTTCAGGAAAGACCACAAAATTCAACTCTCCTTTAGGAAAGATAAACTCCTTTTCTCCACAAAAGGTATGTATTTATACCATTGTTCAGTTTAAAGAAGGATTGGAATTTGCTAAATCCATTTTTGAAAAAAAGAGGAATAGTATAAAGCAAAGAACAGTAGAAAACAACTCAGAAGTCCCAAGTGCTATCACATCTCTGCTACTAATGTATGAGATGGTAAACTCTATCCTCTTTGTTTCCTCATTTATAAAATGAGAGAATTGGACTAGAAGGAGATCTGAGAGTTTTTTCCCTTTTCTACATTTTGTGAACTCCAGTTTCCTAAAATTTTTTTAGTGTCCTTAGGTCAGCACTTCTGAAGAAGTAGCAGTCGGGCAGCATAATAGTACTACTTGCCTTCATCCTTCCACACTTCAGCTTTTCACTTGGTATTCCTGGCAGTTGGGGGGACAGTGGGTGTCTCCGCATCCTTTCTAACACTTGTTTCTTGTGTGTTTGATGATAACCATTCTAATAGGTGCAACCACAGATTTTTTTCAGTGACTATAGATTAGTTTTCATTTCCATAGTTTCATATACAGTAGTCCTCCCTTATCCATGATTTCAGTTTCTGTGGTTTCTGTTAGTTGTGGTCAACCAGTATGAAAATATTAAATGGAAAATTCCAGAAATAAACAATTCGTAAGTTTTAAATTGCATGCTGTTCTACATCCTGCTTTATCCCACCTGGGATGTGAATCATTCCTGTGTTCAATATTTCTACGCTGTATGCATATACCCACCTGCTAGTTACTTAGTAACTGTCTTGGTTACTAGATTGGTTATAGATATTTTGAGAGAGTGAGAGAGAGAGAGAGGGAAATGACATTTGCATAACTTTTATTACAGTATATCATTATAATTGTATTTTATTTTTAATCTCTTACTGTGCCTAATTCATAAATTAAACTTTATAATAGGTATTAATAGGAAAAAATATAGGGTATATAGGAAAAAATATAGGGTATATAGGGTTTGCTACTATCTGTGGTTTCAGCATCCACCAGGGGTCTTGGGACATATTTCCTATAGATAAGGGGGACTGATGTAAATGGAATCATGCCAGGTAATTAAAAAAATTATTTATGAAAGGTTTTTTTTTTTCATTAAAAATAGAGTTGACATACAATATTATATTAGTTTCAGGTGTACAACCCAGTACTTTGACATTTATAGACCTTACAATGTGATCATCGCGATAAGTCTAGTAACCATCTGTCACTGTACAAGATTATTACCATGTTATTGACTATGTTCCCTATGCTGTATATTACTTCCCTGTGACTTATTTATTTTATAATTGAAAGTTTGTACCTCTTATTTTTCTTCACCTTTTCCACCCATCTCCCTATCACCCTCCATGTCTGGTAATTTGTATTGAATTTCCAGATACAGTCATGTGCCACTGGACAGTGGGGATATGTTCTGAGATTTTGTAATTGTGCAATTTTGTTGTTGTGTGAGCATGATAGAGTGTACTTAGACAAACCCAGATGGTGTTGTCTGCTATATACTTAGGCTATATGGTATAGCCTGTTGCTCCTAGGCTACAAGTCTGTACTGCATGTTACTGTATAAAACAACAAGAGATTAAGTCAAGCACAAGAGAAAATGATGCAATCAAGAGATGCGGTAAACATGACATGGAGGAGGTTGCTACTGGTGTAACATGGTATACTATTTAACAGCAAACATTTTTTTTTTATTATAAATAGGAAGAGTACCCTCTAAAATAACAATGAAAAGCATAGAGTAGTAAATACATAAACCATAACAGTGGTTTATTTCATTATCAAGTAATATGTGCTGTATATAATTGTATATGTAATACTTTTATATGATTGGCAACACAGTAGATTTGTTTACACCAGCATCAGCACAAACACATGAGTAATGAGTTGCACTCTGATGTTATAATATCACTAGGTGATAGGAATTTTTTAACTCCAATATAATCTACGAGACCACTGTTGTATATGCTGTCCATCACTGACCAAAATGTTGTTATGGGATGTAAGAATGTATTGTGAATTTTACCTTGTTGGTTGCTGGATGTTATTGTACAGTATTTCTATAAGCACTCTTGAGTTTTGTTCTGGAATGCAGTTAAGTTACTTTGAATCAGCTTAATCTTTTGGGTCTTGCTTGTAAGGTTTTTTAAGAGGGACTCCTTTTGGGCTACCATAGTAAAGACTAGTTCTTTTCAAGTCCTGTACCTAATGGTCCCTGAATTGTGAGGTTTTTTTCAGCCTGACTGGTGGGAACAGGCACTATTCCATCCCCTATATGAGTGCCTCATCATTTCAGGTGGTTCTTTCTATTATCTTGGATTGTACTCCACCAGATACTTGAGAGGTCCCTCTGCAGATCTCTGGAGTTCATTTATGCAGCTTTCTCCACTCTGGTATTGTTCTCTGTGAACTTTAGTCTTCTTGGTCTCCCTAGACTCTTGGCAGTGTCTCTTCAACTCAGGTATACTGGACTATACCTGAATTCCCCCTCTCCATGCCACAGACTGGAGACTCTCAAAACAGTAAGCCAAGGTGATCTTAGGGCCTATCTCATTTTTTTCCTATTTCTTAGGGATCACACTTCCTTACCTGATGTCCTGTATTTTAAAAGCTATTGTTTCATATGTTCTGTCTGTATTTTTAGTTTTTCAGGCAGGGAATGAGAAAACCTCATTGTTTTGAGGACAAATTTCAAAAGCCTTTTGATGGCTTATAAAACTCCTGATAACCTGTACAGTGTTTAAGCCTTTATAAACTTTGTGCATTCTTTAGCCCTTTGTCGTCTTCCCAACTCTTTTTTATGACTAACTTTTGCTAATCTTTCAGGAAGTCTTCCTTGACATCCCCAGTTTTGAGTTAGATTCCCATCTGGAATGTTTCTTGTACTTCTCAGTTTTTATCTTACTCTTATCTTACTTTTATTTCTTCTCCACAAGCTCTAAGTTTTATTAAGGACAACATCAAGTTCTCTAGTAGACTGAGACCTCCTTGAAGGCTGTGACTGTTCTTTTCATCTTTATGTTGCAAATGCTAGGAACCTAGTTGTAGATGAGTGAATGAATGCCATAATTCCTGTCCTCAAAGATCCTTCCTTCAAATTCTTGAGAATACTAAGTGGGAAAAAAATTGTTGGTTATCTTCACAGAAGCCTCATAGTTGGAGAAGTCATCTGAGGAGCTTTTAATGCTCAATTGTTAGTAATAATGTATGCCATATGTTTGCTTCTGCCAGTGTTTTCCCACTCATTTTCTTTATGGTACTTTATTTTCTTCAAAGCCCTTACTATTTAAATTTATTTGTCTACTTGTTTATTATCTGTCTGCCTGGTTAGAATATAAAGTCAATCTTTTGCATGTATATCCATGGTACTTAGAATAGCATATGATGTATTTTAGTTGCCAATAAATATTTGTTGGTAGGGTCTTAACTGAATTCTTATAATGACTAATGAGGCAGGTACTATTGTTATTCCCATTTTTCAGATAAGGAAACTCTGAGAAGTAATTTGCCTAAGGTCACAAAACTGACAAATGGTGGAGCTAAATCCTACCTAAATAGTTTGACTCTGGCCAATGCTCTAATTGCTTTATTATCATTCTTTCTAAAATGCCTCTCAGATATCCAGAAGCTATCTAAGCAGGATTCTAACACCAAGATAAGTAAAGAAATATTATGTAGAGGCCTCAAGACAAAGAAATCAAGTATAGAATAAGCCATGATTAATAACAGTTAAAATAAGGTAGAGAAGTGGATTTTTTATTTTTATTTTTTGTTTTGTTTTCATTGGTTAAAAGAATGAACTTGGATCAGACTCCTTGGGTTTTAATCACAGCTCTGCTCTTTACTACCTACGTAAACTTGATTAAGTTTAAAACTGTTTCTAATTTTGTTTCCTCATTTGTTAAATGGGTGTAGTAATAGTATCTATCTCACAGGGCTGTTATTAGGATTAAACAAGTTAATACAAAGTGTTTAGTGTATACCTGGTGTATCTTAGAGTTTATTAAGTGGTAAGTGGTAGAAGTAGCAGCAGCAACAGCAGTAGTAACAGCAGCAGATAGTTACATATTTATATACTGTTGATAAAAGATACATAATGTTAATATTACATAGATATAATTATCTTTAAATGCTGGTAAAGGTATTATATAATATTAATAACATTAACTTCAAGGAGTTAGGTTTATAATTAAGTAATAAATTCTTTCAGTATCTGTTAGGGATGTTTATGTTTGAGCCTCTTTAGAGTCTAGACCACTTGATTATAAGCAGAGCTACTGTGTTCCTGGTTGAGTATCTTAATTTTAAGCTAAGTGCTTTAATTGATTTCTCCTCTTGGTTATGTACTATGTTGATCACTTATTGTATAGTCTTTTCATTGGTAAAATGTAATTGTATCTATACCCATATATCTATATCTTTATATCAGTTTATTTTTAAACTAGAAGTTACGCATTTTCTTCCTTGCATTTAGGTGGTAGTATTCTACATATCTTTAGAAATGGAATAGTTTTTTCATAGGGAGGTGATTTATTACTCATAATGTTAAATGTATAGGTTTCTGACAATTCTTATAAGTTTGAAGGTTTATTGAACAAGCTAAATCTATTAAATCTAGTAACTCAAATGATAATATTTTACTAGTGTGACACAGAACTTTTGTTTGTAAAAAGATATAAGTGATATATGCCATACTAATTAAACGTGTATAAAGTAAATTTACTAGACACCAAAGTACTTTTGCATTGACAGAAAGACCAAGTGGTTGAGCTTTAATAATTCTTTCTTTCTCTTTTTTTTTTTGATAGTTTATAGTGAAAGGCATGAATATGTAAAGTAATTTTAGGCAGTTTCTGAATAGTTAGGAAAACCCCACAAATACTTAGGAAAAATGATCTATATTTTCAATGTTATTTTTCCCTTCCTGACAAAAATAGAATAAGCTGTTACAATAGAAACTTAATAAGTATAAAATGTAAAGCTTTTGTTAATATGGATGTTTCTTCTTTTTGTATTTTAATAAATTGTTAGTAAATTTAGTAAATTTTAGTAAATTAAGAAAACCTGTAGTTTTGGGTATTTTGGCTATTATCTTAATTTTAAAAGCTTATGTTAGTAACATTTTTAGCAAATTTTATAAATAGCACTAAATAATACATCTAGTTTTTCATAGAACCAGGACTAATCATTTCCTTGGATTTAATATGAGGAAGAATAATGGAGATATAAGTAGAGGTAATTTATTTAAAGAAAGGATTCTTTGAGTATAATAGTATTTTTTTTTCTGCTGGAAACTTAGATTGGTTTCTGGTATAACATTTCTTCTCTCACGCTCTTTTTTTTTTAATTGAGGTATAATTAACGTATACCATATTAGTTTCAGATGTAGAACATAGTAATTTAGTGTATATATACATTGTGAAATGATCACCACAATAAGTTTAGTTAACAGCCATCACCTTACAGAGTCCCAAAAATTTTTTCTTGTGATGAGAACTGTTAAGATCTACTTTTCTAACAACTTGCACATATGCAATACAGTATTATTAACTGTAGTTACCATGCTGTATATTATATCCCTATTATTTATTATATAACTGGAAGTTTTTACCTTTTGACCCCCTTTTCCCTCTGTCCCCCACCTCTGGCAACCACCAGTCTTTTCTTTGTATCTATGAGCTTGTTTATTTTTGTTTTTTTTTTTTCAAGATTCCACATAAAAGTGAGATTATAATATATTTGTCTTTGTTTGACTTATTTTACTTAGCATAATGCCCTCAAGGTCTATTCATGTTGTCCTAAATGGCAAGATTTTATTCTTTGTTAAAGGGCTGAATAATATTTCACTGTGTGTGTGTGTGTGTTTATGTGTGTGTCTACATATAACATTTTCTTTATCCATTCATCTATTGACAGACACTTAGGTTGTTTCCATATCTTAGCCATTGTAAGTAGTGATGCAGTGAACATGGGGTTGTATATATCTTTCAATGTAGTATTTTCATGTTCTTCAGATAAATACCCAGAAGTGGAATTGTTAGATTATATGATAGTTCAAGTCTTAATTTTCTGAGATAACCTTTATACTGTTTGCTATATTGGCGGCACAAATTTACATTCTCATGAAGTGCAATGGGGTCCCCTTTTCTTCACATCCTCACTAACACTTGTTATTTCTTGTCTTTTTGATAATAGCCATTCTCACAGGTGTGAGGTTATATCTCATTGTGGTTTCGATTTGCATTTCCCCGATAATTGGTGATGTTGAGCATCTTTTCATGTACCTGTTGGCCATCTGTAGTCTTCTTTGGAAAAATGTTTATTCAGACGTTCTGTCCATTTTTTAATTTTTTTTTCTTTTTTGGTATGGAGTTGTATGCATTCTTTATGAATTTTGGATATTAACCCCATACCAGATATATGATTTGCAAATACCTTCTCCTTTTTGGTAGGTTGCTTTTCCATTTTTTTTTTTTGATGTTTTTTTTTTTTGCTGTGCAGAAGCTTTTTAGTTTAATGTAGTCCCACTTGTTTATTTTTGCTTTTGTTGCCTTTGTTTTTTGCATCAGTTTCAAAAAAAAAAAAAATTATCGCCAAGACCTATGTTGAGGAGCTTGCCACCGAAGTTTTCTTTTAGAGTTTTTATGATTTCTGGTCATAAGATTCAAGTCTTTAATCCATTTTGAATTAATTTTTGTGTATGGTATGAGGTAGCAGTTGAGTTTCATTCTTTTGCATGTGGCTGTCCAGTTTTCCCACCACCGTTTATTGTAGAGACTGTTCTTTCTCTGTTGTATAGCATTTCTTAATCTTTGCAGAGTGGCAAATTATAAATCACAAAAATATTCTCTGTCAGTTCTGGAATAGGTGATTGATTTCATAAAGAAGTAGAAGAAAAATAAGTTTCATAAGATTCAGTATTTATTATATAGCAGTTTCTGAAATTAGTTTATCACCAAAACTTTTAGATAAACCAATTTAAAAAATGCAGTCCACATTTTAGAACTTATGTAGACAGATCATATGCCTCTCTTTTTATGTATCATTTTAATCTAGGTCGTTTAAAGATCTTAAGGTAAATTGAGGGACTGGGACGAGTAACATTTCTTGTTAGGACCTGTTCTTCCAGGTGGAAGGAAAAAGATGGTGAGACTAGTTTTAACATACCTTATATTTCGTTTAGATCAAACACCTCTAAGTTTTAAGGATACTCTTTCCTATTTTGGTTCTTATGAGATGACATTAGAGAGTACAGTATTTATTTTTTAATAGTAGTTATTTGCATTCATAATGGTTTCATTCTCTTATCCCTACAAAGATGTAAATGTTAGAGTTCTCATACATTTGAAATCTGCAGTTGTATTATTTTTTGGAAAACTTTCCTCCTTAAATTAAATGATAAATTAGTTTAATGATTTTTGTTTTCACATTTTCTTCGTTTTAATTAAAATAATTTGGCTTCTAACCTGTGGATTGGAGAATGGGATAGTTGTCTTTTTACCTTCCTATCATTTCCAGTCTCCTGATTGTCCCTTCAAGTCAGAAAATGGTATCCATACCTTCTCTCTTACATGAATTGCTACCTTCCAGTGTCCACTGCTTTTTCTCTTTCCTTAGATTTTAGGTTCATTTTTTCTACTGACAATTTAGATTTCAAAGAACTACTGAGTTGTCAATCTTCACGTGGTCAAAATATAGTTAAGAAAAACATTGTTTTTTAAAATAGAATATTACCATTTTGATATTACTTTGTTCCACCATTGTAATCCTTTTCTTTAGAATTTATATTCTCTTCATTCTTTTAGTAAATCCTCACAGTGGGTGAGGTATTTTCACAGATACATTATTATGCTTATACTGACTTTATTTTTTATTAAATAAGTGCTAACATTGCCTATATGCTTTTATAAAATTAATGATACTCTGATTTTGTGTAGCAATAACATTTATTATTTTAATATATTACTTTTTCCTGGTGTGTAAAAGAGACATGGTTCCAGTAGAGAGCGCTATTGACCTTCAGATAAGGTGCTATTGGGCAAAACCTTGGGCTGTTTTTCTTTTTTTTTCTTTTTGCAGTCCTGCCTTTTCTTTTGTGTCTCTGTCTTTCTCTTCCCCTCCCCCATCCCTCCTTCCCTTTTCTTCTTTCAATATTTAAGATGTTCTAGAATCTCAGGAGAAAATGGCCAACTTTCTCTGAAAAGTCTTTTACAAGTCATTTTCTCATAGTTTTAGTTTACTTTTATTTAACATAACTTTATGTTGTGATGTATTTACTATGTCTAGAAACTCTTCTAAGCACTGTAGAAATATTAGTTTACCTGGTAAATACAGGTTCATGTGAGTTAATGCTTACTACAAGGTTTTTTAATTTTTCTGTGGATTTGACAGTTTTCAAAATAAAAGAATTTAGCTCAGTTCTATGAGGAAGGCAATAATGTTTTCCCCAATGGCAGATGAGGAAATTGAGGTGCAGATAATTTAAGTAGCTCATTCATGTCACAAAACTGCTGAGTAGGGTCTGGTTTAAAACCCAGGCTGTCGGCATCTAGAATTGATCCTCTCAACCACTTCACTATTCTGCTGCTGAATAAACTCTTCCATATGACCTCTGGGGGAAAGAGGGTTCATTTTTGTACTGTTATGGGTCATATGCAGTACCATATAGATAATTCATTTAAGATTAGTTCCCCTTTTAGTCTCAACATCCTGTTCTTTCTTTACAATGCTTACCAAAGTTTATAATTATGTGTTTATTTATAGGTTTAACTGTTTTGTTTGCCTCCTTGCCAGGCTGTCATAAGGACAATTGTGATGTCTCTCTTGTTCACTTTTTTATAACCAGTACCTAATAGATACTCATGTGTTTGTTGAATAAATGAAAAAATGCCCAAGGTTAAGGAAGTGCACTATTTACCACTATTTCTTGTGGCTTACAGCTTTTGCTCAGATCCATATACTTAAGGAAGTGTGATGTTGTTGTTAAATAAAGGCAACTTGAAGCAGGTGTGAAATGTCTTTCTTCTCTGTAATGCATTTTGATTGTAGTTTTTTATATGCTAGCATACAAAAATAAAAGATCAAACAGTGATTTCAGAGACCAAGATATAAATTTATGGTGCTTAATGTAGATAAAAGATTAGAAACAACTTTTGATTTCTGTAGCTACTCTAGGAACGAGTCGTTAAGTAATATTACCAATTAGTTGAAGTGTTATTTCTTCAAGGTAGACAAATCTTTGTAACCTATTATATGCCAGACACTTAAAAACAATAACCTAAATTTCTTCAAGAGTTATTAATAGTGATATGATGATAGCTTTTTGGAATATATACTTGTGTCAGGTAATTTATGTTTTCTCATTTAATTTTATATCAGCACTGTGAAGAAAATAGAGCAGTTATTAGACTCATTTTACACATAAGAAAATTAAAGCCCAAAGATATTAGATTATTTGACTATGGTTATACTGCAAGTAAATAGTGGAAACATTATTTGAGCTTAGTTTTAAAATTGAGAGAATATGGATCTGTGATTATAATTGGGGGAAAAGGAAAGAAAAGGAATGACTAAGGAAAAATTTTATTTTCTTATTGGCTTGTGAGGGAAAAAGTTACTGTACAAGAGAAAATAGATTTTATTATTCAGTATATCTGGCATTAAAATATCTTCTTTCCAACAGTCAGTTTACAGTTGGGGAAAGATTAAATTGTCTTAAATATTTCATGTATTTTATTTACTAAAGAGTCAAAGGAAATTTTAAATTCAAATTAAAAAAAAATTATGAGTGACACACATTGTTTGAAAAACTTTTAACAGTATAAATCAGTACAGAGAAAAAATTAAAATATCCTGCCTTAAAATATTACTCCCATTCCCCTTCCTGCTTCCCCCTTTCTGCTTTCATGAGAATTTTTCTAGATCTTTTTGTATAAATTACAACAGATAGTTTTCATAGCTGTTATAGCTAAAAATTTTCTTTTACATTTAACCTTCTTATTTATAGGATTTATTTAAGTATATATATGAGGCCAGACTCTAACTGTATGCTTGTGCAAATAGATAATTGATTGTTCTAATGTCAATTAAAGAGTAATTTTTCCTGATTTGGAGTTTTGCTATTATATACTAAATTGTTATATATACTTGGATTGGTTACTGGACTTCATTTTTCTCTTTAAATTTTATTTTTTTCCAAAGTATATACAAATGTTGCAAGAGAGAAAGATTTCTACATGGATTCAAACAAAAAGTAGACCACTGCATTAGTTTTATTCTCCACCAATTCCCACTATCTGAAGTCAGTAATTTTAAATCATTTTAGCTGTTTAACTTGATTTTTATTTTTTTAAAAATAACATGCTTAACTGCTTTTCTCTTGGAATTTTGGTTTTAGATACCTTCTATTGCCTTCCTACTGTCCTTTCTAATTTTCTCATTACTTTTCTACATTAAGCCTCCTAATATTTGGTGTTTACATTATTGTAATTATGTAAATATCATAAAAACTAAACCAGGTGTTATACACTATAAGATTTTTCCCCAAACCAGGTTTTATTTTTTCTAGTGCTGATATTTGTCTTGTCTTGGCATTTGCTAAGTTTTCTGTATATCTGTCACTGTTTGTCCGTAAACTCTGAAAGAACTTAAAATCTGTCAGCTCATTCAGATGGATCAATGGTCAAGAATGTCCTTTGTCTTGGACTCTTTGTATGTAGTGTAACTAGTGAAAAATACTTTTTTCATGTTAAGTTATGTATTTATTAATGACATTGATTTTTTTCTTGGTGTATATAAAAGCATAATGATTCATAGAGAAATTTTGGAAACTACCAAAATGTATACTTAAGTTATTAACATTAATTTTTATTTAGTTATTACCTCAGTATCAACCCCAGATATTTTGCTTGCTGTCTGTTTTTACACACACACACACACACACACACACACAGGTATCTATTGCTGTGTAACAAACCAGCCATTTATTTAGCTTACTATTCTGGGGATCAGCATTTTAGGCTGGTCTCAGCTGGTCTTGTCTTCTGCTTATCTCAGCTGGACCACTCATGCATCTGTGGTTAGCTGCAGGTCAGCTGCAAGTCAGCAAGATGGCTCTGCTACAGGGGATTGGTTGGCAATGGCTGGGACTTACCATCTAGCAGGCTAATCCTAGTTTATGTATATGGTAGCTCCAGGGTTCCAGGAACAACAAGGGAGCAAACCTCAATATGCAAATACCTTTTGAGCTTCTTTTGTGTCACATTTTCTAATGTTCCAGTCACTAAAGCAAGTCATGGTAAAAACCCAGATTCAAGAGGTGGAGCTAATGTCAGTGAGAAGAGCTACAAGATGACTTTGCAAAGGGGCTTACATATGGAGATGGGAAGAATTTGTGGCTATTTTGGTTATATGTTATATATATAATATATATAAAATATGCATTACACATACACTTTGTTAAAACAAAATTTGGATTATAGTTTATAGCTTTTACTTTTTACCTAATATATTATGGTCATATAAAAAGTTTTTAAAAACCAAAATGTTAACTCATGTATTTTGATGCATACTTTTTGATCTAATTTTTTTTTTTATGACAGGAGTTCACAAACTACAGTCCTTGGGCTGGATATGGACTGCTGCTTGTTTTTATAAATTTTATAAAAAATAGAATTGAGTTGTTATAATAGATATCTTATAGCTCACAAAACCTAAAATATTTACTCTCTGGCCCTTTAAAGAAAAAGTTTAACAACTCTTGTCTTATGCTACTCTAATCTTGGTAAGTGAGGCAAGAAGTTAGAGGGATTACTGTGGATGTCTTTATCTGCAAAGTCACAAAAGGGCAGGATGAGTGAGGTTCTTTCAGCTTCAATAATTATGATTTTTTGAGAGCTTGTAGAAAACATAATAGTGATCTCTACATTGGAAATAGAAAAGATTTTCCTCAAAAATTTTGTCTCCTTTGTCATGTTGAATATATATGGTGAATGGTTCACAAAGAGTTGACAATTATTTTTCTCGATATGTAGAAATAATAAAATATGTATACCAATCTAGCTGAAGTGTGTATACTTACTTATTTAGCGATAGTAAAATCTACAGTTGCCATGTGGATAGTGGGTATGGAAAGGTAACTTTACAATAGAAAACCACTTTGTTAATTGACTATCTGGCCAGTAGATTTATTTTAGCTTTTTAAGATTTTGACAGTTATGAAATTATTCAAAAACTGTAAGTATAATGCAAATATATCTTTTTTCCCCCTGAATCATTTGAGAGTAAGTTGTTGACCTGGTGCTCCATCACCCTGGAATATTTAGTGTCTATTTCCTATAAGCAAAGACATTCTTCTACATAACCATAATATAACTATAAAAATCAGGAAATTAAAATTGATTCATTGTTATCATCTAATACTCAAATCAGTACAAGTTTTGCCAATTGTCTCAATAAAACTTTTATAGTAGAAGGATCCATTTGAGATCATGCATTGCATTTAGTTGTCATTGTGTTACCTTCTTCAGTCTGCAACAGTTCCTCAGTCTTTCCATGACTTTCACAACCTTGACACTTAAGAATTACAGCCTTTCTAGTATGTCTCTCAATTTTGTGTTTAATTATAATTAGATTGAGGTTATATATATCTTTGGCAACAATGTCACAGAAGTGATGCTGTATTCTACCTGTTGCATCTAATGAAGTGACAGATAGTTTTTTTTTGTTTCATTACTGATGATTACTTTGACAACTTGACTAATCAAACATTCAGTTTATTCATTTTTTTATATCTTTATGGATTCATGATTTCCCATTTTATCCATTAGTATATGATTTGTTTAGATGCTCAAGTGAGACTTGTTTGTGTCTTTCTGACAGGTATCTATCATTCTTAGAGCACTTTCTTACTTTCTGACACAGTAAGATATTCCAGGCTTATCTTGTCTTTTCTCTGCCCCAGTCCTGGATTCAGCCATTTTCCCAAGGTTTCTTTTAGTGGAAAATAATATTTAGAAGCCAGGTTCTGGGCATTAGCTTTGCTCATTGATGTTGAGATTGCTGTTCAGGCCTCTGCTATATATAGATATATTTATATCTATGTGATATGTAGATGTGTATTACATGTATATATTACATACAATACATCACATAATTTATGTATGTGTATATATGACATAATATGTATAATAAGTGTATGTATTATATGTAATATATGCATATATGTATATACACACCTATAGAAATATACACTCACAGATATATTTTTCTCTATTTGTACATTAAAAATTGTGTATTCATACTAGTATATCCAGTTCTATTTCAACACCGGAGGGTTCATTCTAAGTTTTATTCTTTTCATAGTTGTAACTAAAAAACCTCATTCCTAGTTCCTCAGAAGTTGAAAATAGAATTACCATTTGATCCAGCAATTCCATTTCTAGTTATATATTCAAAAGAATTGAAAGCAGGTACATACTTGTACCCCAGTATTCATAGCATCATTCATGATAGCCAAAAAGTAGAGACAACATAAGGGTTCATCTACAGATGAATGGATAAACAAGTATGGTATAGACATACATTTGAATATTTAGCCATAAAAAGAAAGGAAATTGGGACTTGTGCTGCAATGTAGATGAACCTTGAAAAGATTGTGCAAAATGAAATAAGCCAGTCAAAAAGCAACATTTATGTATGATTCCACTTATAAGCTCCTTTGCCAGTTATTTGTTGCTATATAGAAATAGAATTCATTTTTGTATATTAACTATGTAACCTGAAATCTTGATAAATCACTTGTTGGTTCTAGTTTATACTTTTGGAGATTTTGTAGGATTTTCTAAGACTTGTATGTTTATATTCTCTATTAAATAGAGGTCAAAATTGGCTGATTATATTGTTCATGTCTTCTATATCCTTAATGATTTTTTTGGTCTACTTATCATTTAGAAAATGCCCTGTAAGTGTGGATTCTCTCAGTTTTATCCATTTTGTTTCCTGGATTTTAAGCTCTTGTTAGTTGTATATACATTTAAGATTATGTCTTTGTATAAACTAACTTGTCATAATGAAATGTTTTTGTTCTGAAATCTACTTTGCCTAATATTAATACAGTCACTTAGCTTCTTTTTTATTAGTGTTTGCATAGTGTACTTATGTTTATCCTTTTACTTTTAACCCATCTGTATCTTTACATTTTAATGGATTTCTTGAACATATAGTGTCTTCTTTTTTTATCCAATCTGACAACCTCTGCCTTTTAATTGAAGTGTTTCCATTGTTTATGTTTAAAATAATCATTAATATGGTTTCAATATGTTTTCTACCTGTCTCAACTATTCTTTATTCCTATTTTCTTTCTTTTCTGCCTTCTTTTGGATTAATTGAACATGTTTTAGTATTCCATGTTTGCTTCACTATTGCCTTCTTAACTATAACTCATAGTTTCTTTGTTTGGAGTAGCTGTAGGGTTTATAATTTGCATCAAATTTATCACAGTACTTTCTGATATTTTACTTCACATATGATGTATTAGATACTTCTGCAATTATACTTTAATTTCTACTCATCTTTTGTGCAATTTTTGTTGTATATTTTATTTATATATTATGAACCACACAGTATTTTGTTACTGTTTTTTTTGTATTAAACACTTTATTTTTATAGAGCAAATTAAGGATCAAACCAAAACTGAAGGGAAGGTACAGAGATTTTCCATATATGCTTTGCTCCCCCACCACATGCATAACCACCTCCATCATCAGCAGCCTCCACCAGAATGGTGTATTTATTACAGTTGATGAACCTGCAACTATAATTATAATCACCCAAAGTCCATAGTTTACATTATGGTTCACTCTTGGTGTTGTCTATTCAGTAGGTTTGGACAAATATATAATGACATGTATCCATCATTGTAATATTATACAATAGTATTTTTATTGCCCTGAAAATCCTGTGCTCTGCCTCTTCATCTTGCCCCTTCTCTCCCCAGCCCCGAACCCCTGTCAATAACCGATCTTTTTACAGTCTTTATAGTTTTGTTTTTTCCAGAATGTCATATATAATTGGAATCATACAGTATGTAGCCTTATCAGATTGGCTTTTTTGACTTAGTAATACGCTTTTAAGGTTCCTCCATGTCTTTTCATGGATTGATAGCTCTTTTTTTTTAGTGCTAAATAATATTTTATTGTCTGGATGTACCACAGTTTATTCATTCACTTACTGAAAGATCTCTTGGTTGCTTCCAAGTTTAGGCAGTTATGAATAAAACTGCTATAAATATCCACGTGCAAGTTTTTGTGAACATATGCTTTCTTCTCCTTTAGTTAAAGAGCATGACTGTTGGATCATACAGTAAGATTATGTTTAGTTTTATAAGAAACTGACAGTTTTATAGTGACTGTACCATCTTACATTTCACCAGCAATGAATGAGAGTTCCTGTTGCTTCACATCCCTGTCAGTATTTAGTGTTGTCAGCTTTCTGGATATTGGCCATTCTAATGAGTGTGTAGTGATATCTCATTTTAATTTGCATTTTCCTGATGACATATGATGTTGAATATCTTTTCATATGCTTATTTGTCTATTAAGGTAAAAAAAATGAGATGTCTAATAAGGCGTAAAAGGTAAAACACTCACTTTTTTAACATGGCTGTTTTCTTCTTTTTGAGATTTAAGAATTCTTTGTATATTTTGGAGAGCAGTCACTTATCAGATGTGGTTTTGCACACTCTTTCTACTTTATAGTAAGTCTTGAGGTTGGGCAGCATAGTCATCCAATTTTGTTCTTCAGTATGGTGTTGCTGTTCTGGGTCTTTCTAAACTTTAGAATTAGCTTGTTAATATCCACAAAATTACTTGGTGGGATTTTCCTTGGAATTACATTGAATCTATAGATCAAGTTGGGAAGAACTGACATCTCAACAATATTGAGTCTTTCTTTCCATGAACATAGAATGTCTCTCTGTATATTTAGTTCTTTGATTTCACTCATCAGAGTTTTGTGGTTTTCCTCGTATAGATCTTGTACATGTTTTGTTAGATTTATTTATACCTAAGTATATTGTTTTTAGGATATTAATATAATTAGTATTGTGTTTTTAATTTCACACTCTACTTGTTCATTGCTAGTATATAGGAAAATAATTGACTTTTATATATTAACCTTGTATCCTGCAGCCTTGGTATAACCATTTATGAGTTTCAGGATTTTTTTTTTGTTGACTATTTCTGATTTTCTACATAGATGATCATGCCATTAGTAAACAAAGACAGTTTTATATCTTCTTTTTCAAGTTTATACCTTATATTTCCTTTTCCTGTCTTATGGCGTTAGCTAGAACTTCCAGTATGGTGCTGAAAAGGAGTGCTGGGAGAGGACATCCTTGCTTTGTACCTGGGAAAGCTTCAAGTTTCTCACTATTTGGCATGATGGTTAGTGTAGTGCTTTTTGTAAATATTATCAAGTAAAGGAAGTTCCCCTCTAGTCCTAGTTTACTGAGAGTTTTTATTATGAATGAGTGTTGGATTTTGTCAAATGTTTCTTCTGTATCTATTGATATGATCATGTGAAATTTCTTTTATAGCCTATCGATGTGATGGATTACATTGATTTTCAGATGTTGAACCAGCCTCGCACAGCTAGGATAAATCCACTTGGTTTTGGTGTATAATTTTTTTACACGTTGTTGGATTCAATTTGTAATATTTTCATAAGGCTTCTTGCATTTGTGTTCATGAAAGATATTGGTATGTTTTCTCTTAATGTCTTTGTCTTGTTTTGATATTAGGGTAATTCTTGCCTTGCACATGAATTAGACAGTATTCTATCTACTTCTGTTCTCTGAAAGAGATTGTAGAGAATTGGTATAATTTTTTTTCTTTAGTAGAATTTATAAGTGAACCCATCTGGGTCTACCTGGTGCTTTCTTTTTAGGTTACTAATTATTGATTTAATTCTTATGTATGTAGGCCTATTTCTACTATTTCTTCTTGTGTCAGATTTGGCAAATTATGTCTTTCAAGTAATTGTTCCATTTTATTAAGTTATCAAATTTGTGGTCATGGGGTTTATAGTTTTTGTTTATAGTATTTCTTTATTATCCTCAGTGTCCATAGGCTCTGTAGTGATGTCCCCTCTTTCATTTCTCATATTAGTAAAGTTTGTCTTCTCTCTTTTTTTCTTAGCCTGGCTAAAGGTTTGTCAGTTTTATTGATCTCAAAGAAGCAGCTTTTGATTTTATTGATTTTCTCTACTGATTTCCAGGTTTCAATTTTATTGATTTCTGCTCTGATTATTATTATGTCTTCTGCTTACTATGACTTTAATTTGCTCTTTTTTTCCCCTAGTTTTCTAAGGTGGAAACTTAGGTTATTGATTTTAGATCTTCTCTTCTAATATGTACATTCAATGCTGTAAATTCCCCTCTAAGCACTGCTTTTGCTGCATATTACATTTTGATAAGTTGTATTTTCATTTTTATACCTGTAAAAAATTTCTTTTGAGGTTTCTTCTTTAACACATGTGTTATTTAGACATATGTTGTTTAATCCTCACATATTTTGGGATTTTTCCAGTTAACTTTCTATTACCGACTTCTAGTTTAATTTGATTGCGGTCTGAGAGCAGACATTGTATGATTTCTACTTTTAAAATTTATTAAAGTGTGTTTTATGGCCCAGAATGTGGTCTGTCTTGGTGAATATGCCATGTGAACTTGAGATGAATGTGTATTCTGTTGTTGGATTAAGTAGTCTATAGATGTCAATTATATACAGTTGACTGATGGTGTGGTTGAGTTTAAATATGTCCTTACTAATTTTCTGCTTGCTAGGTCTGTCTATTTCTGATAGAGTAGTGTTGATGTTTTCAACTATGGCAGTGGATTTATCTACAGTTAGCTCTTTGTGTTCATGGGTTCTTTATTCATGGATTCAACCAACCACAGGTTGAAAATATTCGGGAAAAGGTTACATTTTTGCTGATATGTACTATGTAGTTGGGCCTACAATGGTCTCATCTGTACTAAATATATACAGACTTTTTTCCCTTGTCATTATTCCCTAAACAATGCAGTATAGCAACTATTTACATAGAATTCAGATTGTATTAGATATTATAAGTAATCTATAGATGATTTAAATTATATGGGAGATGTGCATAGGTTATATGCAAATACTATGCCATTTTACATAAGGTACTTGAAAATCCACAGATTTTAGTATTCATAGTGCGTCCTGTACCAAATCCTCCGTGGACGTCAAGAGACGACTGTATTTCTTTTTACAATTCTAATAGTTTTTGCCTCACATATTTTGATGCTCTGTTGCTAGGTCATACATGTTAAGGATTGTTATGCCTTTGAGAATTGGCCTCTTTATCTTTATGTAATGAATGCCCTTTGTCTCTGATAACTTCTTTTGCTTTGAAGCCTCCTCTCTCTGAAATTAGTGTAGCTGCTACTGCTTTCTTTTGATTAGTGTTAGTCTGGTATATTTTACTCTATTTACTTTTACTTTACATATCTTTATATTTAAGGTGGATTTCTTGTAGATAACATATACAGATGCTCCTTGATTTAGTTTGGGGTTACCTCCCAATAAACCTTCAGTAAGTTGAAAATGTTGTAAGCAAAAAATGCATTTAATACAGCTAACCTACCAAATGTAGCTTAGCCTAGTCTACCTTAAACATGCTCAGAGCACAATACAGGTATACTTTGCTTTATTGCGCTTTTAGCTTTATTGCATTTCACAGATATGTTTTTTACAAATCGAAGGTAAGAACCCTCCATCAGCAAAAAGATATGACTTGCTTTATTGTGATACTTGCTTTATTGCAATGGTCTGGAACCAAACCTGCAATATCTTGGAGGTACGCCTGTATCCAAAAAATCTTGGCAACACAGTACACTGTAGAGGATCAGATGTTTACCCTTGTAATTGCATGCCTGACTGGGAGCTGAGGTTTGTTGCTGCTGCCCAGCATCATGAGAGAGTATTGTACTGCACATCACTAGCCCAGGAAAAGATCAAAATTCAGAATTTGAAGTATGGTTTCTACTGAATGCATATCACTTTTGCATGATCACAAAGTCAAAATAAAATCTTAAGTCAAACCATCATAAGTCAGGGACTGTCTTTATCTGGTTCTATTTCTGGACTTTCTATTTTCTTTTCTATTGATCTACACTGTTTTGATTATTAATATTTTATGTTTGCTCATTAGTATTTTATATATCTAGTTCTTCCTCATTACCCTTTTATATAAAAAGTATTTTGGCTATTCTTGCTTATTTTTACATATGTACTTTGGAATTAATCTGTCTAGTTAAAAAAATTTCCTGTTATATTTTATAGATTATTTGGAAGAGAACTGACCTCTTTATGGCCTACTCAAGACCATGATCTGTTTCCATTTTTTTCTTTATTTCTTTCAGTAGTGTTTAAAGTTTTTTACTGACTTTTTCCAGCTTTAGCGAGGTTTAATTGACAAATAAAATTGTAAGATATTTAAAGTATACATCATGATGATTCGATATACAGATAGGTTGTGAAAGAATTCCCCACATCTAGTTAATTAGCACATACACTTGCTACTTAAATGTTTTTGTAAATTAATTTTTGATAATTTATCTTTTATTTCTATATAACTGGAATATTTTTTGGTTATATTTTCTAATTAGTTGTGGTTTTATATGTGAAGACTTAATTTTTTTTTACTGAACCACATTAACGAATTCTTTCACTGTCTGTAATAATTTCAATAGGTTTTCCCAGGTTTTCTAAGTATACAAGCAAATCTTAGGTAAATAGTGATCATTTTACCTCCTTTGTAATTTTATATAATATCTCAAAAAAAAGTGTTAAGTGTACTAATAATAGCAGATATAAATCATATAATTTATTGTCCAAACCAGGACATTTTTGAGAACAAAGATGGTAGGGAGCATTATTACTAATTAAACTGAAACAACATATATAAACTGGGATTGTTCCAGGCACACTGGAAAGTATGGTCATCTTTGTTTTGTTTGAGATCTTAATGGGACTGCTTCTAGATTATCACTATTTAGCATGATACTGACCTTTGAAAATTGTATCTATAAATTACATATTTATATATAATTTTTATCATGATAGAGAAGACTCATTTTATTTTATTCAGCATTTTCATCAAGAATGAGTATTAAACTATAGTCATGAATATGATTTTTCACATTTTATCTTTTAATCTGTTAAACTATAAGAGATATCCTAATCCTGATATATCATTTTGTTCTTGGATTTTGTGTGTGTGTGTGCGCGCGCATATCCACGTGCACATGTAGAAGAGTTCTGTTTGCTATTTGATTTCATTGTTTCAATATTTATTCCTGATATTGCTCTCTTGATATATATTTTATGTTACTATTATGATTATTTATGCCTACAGCACCTGGTCTTCCTAGGTGGTCTCCCATCCAAGTACTAACCACGTCTGATCCCACTTAGCTTCCGAGATCAGACATCGGGCTTGCTCAGGGTGGCATGGCCCTAGACCATGGACCGTGGCTCCACTGGGGCGCGAACCCAGAACCTTCTGTGTGTAAAGCAGACGTGCTAACCGCTATATTATGGAACCATATCCTCACTTGATATTTTTTTGGTGAGAGAAAGTTTATCTAGATTTGGTTAGGATCAATGTCGTGCTTGTTTTATAAAAGAGAATTTGTAAGCTCTCCTTATTTTTAAATCTTTTATTAAGGAAATTTCATACACAAAGCAGAGAGAAGAAAGTACAGTGAACCTTGTGCCCATCACTTAGCTTTAACAGTTATCAATATTTTACCACTTGACCTCCCTGTTATATTTACCCCATGCCATTTTTTTGTTTGTTTGTTTTTTTGTTTGTTTGTTTTTGTTTTTGTTTTTTGTTTTTGTTTTGCGAGGGAGGGATTGGTGGAAGAAAGGGTGAGAAACTGGAATATTTTAAAGAAACTAGCAGACATTATATCTGTTTGCCCATAATTTAGTATATATTTCTAATAGATGAAGACTTTTTAAAAACATAGCAATGACATTTTAAAGATAATATTATTATAGCTAAAAAAACTTAACAGTAATTCTTTGTCTAATACCCAGCCTGTTTACAGTTATCTTTGATTTTTTTGTACAAAAAATGTCATTTTTGAGTTGGCTTTTAAAAAATCAGAATCCAAATAAGATACATACATGGCATTTCCTTTAAGAAAGATGCCATTTATTTATTGAAAAAGATGCATTATTTGTCCTGTAGGATTTCACAAATTTAGAATTTATTTGATTTTATCCTCATGGTGTCATTTAAGAGCGTCCTCTATTCCCGTATTTCTAGTAATGGTAGTTAGATCTAGAGATTGAATTAGTTTCAGGTTTGATTTTGTCCTTGTTTTTTGTTTTTTATTTTTCAGGAATTACACAGAAAGCTATACACTTAGTGTTGTATGTTTGTCAGGAGACAAATAATGTCCATTTACCTCTCTTTATAATAATAAATCAGGATTCTGTTTTCATGTCATGTAATATTTTTCTGTGTCGTTAAAAATGACTGCATTGCATTCTGTTGAATGGCCGTTTTATAATATATGCTTATATTCTCATATGGCTGTATGTTTAGGTAAGCCTTTTTTCATTCATTATGCTAGTTACCTAGTGGCTTTTATTACATCAAAGGCTCAGAGACTTCTTCAACTTAGGAAAATTCTCTTTTGTTATTTCTTTGATAATTTTAACCCCTTTATTGTTTTCAGCCAATTTTAGTCTCATGGAGTTTTTTCTTATACTATGATTATTCCTTTTTCAAAGGATGTACTGTTTTCTTGAATAGTGTAATGAGAGTTTACTTGTTTTTTTAAACGACCCCTAAATTATTTGAGTTACCTTCAGAGTGAATTTTTATATCTTTTATTTTGCTCATTCTTTTACACTGTTGGTTTTCTTATATGCTGGTTATCTTTAATTGCTAGTTCATATTTAAGGCAAAAGGATTGGGTAGCTGATGTAGGCTTTTGTATTAATTGAATATTTTGTAGCTATTAGGGTATCATGAGGGCAAAGTTACTTTTTTAGGTAGTCAGAGAGCTGGTTACAAGACTGTGGATCCTTTAAAAGTTAGAATGAGGAGAACTTTATTCAGAGAAGCCAACATTTAAGCTTAAATATGCCCTAGAAGCTTTAGCTTTCCAAATATTCAATTCAGCTTTTTAGAGAAGAGACATCTGGTGTCTATTAACTAACCGCCTGTGCTCTGTATTAGAGAGTGGAAGAGATAGATAATTAGGGATGTTGTTTAGGTCATTTATCTTGTTTTTCTAAAATGATTATCTCCCTGATTTTAGCTTTATTTGTCATTCTCTTTGTCTGTTGGATCTACTAAGTAGGGTTCCAGTGGGCAGGTTGGTTCCCAACTTCCATTTAGCATACTTGTCATGGATTCTGTGCTTCATATTTCTCCACCTCTTTTTTTCTTTTAATCTCCATAAAACACCAGTAGTTTCCTTTAAGCAAAATTGACACTTTTCCTCTTATTTTCTGATTAGGTTTCAAATGTATGCTTCCTGAAAGCAGCTAAGAAGTTTTGAATAATTGAATAAATTAGTTAAACATAATAAAATATTTGACATTTTACTTTGTGATTGAAGAACTATGATATCTTTGGATGGCAAAATAAGCAATAATTATATTTATATACTTTTACAATGAGTTGTTGTACAAATAACTGAATTCATCTAATGTAATAACTTAAAAAAATTTCCTGATTCCAGAGCTGATAGAGTACATGGCTGTTTATCTGGCCAAATCAGATCATGACTACTCTGTGTTTTCAACTGCATTAACAAATTAAAAGACCTAAAATGTGGGGTTCTCATTGATAGTTGGAGCAAGCATTTCAAAACCTCTGAGAGTTAAGAGGGTGCTGTTTCTCTATTTTTCCTTAATTATATCTTTCCCCACCCCAGTTTTATTGGACTATAGTAGACAATTAGTTGCTCATATTTACATTGTACAATTCAGCGAGTTTTTTCAATATAGTTGGCATACAATAATATTAGTTTCAGTTGTACAGCATAGTGATTAGAGCTCAAGTGATCACCCCACTAAATCTAGTACCCCTCTTCCCCATTACATATTTATTACAACATTGTTGACTATTTACTTATGCTACACTTTATATCTCCATGCCTATTTTGTAACTATACATTTGTATTTCTTAATCTCTTCAACCTTTTTCACCATTCCCCTAATCCGCCTCCTGTCTAGTAGCCCTCAAAATATTCTCTGTATCTATGAGCCTGTTTCCATTTTTGTTGTTATTGTTGTTTATTTTGTTCTTTAGACTTTGCATGTACATGAAATCATGTGATATTTGTCTTTATCTGGCTTACTTCATTTAGCGTAATACCCTCTAGGTCTGTCAAAGCAATATAATTTTCTATCCCCTTCCTTTTAGTCTGTATGTGTCTTTTAATCTGAAGTGAGTCTCTAGTAGGCAGTATATGTAGGGGTCTTATTTTCTCATCCATTCAGATACCCTATCCTTTGGTTGGAATACTTAATTCTTTTCTATTTGAGGTAGTCATTGATAGATATGTAGTTAATACCATTTCCATTCATGATTTGGATACATGTTTTTTCTTCTTAAAGAAGTCCCTCCATGAATTCCTGAATACTGGCTTGGTGTTGGTGAATTCCTTTTGCTTATTTTTGTCTGGGAAGCTCTTTACTTGTCTTTCGACTCTGAATGGTAGCTTTGCTGGATAAAGCATTCTTGGTTGTAGATCCTGGTTTTCAACACGTCAAATATTTTGTGCCAAGCCCTTCTGTCCTGCCAAGTTTCTTTTGAGAAATCAGCTGCCAGTCTTATGGGAGCTCCCTTGTAGGTAGCTAATTGCTTTTCTCTTGCTGCTTTTAAGATTCTCTCTTTGTATTTAACCTTTGGCATTTTAATTATGATGTGCCTTGGTGTGGGCCTCTTTGGGTTCATTCTGTGGGGGACTGTCTGAGCTTCCTGGGGTTGTATGTCTATTTCCTTCACCAGGTTAGGGAAGTTTTCTATCATTATTTCTTCAAGTAGCTCTTCACTTTCGTGTTCTCCCTCTTCAGGTACCCCGATGACATGCACAGATGTTGTTAACTTCAATTGTGGCCCTTAATAAGGCCCCTTAACTTATTATTATATCCTTGGTT
>CM053506.1:82649147-82673401 GCA_028627145.1 Eidolon dupreanum | reverse complement strand
TTTTATGTTTTTTGTCTTTTTGTTTAAGTCCTCACGGAGTTCATCTACTCTTCCCCTAAGTTCATTGAGCATCTTTATAACCAGTGTTTTGAATTCTGCATCTGTTAGATTGCTTGACTGCATTATTCCTGGATCTCTGTTCTGTTCTCTCATATGGTTTCTGCTTCCCTATATTCCCATTTTGGCTGCCTTTCTGTGTCTATTTATAGATAGATAGATAGATAGATAGATAGATAGATAGATATAGTGAAACTTTTAAGTCTTCTGGTCTTATTAGTGTGGCTTCATGTGGTAGGTGTCCAGTGGCACAGTCCTGAGAGGGGTTCAGCTGTAGGCCAAATTTAGCCCCAGCCTTTGCCCCTCCGGGGCCACCTGTTAAGATTCAGCAAGGAATCCACAGATGCTGTACTTATAGTTGCTTCAAGACCCCCCCACCAGAAGCTGAGGTCAGCTGCCACCAGTGTGGGTTTTGGAGCTTGCTCTGCAAGCTACCTTTCCACCTCTTTTATCAGTTATCTGCTCCAAAATTTCCAGAAACTTATTGAACTCTTTCTTTATTGGTGAACCCCTCTTCCACACTCTTTGTTATTGTGGCTTTATTTCTTTTTGTATGTCTATGCCAAGGGTTAGCAACTTAAATGATCAATAGGTAGCACAAATGAATGAAGGAGTCAAAATGCATTTGATTAAATTCTTTAAATGGTAGAGATTGTGATATCTCAAGTGTATAGGCCTTATATGAATGTGGCAGTCTACTCAACATGGACTGCCCTATAGGAATATAGACCCAGCGTGGCCAATCATCCAGTATTTCCAAAAGAAGCCAAAACTATGGATTTTAGCTCATAATTTTTAAGTAGTTCAAATTTATAAAACTCATTGTAGCCATCCAACACATGATTTTCAACTAGAAATGATTTGTGGGCTTCCAGTTTGACACCTCAGCTGCAAACTGAGTTTATTTTAGTGGTGTTTAAGGTGGAATGGAAGGCAAATGTGTGTGCCTAATCTGCCATATTTGACTGAAAGTCTCCTGGTTTTGCTTTATATATTTTAATTTTTAACACATCTGTAAATTTTTTAAATTAATTTATTTTCCCATTACAGTTGATATACAATATTATATTAGTTTCAAGTGTACAGCATAGTGATTAGACATTTATATAGTTTATGAATTGATCACCCCAATAAGTCTAGTACCCATCTGACACTATACATAGTCATTACCATATTGACTCTATTCCCAATACTGTACTTTATATTTCCATGATTACTTTTATAGCTAGCAATATGTATTTTTTAATCCCTTTTACTGTTTTCACCATTTCCTGAACCCTTTTTTGGTCGTCAGGCAACCATCAATTTATTCTCTGTATCTATGAGTTTGTTTGTTTGTTTGTTAGAAAAATCTAACTTTTTTTTTTCCAAAGTCATTTGTCTAAATATTGAGTAATTTCCCCCACTGATTTGAAGTGCCACCTGACTTAATCAGAGTGATTTGCTTTTGAGAAAATAGAAGCCTACCCCCAGTAAGATTAAGCAGGAAACAACTACCATTATTGGAACTCAAAAGATTTTAGGTAGCTTCTCTCTTCTCTTTGAGGCCTCAAGTTTGTCTTCCCTGCTATCTCTACAGAATTCTTTCATTATTTTTTTTGTAGACTAGTTTTCTGGATACTTATCCTTTTTCATATGACCTTACCATGACATCTCAAAATAGAAGCTTTAAAAATCTATAAGATGTTCAGGTCTGTTCCCTGTAGTTAACGAACTCAGTCTAAATGCCCCAAATGCCAGTTCCTAGGAAAGTGAATCTTATTGGTCTTGCTCTGCCTGGGATTGAGTTTGGGGAACATATGTTATTAATGTAGATATTAGGGGAATCTTTTCAGCAGAGGTTATGAGTGATGAACTGTTTTAAGAATAAAGGATTGGACATATGTCTGAAGAGGTACCTAGTATAGCATCTTTATCATATACACTAAATTCTTACATATATGAGGATATGTACCACTCTTTGCAATCTTTTTTTCCGTAAAATATTTTGGTTATTGTCACTTGTTTATTTTGCAGATTAAATGTAGAACCTGTAATATATATATATGCCTTACTGTTAAAATGTCAGCTGAAACTTATTGGATTTCGTTAAACAGTGTCACTATAAAAATAAATTAATTAAATTTTTTTTTTAAAGAGAAAAAAATAAATGTAGAATCTGTGATAACACTTTAAATATACACTGTCTGGTCCAGTAGTTATTAGCCACATGTGACTACTTATTTTAATTAATTAAAATTAAAATTCAGTTCCTCCATTGCACTTAATCACATTTCAAGTGCTCAGTAGCCACATGTGGCTAGTGGCAGGTGTATTAAGTAGTGCAGATATAGAACTACTATATGGAAGATATAATAATTCCATCATTACAGAAAATTTTTTTGGGTAGTGCTGCTTTAGAGGCTTGTATAATTAAGTCCTTTTTGAATCATATCTTGATTGTTTAGATTTTATAATCCTATAGTATTTTTTAAGAAGAGTACACAAGCATATTTCTTATTATATTACAGCAAAAGGCACATAATGCCAGTTTGTCTCACTACTAATGATGACAAGTTTGACCACTTTGTTTAAGTGGTGACCCCCAGGTCTCTCCCTTATAAAGGCACATTTTCCTTTTGTAATCAGTAAGTGAGTAATCTGTAGGGTGGCACTTCGAGACTCTGAATATCTTGTTTCCCAACAACTTTTTAGCCAACAATTTTAGCATCCATTTAGGTAGCTTGCAGGAATCAATTATTGCATGGTAGTTGCCAAATGAAGATTTTTAAAAATTCTATCGTTTTATTTACAAATTTTGGCTGGCATTCTTCTCTAAGGATGAGCTTTCCTTTTTCCATCTCTCTCTCCTTTGATTCTTCTTTTTTCCTTATAAACACCCCAGTTATTTCGTATGAGGTTGGTCAGTGTGACTCATCACTGTACCTTTGGATTTATTCGCTATAGTCACATCTTTGTAAAGTACTGTCAATCTAGGGGATTTTACTTTATAGTAGGTTGGACATTTTTATATGTTTGATCTTAGACTGAGAATTTTTAGATAATTAGATTGTTCAAGCACTAACTTAGATAAAAATTATACCACTTTGGGTCTTTCTTGATTAATTTTATTAAAACATAAACTTTTTAGAAACTGGGGCAACTGGGTTAAGGAATTCCCATTTACACTAGGCAAGAAAGTAAACAGTAAGTGGAGAGTAGGGTAACAAACACTTATGGTATCAAAAAACAACCGTGAAAAGGATCTGTCTTAATGTGCTAGCCCATTGCAGTTTAACATATTGCTTACAACCTTCACAATAGAATTTGAGTGACTTCAGTTACACATTCCAGGAGACTGGCAGTCTGTTACAATCAGACTCTGAACTTTAGAGCAGGCTAATTTACAGCGATGGGATGAAGAAAGTTGTGGATTTGTATTACACACTCTCACCTGACACTGTATCTGATCTCTTACCTGCTGATTGACATCTTGAATGAGCTCTTTGAAGCAAGTTCCAGCTTAATTAAAACGTTTGCTTGGTTAGCAGTGATCTGTGAAAGCCTGTGATAAATATTGAATCAGGTTCACCTGCTGGTTGCTGTGAGTGGATAAACAGCTGCTTTGTGCAGTTTAATCATGAAACTAGCAATAGAGTACTACTACTGTTTGAATTTTTTTAAAAGAATAGTTGAAAAGGTATAGTTATGTCACTTTTGCTATCTTACTAGGGTGTGTGCTTCTGTGAGATTTTGCACAACAGGCATTCGGTACCTGTTTAGATGGCTTGGACAACAACAAATGGTTGATAAAGATTAACAATAAACCCAGTTCTTTATGCCTCAAAGATTGTAGTATAATTCTACATCCATTGGCTTTTTACCACTACCTCTTTATGTGCAGAACTTTTTGAAATAAAAAAGGCAGCATTTTTGTTTTTTCCCCAAGTTAAATGGTAGATGAAAATGATCCTCTTAAAGCTTTAATATTTAAGATTATGAATTACAACTTCTCCACAAATTTATCATGTATTTTGTAGTAACTTGACAAACTTTTTAGAATTTTCTTTTTTCATCTGTAAAATGGAATTAGAAATTAATATTAGTAAACTGTTTTAGGATTATGTTAATATTAGATAATTAACAAACATCAAAGGAAATGAATTTATAAGCAATGGAGGAACTTTTATAAAATTATCTTCTTTGGACTGTCATCTTGTTTATTCCTTTACAGAATAAATTGTAAGGAAAATGCTGTTTCCATTGGATTTCAATATAAAATCAGACATAAATCTTGGAGTAAAGCCCTCACCAAAATAAGTCACAATCTTCTTTGAGTACCTGATGAGTGTTACATACTCACTGTTTACAGATGCATGCAAACTTGTGTCTGTAGTTTCTGAGTGATCTCAAACCCTCTGTAACAGTCCATAGACTCTAATTTAAGAACTTATTTCCTAATAAATTTGGTTGAAAACTTTTGGTCAAGAGAGTATTCTGCTAAGCATTAAGCAGCTGAAGAGTAACCATAATAGTGTATATTTGTTGTGCTTTGCTTCCTTTGCAGTACTTTTACCATTTTTCAGGTATATTCTCTACCATAATTCTTAGCTCTAAGAGTTATCTACCATGGTGAGTATTCCTAATTCTCTACTTATAGTTTTTATGTTTTTATTCCTATCAATTTGTTTGACATTTCATGGGAAGAATAATATTTTAAGTTATACTCTGCCTACTTTATGTTTTTTGATATTTTATTATGCTGATACTTGCAATTCCGGTTTATATTTTTTTCATTATATATATTTTCCATTGATTGAAAAACCCCACATTTATTTATCCATTCTTCTTTTGATGCAGTTGCCTTGTTTTCCTCACTATAAAAACAGTGATGCAAAGAATATCACTATTATATCTGTCTTAATGTGCAGTTTCTTTAGCACATATATACCTCACAGTCTCATGCTTGGTCAGAGGGTTTATGTATCTTTGATTTCACTAAATCACCAGTTTGCTCTCCAGAATGGATGTGCCAATTTATACATAGACCAGTAATTATGAGACTTTCTTCATGTGCTTTCCAACAAACTGGTGGATGTGAAATAGGATCTAATTATGGCTTTAATTAGTATTTTCCTAATTAGTTATGAGGTTGAACATTAGTTTGTACAGATGTTTATTGGCCTTTCAGCTTTTTTTCCCTATGATTTCTTATTCTTGGCCATCTACTGGGTTTGTCTTTTTAAAATTGATTTTTTGGAATTTTTTATATGTTGTCGATATTGATCTTCAGTTGGTTTTATGCATTGTAGATATCATCTCAGTTCGTACCTTCTTTTTACTGTTCTCTTTTTAAAAGAGGAATGTCTTTTTTAAATCGAAATTTGACATTTTAATGTTTTTTTTTTTTTTGGTCATTGTGTTTTTGTTATATTTTTTAAGAAATCCTTCCCTACATTGGGATCTTAAAAGATATCCTCCTGTATAGGGAGAGCAATCATTTGGCCTGCAAAACCTAACATATTTCCTTTCTGGCTCTTTATAGAGAATTTGTTGACACTTGCTCTAAAGAGTCTTTTGAGAATTTTTTTTCCTTGTGAAACATATTGGGAATCTTGTTAGAAAATATTTGATTTAAATGTCAGCCAGTAATAAGATAGTTTTTATGAAGTTAACTTTATAGCTTACCCTTAGAAATGTTTTGTAATTATATTCAGAAAATTGTGTACGTAGAGAACTAACTTTAAACAGTTCTTTAATTCATGAGTAAAACTAGTATTGAAAAACTCCAAAAACTACACTTTATAGAACAATTAAAAAGTGAAGCACTCTTTCTTTGTCAGTGAGATAAGGTGACAATTATCATTGTCTTCTTCTTGGCTTGATATATCAGGAATTCTAATGTTTCTTGAATGAATTAATGAATGAATGAGATAGTACATGTAAAGTGCTTATCCAGGGACAGCCTTAATAAATGATAGTTATCATTAATAATGAATATATCAGGATATGAGTTTGTCACTCAAAACTAAAGTTGCCCAAATGTTGATATAACGAATGATTTTTATTTTGGCCTTGAAAAATAACAAATTGTCCTATACTTTTCCTTTTAAAAGCTAACTTTTTTATTTTGAAGTAACTTTTTGATATGTGAAGAACTTCAAATTAGGACATCAATTAATCATCTGTTAGTAAAATGTGGTACATAGGTACAGTAGTTGGTTTGGGGGCATTAGTCATAGTCTGTCAATTAAAAAAAATTTAAATTTATAGTTATGTGCAAAACTCTGTGCTCAATGACTGAGTTATATAAAGAAAAGTAAGTCAGTTTTTGCCCTAAAGGAATTTACAGTGTGGTTGAAAGACAATACATGCACATATGGAAGGTTATGGAAAAGTACAAGTTACTGTATTATTGGCCTAGTTTTTCCCTTATTTCATACAAATAAACTTTTTCTTGGTCTCTTTTCCTCTCTACTTCTTTATATACTTATTTTTCATGTTAAGTATACCCTTTAAGCCTGTTTTTAGAATTCATTTCATAGTCTTTTAGAAGCTCCCCTGATTTATGAATTAGCAAAATAACTTCTCTGTCAATGAAATAGTTTCTAACTGTTCCTTTGCTATTTCTAAACATATTTAATTACCATGCTCATTTTTACTTTTCAAGTATTTAGGCATAGTAATTTTGTTCTTATGGGGAGAGGTTGGAGAAAGTTATGGAACTTCAGAGGTAGGTATTGTAGTATCTTAATCTACTTGAACTTGTAATTATGGCTTTGAAAGGAATACTGGAAAGGAAGCAAGAGTTGACCTTTTTTTTAGATCAAATCTTATAATCTTTCTTCATCCTTTCAAGAAATTTAAATATACGTCTCTTTATAGTATGACAAGAGAGGGAATAGATAGAAACTTAGACAATGGAACATTTTCTAAAACTCCTTGGTTGCTGACCTTTTAAGAACAGTTTTGGCTAATATAGATTTGAAATGTACTTTTAAACAATTTCCTATGGAAATAATACAATTATCACACCCACATGTATTTCTTACATTTCTCTTTAACTAATAATAGATGTATGCTATTATTTGGGTTGGGTTTTCTTGACTTTTGTGGAAGTGAAAACTCTAGACATTTTTTAGCTATGGGAGAAGAATCCATCTCTTAAAGAAGTTGGTTCTCCCACTTAGGGTAGCCACTTATAGGTCTTAGAGTTTACAGTTTTTGCGGAGCCTGTGTGTTTTACCTTTCTTAAAGTGTCTTACCCATCTTTTAAAGTGTTAGCCTTAATTAAATTGGAGGATATTATGAAATCCTCACATTGCTATTTTCAGGATTCTTTCCCTAGTTTTCTTACACCACTGAAAGTTGCTGATTTGTGTACATATAATTCTCTTTTGTTATTAAATAAACGTCTTTTTGAAACCTGTTCTGTTGCCACATTTAGTGTTTTCCATCCTCAAAAATGATTGTACCAAATCCGTTAAATGGAAACTTCAATAGAAGATCACTCCTGAAGAAATAATTTCTTTTAAATATAACATTAGAAAAAGAATCAACTTTCTTTAATTTCCTTTTTCTACTCTGCTTGCCCAACCACCCTTTGAAAAACCATATTCTTGAGAAGTCAGCCTTAAGTTCATAGGTGATATAATTACTTCAAGCACTTTAAATCTTAAAAAAAGTTTAATATAAATTAGTCATAGTTTATAATTTTCTCATTTATGGAATGAAAAGCAAATTTAAGGTACCTAAATACAGCTCTAGTGAGAAAAATTTTCTGAAACTAGTTCTTGATCTTTTGTTTTTGAAAGTACAGCTACTAGAATAACATTTTAAGATAAGTACATTCTTTATTTAAATTATTGTGCCAAATTCATCCTTTTAAAAAATTAAAACATTTGAATACAAAGCAACAAATTACAAAGCTGTATAATAGCATCTCTTTATTTGGAAAAAAATGTATGGAAGGTATATTTATACATCTATGAAAGTCTGCAAGTTATTTTGAATTATTTCTAGTTGGAGGGCCTGATTTATTTTGTATCTTTCTGTAGTGTTTGAATTTTTGGTCAGGAAAGAAAGTGGAATTAAATGGTATAGGTGATAAAGTTTTAAGTGGAATTGATGTTGGTGTTACATCAAAAAGTAGATGATCTCTCTAAGCCTTGGGAAAAGACCACTTTATTATGTTTTATGCTTGGACTAATATATCCATATGGTATATAACAGTGCATTGGACCCGAGCATTCTAATATTCAGAATGAATTTAACTGTATCATAGGGAAGAGAAATAGTATAATTGAGTGAAAAGACTGAAGGTATGAAAAAGTAAACTAATTCTGCTACCTAGAGTTACCTTAATTATTTTAGTATGTTAATTAATTAATTACCGTGATCATTGCAAAGACCAAAAAGGAATTCAGTCAAAAATATCATGATATAATTTACATCCCATTTTCTGTGTGACCATAAATTGTTAGATATTGCAACATATGTAACATAAACCACATGTCAGCTGTTTCCTGCCTCACTGTTGACAAGAGCCCCATTCATAACTCTTCTTTTTATCCTTTCAGTGAATAAGTAATTATTCAATATAGAAGGCAGGATATTTGGAACTGGCTATTTAATGTGGCAGCACTCTGTAATGAAATCTGCTGTTAATGGCAACCTGAGAAGGGAATGTAACAATTCCAGCATGGCTGTAACTTTATCTTTGACTGACTATTTATTTGGCACATCAGTGAACCTTTTATCCCAGTGAGTGACAGTTCCAGAAGGGTCACATTTACATCCATTCTATCATGTATTGTAATATTTAATGGTGGACAAGGTTGAGTGAGACTGGGAGTAATTTGAACTTGCTTTTCCACTGAGTTGAGGCTAAAAGAGAGTTTGATCTCCAGTATTGTGGTGTAACATGCTATGACTTAGCATTTGTTTATGAAGGCTAATCTTACTGATTATAATTAAAAAAAAAAAAAACCCCTCAGTTAAGTGGTATAATCATTCTATAAACTAAAACTCTTCAATATAAATTCCCTTAAGCTTCTCTGCTACTTAGCTTTTTCCCTCATCAGTGACCACTTCTATAGACTAACCATTTTACAGTATTTCTCTTAAAAGAGGCTGCATTCTGTCTTGTGTAGTAATAGAGGTTTTGTTAAGTGGGAGTTATGAAGAACCCATGAGTTCTAATATATAGCATTAAACTTTTACTTTCAAGAGTTTAGTAACAGGAGAGAAAAAATCAGGTAAATATTAGACTGTATTCCTGAGAGTTCATATAGTGTGTTTAAGGAGGCATTTATATAATTATTTCAGTTATGAAACTGAATTATGAGTAAAATTGTCCAGAGAAGCTATCTGAATGATAATTTTACTGATGGTTTTACATTCTAAGACTGGTAATTGAATTTCATACATACTTGTTCCATATAAGCAACCAGACTTCATTATTAAATATTAATTATTTGCATTCATTTTTATACCTTTGCTAGAGAATAGTTTTCCCTTCTTTACCTGTCATTTAGTGATACTTTCGATTCAACTTGATATTTCTATTCTTTTGTAAGCTATACTTAAAATAGTTCTTAATTTTTTCATATATTATAAGATATTTTATTGGGCTATGCTGTGAACAAAAATAGCACTATCAACTCTAAACTGTAATATGACAAGTTGACTTGAAGCCTAAGCAAAAATTAAAGTTGACCTCAATTTTGCCTTATTATTTTTATAATTTATGAGAGGAAAGTTAAAATGTAGTGAAAACATTAGAAATTTAAAAGTTGGAGTAGTATGTTAGAAACTAGTACAAATATGGAAACATCATTTATAACTTTTAAGAGTGAAAGAGAATCAATTTGAAATGGAATTTGTAGTTTTTTCCTTATTGAAAAATTTTAGATATCTTGAAATTTCTCTTTATTTGGCAGTTATGATTTATTACTTATGGATTCTGATTCTCTGAGAGGTTTGATAACATGTTTATGGTAGTCCAAACATTAGTTATCTTCCTTTTTTTTTTTTTTTGTACAGCTCTCTGGCCATTGTTCTAGGTGCTGTTGCTCTACTAAACAAGGAAATGGTCAAGATTCTTCAAATGCCATTAAGAAGGATCAGGGGGCAAAATCCAAAATGCCAAAAATATATTTTGGGACACGTACACACAAGCAGATTGCTCAGATTACTAGAGAGCTCCGGAGGACAGCATACTCAGGGGTCCCAATGACTGTTCTTTCCAGCAGAGATCATACTTGTGTCCATCCCGAAGTAGTAGGTAACTTCAATAGAAATGAAAAGTGCATGGAATTGCTGGATGGAAAAAATGTGAGTAAAGTTATTTTATTTCAGAGAAAAAAATAAGGCTAAAAAGATTTAAATTACTCAGTTTGTTTTATGTGTTCATTTTGTGTTTTATGTATTTCAGTGATAAATTATGAAAATCAAATTAATTGTTCACACTGATATTTTTTGAAAAATAACTTACCATAATAAAATTTTTATTTAAGTTCAAAGTTATGTATGGGCTTTTGTCCTAAAGGTTGGGGGTATTTAATTCCTTGAAATTAATTTCCATTTTAATCAGATGTCTTGTTACTTCTAAGTTCTTCTACCAAAAATAGTCAAACATGGTTGATGTCATATGAGGAGATAAAAGTATTTAAATGATTTAGTTTAATTAGATCTAGTTAATATATTTTATGTATTTAAAAATTCCAAAGGAAGATAGTTTAGGCTCTTTCTTTAAACAAATTTTAAAATGTTTTTTAATTGAATGAGAAATATAATGATTATCCTGTGTCCTAATTCTGGTTAACACAAGCTTCTCTTTCCAAAAATTTCAAAAAAAATTATGAATTATTAACTTCAAAGATATGTCATTGGTGGTTTTAAAATTTTCCAGATAAATCTTGAATACATGAATTGGGGCTAGGTAGAAATAGAGAAGTTTTTCTTACATATAAATTTTAAATAATTTTTTGCCAAAGTAGTCTGTATACCTGTTTGATAACTATTTTACTCTAAAATGGAAGTTACAAGTCTGGAATTATACCCAGAAAGTATTGATGAACCATTCATTGAGAGTATATGAAATGACCAATGATATTTTAATACATTCTAAATGTTGTTTAGCTTTCACTAGTATTTTGTCACAGAGCTGGTTCTACACAAAAAGCTATGAGCTATTGCCCCTAGAGTTTCATTTAATTGATATATCACTTACCATATAATGTAAATAAGTTATTTTAATTATGCTTTTTTTCTCGATGCTTTGTTTTATTAGATGGAAATTTATCAAGCTTTATTTGGGGATATTCAAAAGATGCTTCCAATAGATATTCAAATGTGAATATGCAGTATAAGTACTAAGGAACTTCAGTGGTAAAATTTAAGTAATTTGTTCAGAGCCAGGAAGAAAATACAGATTATTGAATCAAAACCATTGTTGAAATTCTATTTATATTTATTTTCATGTAAGTTATTTTTAACAAACTGAGGAACTATTGCAATCTCTTCACTCTGTATATTTAAAAAGTTCTCTTTAAGGAGAGATGAAAATATTAAAAAATCAAATGCTAAAAAAAATAGAGAAAAGGCTCTTCATGGTAAAACCTCAGAAATGTTATGCTTAAGTGGACTTTTTTCTGTAAGTGGCTAATTAATCTGCTGTATTCCTCAAATTCTTGAAATTTTTTGTCTATGCAAGAAAACTTGCTGGCATTGTCATCTTTTTAATTACTTGTTGGGAAAATGATAACATAATTTATTATTTATTTGTTATCTCATTGTCAAAAGACTGTGCATTAAAAGCATATAGTCTTTCATACAACTGAAAAAAAAGCAAAAAGTCTTATTTTGTGTAATCCTCTAGAATCCTGCAGTGCTGATTATTTTTTGATTGATCTTCACTGTCATGAGTTTGAATCCTGTAAAAGTAAAAAATAATTTTCATTGGCATTTAGTTTCTGTTTTAAAGTAAACAAATCTTTTGTTTTTTAATATTAGCGGTATAAATAATTGAAAATACCTGCATGTAGTTATTTGTCTTGACTTAATTCTGCCTCAGAATTCTTAGCTCATAGGCATGCATGAACATTCTTTTTCTTGTTCCCAAGCCCTCAGGGTAATTTGGTATTGTAATGAGGGCCAATTACAAAGTCACTATAGGTGTCTGTGTTTACTATGGCTGAATCACCAAAGCAAAATGATAGATAACTGACAGTTTGAGTGTAAAAGAGTTTAAAGTGTGATAACGCTTCAATTGACGAACTCCCCTCAGGATTATGTTACACTGCTAAAATGGATGAGCTTTTCTGGTTTTGTTATCAGCCTGACAAGAGTGTAATTCTAAGTGCCCTTAAAGTGTAAACTTTCTGATTTTTTGGCTTGATCCAAAAGCACGTGTTTTTGTTAGCTGTTTTACTAAAGTGCTCTTATATTGGAATAGCAATGCACTTATCTGTTAAAAGTTAATTTTGTTTCAATTAAGAAAAAACAATTTTAACTAGCCCCAGAAATAAGTCTAAAAAATTATTTTAGTTATGGAAGAATATCTTTTTTTATTAAGATGAGATTTAACAGTTTCTAACTTAGAAGGTACCTACCTTAGTGGTCATTTTGTACAAATATAAGTTTTCAGAATAGTACAGAAGATACTTGGAATGAAGAAATGCTGAATATATTATTAAACTCAATTTATATCAAATTCATAGTGAAAAATACTTAGTACCTCTCCACCTGTCTCTGGACCCCCAAATTATAAAATTTTAGAGCTGGAAGGAACCTTAGAAATTATAATCAGTGGGTCAGAGGAATCTTAAAAGACTTCTGGTTCAACTACTCTTTTGAGGCCTACTCACATGAAAAAATGGGCCCTGAGGTTTTTCCAGTATCAGACAACTAATTAGCAAGAAAGGAGGCAAGTTTTCTGGCTCTTAGCCATTGCTCTTTGGATTATACACGGAATAAAAACAAAAGATGGCATATAGTATGAGGAAGTTAACATAGCATGAAAGGTAAAAAAGAATAGTAGAGGTTAGACAAAGTAAGTGAAAATAAAAATGAACTAAATAAAGAAGGTTGGGTGAGCACTTCTTCCACATTTTTATTTTTAATACCTTGGAGGATCAGCAAGTGGCTTCCCTTAACGTGGCTGAATACAAAGTTTTAGAAGAACCAGTGGTCCTCAGCTGATCATGCCTTGTCCTTGGATTTGCTGACATTCTTTTAAAGGTTATGAAGCTTTTATGCTTTACTCTATTTCTAGCAATTTCTAGGTACTTTTGTGTATGTAATGATCTATGTATGTTTTGAAAACATAGGTTTGCCTTTTGGATAGTTTAGTTAAATATATATATGTTTGCCTTTAGTTCATAATTGAAAATACATGTATACATATATAAAACATATATATATGTAATAGTTTTTTACTTGTTAAGAACAGCAAACTGGGAAATATAAGTATTAGATTTCAAAATCACATTTAATTTTTTTTATTAATACATAGAATTAATGAAAATAAAAATAACCCATTATTTTACCACTTAGTCTCAAATGACGATTGAAAAACAAAAGTGATAACATACACATGGTTAGAAGACGCAGAATAATAGAAAGGCATAAAATGGAAAGAGAAGATCTCTCTTTCCAGTTTTTCTCACTCTCTTAACCCTTCAAGGAAACTACAGTAAAGTTTTATGTATATTCTTCCAAAACATTTAAAATATGTATTTGCTATAATCTATGTGTGTATGTTCTTTTAATAGCTTAAACAAATTAGCTCAGATATAAATCTAACTCATTTTTTAAGGGCTATATCTTTTGTGTAAATTTACCATTATTTAACATATCCTCTCTTGGTAGATATTTGCTTTATTTCCAGTTTTTTGGCTATTAAACAGTATATATAATATATATGTGAATATATATTCACATTAATGGTGAAGTTTAAAATTTTGATAGTTATTGACAAATTACTTATGTCCTTTACTAATAATGTCTATACTTCTACTAATTTTATACATTTTAAATGGGATATGACACACCTTTGCTAGGGCTGGGTTTTATCAAATATCTCTTTTTCATTAGTATATGTTCATAGAATTTTTTACTTCCAATAATAGCATGGCAAAGGACAATTAGTATATGAAAGAAGAGATGTAAATTACTCTTGAAACTTTATTATGCCAAACCTTGCTAGAAAGTTTAAAAAATATAATCAAAACAAGAAGATTCCATTTTTTACCTTTAAAATAGGCTAAGATAATATTAGTGTTGATAAAGGTGTGAGAAAAGGGTAATGTAAAATGATATACACTTTCTGGAGGATAAATTGATGGTATCATTTTCAAGAAATTTAGAAACTTAAAAATACTTAATACTCTCTGATCCCATAATGCCATTTCTAAAAATGCATACTAAGAAAATATTTAGAAATGGACATAAAAATGATCATTGCGGCATTATTTATAAAGCAAAAGTTGGTAACAGTCTTATTGTTCAATAATAATGAAACTGGTTCATCAACTGGTATGTCAATTCAGTGTACATATATGAGAAACGATGAAAAAATAGTAATATGAGAATATTTTTATAGGGATTTTAATAAAATAGGCTTAGAGAAAAAAATAATCTCAGTTTTGTAAAACAGTGTTTATTTATTGTGGCTAGATTGTTAATAATTCTCAATGCCTGGGGAAAATTTGCTTTCTTCTCATGATTTTAATATTGGGTCACATTGTAAAGATATATCCATAAACTACACATATAAAGAGAAGAAATATGAAATGTAATACATCAAAATGTTAATAGTACATTTTTTGTGTGTGAAGGAATTATAGCTAATTTAGGTTCTCTTGGAATTCTTTTGTATTTTCCAAATATTTTATGGTGAGCACTGTTATTTTATTTTTTCCCCTAGGATGTTCCTCCTGCTCTTCCTTTTTCTTCCCTTCCTCTCTCCCTTTCTCCCTTCTTTCTTTCTTCCTTTCTTTTTACTTATTTATATTTGATTAAGTAATACTATCTCATGGCTCAAATTTAAAAGATACAAAAGTGTGTGTACAGAAAAACTTCTCCCACTCCTGTCCTCAAGTCACTGAGCCTTCACCTTTGAATTGCAACCAGTGATATCATTGCTCTTATGTATCCTTCCAGAAATATTTTGCCTAATATCACTTTAATCAGAACAAAGCCAAAACAAACATAATTTTAATAATATATTTATCAAATTAATTTGGAATATCTAAGAGCTATACTGATCTGGAGCTCTGTTGAGTCAACTAATATAGTTTCTTGAAAATGATTGTGATTGTAGGTATGGTGTAATTTGTCTCCTCTACAAAATCTTTGCCTTGTGGCTTTAATGATGTTCCTAAAATTCTGAGATAAACTTGTTTTATTTCTTCTGTTCCAGTATTGGTTCACATTTCAGTTATGCATATTTGTTTTCAGGGCAAATCCTGTTATTTTTATCACGGTGTTCATAAAATTAGTGATCAACACACATTACAGACTCTTCAAGGGATGTGCAAGGCCTGGGACATAGAAGAACTCGTCAGCTTGGGGAAAAAACTAAAGGCGTGTCCATATTACACAGCACGAGAACTAATGGAAAATGCTGACATAATATTTTGTCCCTACAACTATCTTCTAGATGCACAAATAAGAGAGAGTGTGAGTAGATATTTAAAAATTAGAACTTTTTTTCTACTTATTGGAATGTAAGTGGTGAATTTAAAAGCTTTTAGATGTTTTAATGTCTTTTACTTTATTTTTTACTTTATAGTTAATTTATGTAAGTGTGTAATCATATTAAAGTAATGAAAACATATTCTAACGTGTATTAAAAACTGTATTTTAGACCTTGTCATTTTAATTTCCAAAGTAATAAGTACTTTTAAGGACCTAGTCCTGAAGTGGGATTATAGCAGGGTTTTTCAGCCTTGATAGTGGTGACATTTTGGGCTGGATAATTCTTTTTTGTGATGTGCTGTCTTGTGCATTGTAGAATGTTTAGCAGCATCTCTGGTTTTATCCACTAGATGCCAGTAGCACCCGTACATTATCACAATAAAAAATGTCCCTAGACATTTTGAAATATCCCCTGTGGTGCAAAATTACCCCTAGTTGAGACCCATATATAGCTATCACTTATTTATGAATAGTCAGAAAGAATTATTTTAAAACATTTATCTGAAACATCTGTTTTGAAAAACTGATGTTGAGAGAATATGCACGCTATGCAATTTATACTTTGTGAGCTTTTGAGAAATGAACTTTGGATACAGCATTTATGTTTATTTGCCTTTTTTTTTTTCTTAGAGACATCCAGTTGTTACAGCATATGACCAAAAAAAAGTGAATAACTTTGGTGTACTCAATTATTATTTCACTCTTTAGATCTGACTACACAACTCTCATTAGCTTTCTGTTTCCTTAAGTTCAGAATTAATAGCCAGTATGTTCATTACCCCTACTCTACTGTCCTACCTCTCATTTGGTTGCCTCTTAGCTGGGTCTCTTTCTTCCGAGCAACTGTACAGATTAGTGACAGATCAATCTTCTATATTTTATTATATCTTTCCTCTGCTTAAAAATCTATTATTGCTCTTTGCTCATGGGGTAAAGTCCATATTTCTTAAGCTTACTCTCAGGATGCTCAGTAGTCTAACCTGAATCTGCCTTTTGAGGCTTCTCTGCTGCAAACTCCCAACTTGAATCCCTTAATAGTTACCTCATAGTCCCTTCCATATTCCTTGTTCTTTCCTATATTCCTGCTTCGGATGACACCTATATTGAAATGCCCTACTCACTGTCTAACCAAATCCAAATCTTATTCATCTTTAAACCCCAGTGTATTTCCTGGTTTTTTTGCTCGTCATCTTCAGCTTTCTGTATATTATTATTGTCTCAGAATAACTCATTGACAGTTACTTTGTATTAGTCAGGACTCTTCCAGTTGCACATTCAGATTCAGTAGAGCTTAAGAAAAAATACTTGACTGACTCTTCATTGTGATGGCTTTATTTTCAGACAAGTTCTTTCCTGTGGAAACAAAGATAACCTGGAAAAAAGAATGTGATCTTATATGAGTCACCCAAAATTACTCTGATTAACCTTGTTTGGATCTTATATCCATTCTCGAACCAGCCACTGTAACCATGTAGGGATGGATTACTTGATTTAATTGACAAGCCCGGGCTCTGAGTCAACTTATGTTGTGAGAGTGGTTGACAAATTAATAGTCCTGCCAACATCACATGGGAGTTGGGGAAGAACAGTTCTCAAAATGAAGGGTTATAGAACAGACTAAAATGAATGATACATACTATATTTTATTAATATTTTCAGAGTCTTTTGAATCTTCTTATTTTAGTTTTAAAGGTTATTTTACTCTGCTTTTTACATTATGTTGGTGGTTCCTTCATAGTGGGATTTTTCTACTCCTTTACATAGCCAGCTGGACCTTGATCCAGTCTCACTTAACACATATTATTTTTGTTGTGATAGGTTTGAAAAGTATTTTGAGAGTGAAAAGTGACAAACTCTGAAATGTTGAGCTGATATTTAGTTGGCCTTAGTGCTTTAGAAGTTTTAATACCTAGAATCAGTTGCTTATGTACTTACACTTGCAATATTGGCTTATAGTATGAATTATTAAGTGAAATAACTTGCCTACTGCTGTTAAATCCATTTTGCTGAATGTTTTACAGGAAAATTTTTATATCTTATAGATGGATATCAATCTGAAAGAACAGGTTATCATTTTAGATGAAGCTCATAACATTGAGGACTGTGCTCGGGAATCAGCAAGTTACAGTGTAACGGAAGTTCAGCTTCGGTTTGCTCGAGATGAGCTAGATAGTATGGTCAACAATAACATAAGGAAGAAAGACCATGGACCCCTACGAGCTATGTGCTACGGCCTCATTAAGTAAGAACATTTGTCTATCGGTGTCATGGGTGCTGCCTTTGTATTAAAAACATTTTATTATGCCAGAGTATTTTACAGTTAGTATACTTTGACGAGGCTACTTGGGCAGTGGATTGTTCCTTGCCAGTTAAACTTTTAAAAATAGGTTAGTCCAAATTTTGTAATGTTCATAAGAATATAATGTGGGCCTAAATAGACACTTCTCTCCAGAAAATATATAAAAGGCCCACAGACATCAAAAGATGCTCGACTTCACTAGCTATTAAAGAAATGCAAATCAAAACCACAGTGAGATACCACCTCACACCTGTTAGAATGGCTACTATCAACAAGAAGAAATAATAAGTGTTGGAGAGGTCATGGGGAAAAAAAAGGAACCTTCATACACTGCTAGTGGGACTGTAAATAGGTATAGTCATTATGGAAACAGTATGGAAGTTCCTCATAAAATTAAGAATAGAGCTACCATATGACCCAGCAATTCCTCTTCTGGATATCTACCCCCCAAATTTGAAAACATTTCTCCATAAAGATATATGTACTCCTAAGTTCATTACAGCATTATTAATAGGGGCCAAGACAGGAAAATAATCCAAGTGTCCTTCAATGGGTGATCAGATAAAGGTATGGTACATATATACAATGAAGTATTCCTGAGCCACAAGAAAGATGAAATGCTGCTATTTTTGGCAACATGGATGGATTTCAAGGATGTCATGCTAAGCAAAATAAGTCACACAGAAAAGTCAAGAACCATATGGTTTCACTCACGTAGGATATAAAACTGAAGGCAGCAAATGAGCAAACAAGACAAACAAATCAAAACTCATAGGCACAGAGAGCAGGATGATGGTTAACAGAGGAAAAGGAAGGTGTGGGGGAGGTGGAAAAGAGGATAAAGGGGGTCAGATATATGATGATGGAAGGAGACTTGACTTTGGTGAACTCACAATACCATATAAAGATGATATATTATAGAATTGTATACTTGAAACTTATATAATTTTATTAACTGGTGTCACCCCAGTAAATTTAAAAGTAGAGGAATCAGCTTCTGACTTGGTGAACACATCCGTATGTTTGGAGGGTGGTGCGTCCTACCTCCACAGGGACAGAAACTCTCATGTTCAGGACCCTTCCAGACCTCACCCTATGTATCTCTTCATCTGGCTATTTATTTGTATCCTTTATTATATAATAAACCAGTAAACATAAGTGATCCCTATGTTCTGTAAGCTGTTCTAGTAAATGATCAAATCCAAGAGGGATCATGGAGACCTCCCACTTATAGCTGGTTGGTTAGAAGCACAGATGACAACCTGTGCTTTTACGATTGACATCTGAGGTGAGAGTAGGAAAAGGACAGTCTTATGAGACTGAGCACTTAACCTGTGGGGTTGGTGCTAATTCTTGTTCGTGTCAGAATTGAGCTGAGTTATAGTCATGTGCCACATAATGATGTTTTGGTCCATGATGGACCACATGTATGACATCAGTCTCATAAGACTATATTGGAGTCAAAAAATTCCTATTGCCTAGTGACATCATAGCCATCTTAACGTTGTAGTGCAATGCATTATGTGTTTGACGTGTTGCTGGTGTAAATAAACCTACTGCACTATCAGTTGTCTAAAAGTATAGCACATACAATTATGTATAGTTTATAATCCTTGATAATGATAATAAATGACTCTGTTACTGGTTTCTCTGTTTATTATACTATACTTTTTATCCTGTTAATTTAGAATGTGCTTTTTCTACTTAAAAAAAAATTTGCTGTAAAACAATATGGTATGTTAAACTGGCCTAAGCCTCATAAATCTTGTGTTTACTACATCTCTTGAGTGCATCATTTTCTTTGTGCTTGATTTAGTCTCAAGTTGTTTTGTTTATCATGGTACCTAAGCATACAGAATCCACTGCTATTCCTGCCAGTAAGAGGCTACATCAAGTATTGACCTGGAAACAAAATTAAGAGTGATTAAGGACTATGAAGATGGATAGTCAGTGATAGCTGTTATTCGCCAGTGAGGCATGTCCCATTCCACCATAGCCATAATCTTGAAGAATACGAACAAAGTGATGGATGCTTAAAGGATCATATTCCTTGCAGGCAAAGAGACTAATAAAAATTTGAGATGCGTCCATATCAGATATGGAGAAATTTCTAATGACCTAGATTAAAGATCAGACACAAAAGCAAATCTCTTTTAGTACCATGACAATCACAGCCAAAGCAAAAACTGTGTTTGCGATGTTGAAAGAGAAGGATGGATGTGACTACAGTGTTGAATTTACTATTAGCTTTGGTGGTTGGTTTAAACCAGGAGTCCTCATCCCTGGGGCCATGGACCTGTTAGGAACCAGGCTTCACAGCAGGAAGTGAGCAGCGGGAGGGCAAGTGAAGCTTCATCTGTATTTGTAGCCACTCCACAGCTATAGCATCATTGCCTCAGCTCCACCTGAGATCATCAGGTATTAGATTTTCATAGGAGCACTGGTCCCTGGTGCCAAAAAGGTTGGGGACTGCTGATTTAAATCATTCAAGATTTGTTATTCATTACATAATATGAATAAGTGGTGAATTTGTGAGGGCTAATGTGAAGACAGCTGAAGAATTTTTGGAAACTAAATAAGCTGATTGTGGAGGAAAATTACTTGCCAAAGCAAATATTTAATATGAATGAAACTTCCCTATTCTGGACATGGATGCCTCAAAGGATTTTCATCTATAAGGAGACCAAGTCAATGCTAGGTTTCAAGGCTTTTAAGGACAGGATGATAGTCTGGCTTTGTGGCAATGGTGCAGATGACAAATTGAAACCCTTTGTGAACATTCACAGTAAGAACTTGAGAGCCTTCAAGCACATCAATAAACATGCTGCCAGTATACTGCAGGAACAAGGAGATGTCATGGGTGACCTAGATTCTCTTGCAAGATGCTCTCCAGAATTGCCATGCCAGTGAAATGGAGTACTGTTTGGAGAATAACGTATTTTTCAAGATTTTGCTTATTGTTGATTATACTTCCAGACATCCTTCTTTTATTGGTGATTTTCATTCCCATATCAAGATGCTATTTCTTCCTCCACATATCACCTCTTTGATTCAAACAGTGGATCAAGGATTATAGTGTCTTTCAAGGCCTTCTACATGAGTAGGACCTTTGCCCAGGCTATTGACACAACTGAGAAGACACTGATGCAGTTTTGGAAGGATTACAACATCTATGACTGCATTAAGAACCTTGCTTGGGCTTGGTGTGATATCATCAATGAGTGTAGGAATGGCATCCTGAAGAAGATACTCGAGAGGTTTGTCCATGACTTTAAAGGATTTGCCAAGGATGAGAAGGTTGCAAAAATCAAGTCTGTGGTTGAGATGACAAACAACTTTAAACCTGGGTTTGGATGAGGATGACATTGAGGAGGTCCTAGAGGTGATTTCTGAGGGACTGACTAATCTGAGGAGTTTAGAACTGGAAAGGAACACATAGCTGAAGACGAGGCAAGAGAAAAGGAAAGTGCACGAGAAGAAATAAGAACCCCCAAAAAATTCGTACTGAAGGGGTTAGCAGAGATTTGCAAACCTCAACAAAGAAAGCTATCTTTTATAAATCTAATGTTTAGCCTAAGTATACAGTGTTTATAAAGTCTACAGTAGTGCACAGTGTTGTCTTAGGCCTTTACATTCACCTACCACTCACTCACTCACTCGCTCACTGACTCGCTCACTGACTCTCACCCAGAATAACTTCCTGTCCTACAAGCTCCATTCATGGTAAGTGCACTGTACAGGCGTACCTTTTTTTTTTCTTTTATACTGTATTTTTACTGTAGCTTTTCTATGTTCAGATACACAGGTACTTAACCATTGTTACAGTTGCCTATGCTATTCATTTTAGTACCATGCTGTACAGGTTTGCAGCCTAGGAGTAACAGGCTATACCATATAGACTAGGTGAGTAGTAGGCTATTACAACTAGGTTTGTGTAAGTGCACTGTCTGATGTTTGCACAATGACAAAATTTCCTATGGACTCATTTCTCAGAATGTATCCCCAACTATAGTTTATATCTGTTTGATTATCAAATTTCAACTTTCCAAAATAAAACTCCATTCTCTACCAACACTCTCCCTATGCCCCAGTACCAACCAATTCCTTAAATCAAAAATCTGTTATTCCTGATTACCGCCCCACCTCATTCCATTTATCAGTAGGTTTTGTAAATGCTATCTGCACAATATATTCTAAATCCTTCAATTTCATATTTATCATCACACAATCATCTCTCAATTAGAATATTGTAACTGTCTCCTAATAGGTCTCTGCTTTCACTCTTTCCTTTCTCCTACAACCCATTCAGGCTTTTAAGCTGGAATTATTTTTGAAACACTTGAAATAAATGGTCTCTCATATAAAATCTTCCTTTTAAATCCTTCCCATTGCACTTCGAATAGAATCTTAATTTTTTATTCTGGCTTAACATGATCTGATTCTTGCTTATCACTCTAACATTGTCCATACCATTATTCCGTTTTGCCCATTGTGTTGCAACTATTTTGGCTTTCTTTCAAATTAGCAAAACTTGTTAACTACCTCAGGATCTTTGCACAGTTCTTTCTGATTCTCTCATGACTGGGTACGTTTTGCCTTCTATTGTTAGAATAAATACCACCTTAGAGTTTTTTTGACATTCAAATTAAAGTAGCAGTTAGATTACATTAACCCAAGTTAGTTTCATCGTAGTGCTTATTACTACCTGATATTTTCTTTTTCATGTTTTTGTTTCTAAGTTTATTTCTTTCTCCCTTTAGTAGCATGTAATTTCTATGAGAATAAAGACCTTGTCTATTTACTGCTTTATTTCTACTACCTAGTACTGTATCTGGCATAATAATAGGTATTTAAATACTTATTGAATATATACATATATAAAATATGTTAATGAATTTATATATTTTCTAGTAATTCTACTTTTTGTGTTAATGTAACACTTTAATTATTTCTTTTTGGAATGGAGATGGGATAGTTTTATTTTTCCTCAACTTTATTGACATATAATAGACAATTAGTTGCTCATATTTATGCCGTATAATTCAGTGAGTTTTTTTTCAGTTACAGTTGGCATATAATAATATATTAGTTTCAGTTGTACAGAATAGTGACTAGAAATCTATATAACTCACAAAGTGGTCACCCCACTAAATCAGATAGCCTTCTTCCCCCTTACATATCTATTACATTATTGACTATTTTCCTTATGCTACACTTTATATCTCCGTGACTATTTTGTATCTATCCATTTGTACTTCTTAATTCCTTTGCCTTTTTCACCATCTCCCCAAAACCCCCCATCTAGTAGCCCTCAAAATAGTCTCTGTATCTATGAGTTTGCTTCTGTTTATGTTGTTGTTATTGTTTATTTTGTTCTTTAGATTCCACATGTATATGAAATCATGTGATATTTGTCTTTATCTAACTTACTTCATTCAGCGTAATACCCTCTAGGTCCATCAAGGCAATATTTTTTCCATCCCTTTCCTTTTAGTCTGTGTGTCTTTTAATCTGAAGTGAGTCTCTTGTAGGCAACGTATGTAGGGGTCTTGTTTTCTTATCCGTTCAGCTTCCCTGTCTTTTGGTTGGAGCACTTAACTATTCCATTTGAGGTACTTATTGATAAAAATGTAGTTATTACCATTCTTTATTCATGATTTTGATACATGATTTTTTCTTCTTAAGTCTCTCCAAGAATTTTTGTAATACTGACTTGGTGTTGATGAATTCCTTTTGCTTATTTTTGTCTGGGAAGCTCTTCAACTCTAAATGATAGCTTCGCTGGATAGAACATTCTTGGTTGTAGATCCTGAGTTTTTCAACACGTCAAATATTTTGTGCCAAGCCCTTCTGTCCTGCCAAGTTTCTTTTGAGAAATCAGCTGCCAGTCTTATGGGAGCTCCCTTGTAGGTAGCTAATTGCTTTTCTCTTGCTGCTTTTAAGATTCTCTCTTTGTATTTAACCTTTGGCATTTTAATTATGATGTGCCTTGGTGTGGGCCTCTTTGGGTTCATTCTTTGGGGGACTGTCTGAGCTTCCTGGGGTTGTATGTCTATTTCCTTCACCAGGTTAGGGAAGTTTTCTATCATTATTTCTTCAAGTAGCTCTTCACTTTCGTGTTCTCCCTCTTCAGGTACCCCGATGACATGCACAGATGTTGTTAACTTCAATTGTGGCCCTTAATAAGGCCCCTTAACTTATTATTATATCCTTGGTT
>CM053506.1:82254323-82648647 GCA_028627145.1 Eidolon dupreanum | reverse complement strand
TTTTATGTTTTTTGTCTTTTTGTTTAAGTCCTCACGGAGTTCATCTACTCTTCCCCTAAGTTCATTGAGCATCTTTATAACCAGTGTTTTGAATTCTGCATCTGTTAGATTGCTTGACTGCATTATTCCTGGATCTCTGTTCTGTTCTCTCATATGGTTTCTGCTTCCCTATATTCCCATTTTGGCTGCCTTTCTGTGTGTGTGTGTGTGTGTGTGTGTGTGTGTGTGTGTGTGTGTGTATATATATATATATATATATGTATATATAGTGAAACTTTTAAGTCTTCTGGTCTTATTAGTGCAGCTTCATGTGGTAGGTGTCCAGTGGCACAGTCCTGAGAGGGGTTCAGCTGCAGGCCAAATTTAGCCCCAGTCTGTGTCCCTCCAGGGCTACCTGTTAAGATTCAGCAAGGAATCCACAGATGCTGTGCTTATAGTTGCCTCAAGAAGCCACACCAGAAACCGAGGTCAGCTGCCACCAGTGTGTGTCTTGGTGCTGCTCTGCAAGTGGGACAAGACTTGCCAGGGACACAACTGAATGTGGCTTGGGTGGGACTGCAAGTTGGGGGAGGTGGAGTTTCAGGGAATCCTCTAGGCAGAGCAACCTCTGTTATCCAGTTTGATGACATCACAGCTATGACAGCGCTATATCCCACGCACTGCCCACGCACTGATAGTTGGGGAGGACTCAACGGGACAATGGATACCGCTAGCACTTCTGTACAGTCTCACCTCAGCCCTCACTCTGACAATGTCTTCCTGTAAGTCCCTGGTGCTCCCTGCGCGCAGCCGAATTGGCACTGGTGCTCAGAGCGAGCAAATCCGTCTTCGTGAAAAAGGCATGGCCCCTTTAAGAGACACCTAGCAATGCTGCTGCTACTGCCGCAACCTCTATTTCACTCAGCCACTCGAGACTGGGCAGCCCCACGTCCTCGCCCCATCCTACCTTCTCCCATTGCAGGGTGATTTCTTGGATTTCTCCCTAGTTGTATGGTGTGTTCATCTAGATATCAGGCGATATTTCCTTGCTGCTGCTCCTTGTTTCCATCACAAATTTTATTTGATCACCAGAGGGATGAACAGAGCCTCTATCTACGCCATTTATTTTCCTCCTATGCTCGTCTGAACTTTAATGTAGTCACAAGACAGTTTGAGCGAAGCTTCTATATTTCCTTTTATGTGCATTTGGGATAAACTCTTAAGACATGGCTCTTAGTTGGAGAGACTGTCAAGTAAAGCAGTGTGGATCCACACAACACAGCTGGGAAACCATATGCATGTTTCTCTTTTCTGAAAACAAATAAAACTTACTTTTTATCTGTATAAATGTTCATTTTGCAATATGAAATTTTCCTGCTTTTAAAAAGATGTCTTAATCCACATTTGTGTCCTAAGAGCTTTAAGGAGTATAAATTAACTGTACCTCAGGTCTTGTTCTGTTGAAATAGTGATAATAGTTGATAGAATTGTTTTATTTTGTTCCAGTTGGTTAGAAGCAAACTCTGAACATCTTGTGGAACGAGATTATGAATCATCATGTAAAATATGGAGTGGAAGTGAAATGCTCTTGAATTTACAAAAAATGGGCATTACCACAGCTACTTTTCCCATTTTGCAGGTAAGATTTCTTTTTTTCCCATCTGTGAAATTCATTTACTGAATTAGAAATGACTTAATAATGAATAAGTTAATTCATGGTAAAAAATATATATAGCAATTTCATTGTTTTAAATTTTGTTATCTAAGTTCGATAATCTTTAAGTGTGATAACATAAATTATGGATGAAAAAGCATGATTTAGTTTGAAGGAAATAAGGCTTAAAGAAATTACTTGTTCAAAACTAAAAGAAGTCAATATTTTTAGATTGTAAATTTACTTTGTCAATTGAAAAGTTAAAAATCGGTAAAATAAAAAGATAAGAAATTCTTATTTTGTTCTCTTTAATTCAGAGGTGAAGATCTGTGTCTAAATTCATTTTTTTGTATGTAGACATCCAGTTATTTCAACACCATTTGTTGAAGAGACTAATTTTGCTTCATTTTATTGCCTTTGCTCCTTTGTCAAAGATCAGTTGACAATATTTATGTGGATCTGTTTCTGGGACATTGTTTTTTCATTGATCTGTTTGTCTGTTCTGTCACCAGTACCACACTCTATTGATTACTGTAGCTGTATAGTAGTATTGAAGTTGGATAGTGTCAACTCTCTGACTTTGTTCTTCAATATTGTGTTGGCTATTCTGGGTCTTTTTCATTCCATATAAGCTTGTATCAGTTTGTCCATATTTACAAAGTAACATGCTTGGATTTTGATTGGGATTACATTAAAACTATATATCAAGCTGGGAAGAACCAACATCTGGACAATATTGTCTTCCTATCCATGAACATGGAATATCTCTCCATTTATTTAGATTCTCTTTGACTTTTTAAATCAGTGTTTTATGGTTTTTCTCATATAGAATTAAAGAGGTTTTTGAACTTCAAAATATAACTATTGCTAAAATGGTCATGCACATTCTGGGCTTGTGAGTGTTAAAAATATATTTTAATCAAACTATATTTATAATTTTTGCCCTGCAATTAAAAGTCACAGTGTAATATCATAAGTATTTTTCCATATTGTAATCTTTTTAAGATTTTTTGGCATAGATGTTTTGCATTTTAAAGGTTATTCATATGAACTGTAAAATGGATAAATTGTGGGATATTCATATAGTAAAATACTACACAGCAATTAAAATAATGAACCACTGCCATCACAACCATAGGAATGAATCTTACAAACATAATGTTGAGTGAAAGGAACGAGACACAAAAGACTACAAACTGTATGATTTCATTTTTGTGACATTTAAGAACAGATATACATAATTATGCTAATAGAAGTCAGAATACTGGTAACCCTGTTTAGGGATAAGGAGCAGTTTGGGCTGAGAATGGGCAGAAGGGAACTATCTAGGATTCAAGGAATGTTTTGTATCCTGATTGAGTGCTGGTTATATGGATGTGTGTGTTTGTGTGTGTTTAGTGAGTTATACACTTAAGATTCATGCACTATTATGTTTTGATAAAAATGTATAAATAAAATATATGTCAAAGAAAAAACTTGGAAAATACTGAAAGCACAAAAGAAAAAACACTCAAAAGTGATCATTATTAATTTTTGCATTTCTATCTACCTGTGCTTCTCTGTATTTGCTTAACAAATTTATATCTGATAAGATAAATTTTTTAGCTTCTTTTTATTTAACAATACATTATGAGTACTTTTCTATACTGAAATATATTCTTCATGATTTTTAGTTACAGTGTAGCATTTTTGTGAGTGCAGATATTCTAAATTACTTGATGAATCTGGCATTTGAAATATAGATTGTTGCCAGTTTTCGCAGAATAAGAAACAATTCTGACATGCACATTCTTGAAAATGTATCTTTGTTTATGTCTCTGATTATTTCCTTTATTCTAAATGTTAATTATTTGTTCCTATTGCATTACATATATATTCTTGTGTTTATGGTTTGTTTATTTATGGTGTATTTTTCCAAACTGTTTTTTGTTTTAGTGCATTCAAATTTATCAGTTTTTTAAAATGAATTGTGATATTTGAATTTAGTTTTAATAGTCTTTCTTTATCCTTTGCTACATTTTCTTCTAAAAATTTTAAAATATATTTTTTATAAAGGTTTTCAATCAGTCTGGGATTCATTTTTGTTTATGTTATGAGGTAGGGAATCCATTTTATTTCCTGCATGGGTAGTGAATTTTCTCAGCATCATTTACTAAATAGACCATCATTTCCATCTGATTTGTAATGTCATTTCTGTCACATATCTAATTTTCATTTATGTGTGAGTTTATTTCTGGATATTTTTCTGTTCTATGATTCTGTTTACCTAAACTGTCATATTTGTAATTACTGTTGGAAAAATTGTGCTATCTGGTAGGGCGTATCTCCTTACTTTGTTCTTTTCCTTTGGGATGATCGTGGCTGTTTTTATTCTTACCCTGCCATTTGAATTTTAGAATTAGCCTGTAAATTTCCATAAAAATTCTATTGGAATTTTGATTGGAATTGCATTGAATTTATAGATTAACTTAGAAACAATTGATATATTTGCAATACGGAGTTATTCCATTTACAAACAAAAGTTATTCATTTATTATCTCTTTAATAATTTTATTTTTTAAAGTCTTTCATACTTTGGGTTAGATTTATTCTTAAGTAAGTTAAAATTTTTGTTTTTTTCAAATGGTATGTTTAAAAACTTACATTTTCTAATTGTTATTGGTATATAAGAATAGCAGTTAATTTTTATTTATCTTGTAATCAACCACTTTGCTGAACTATCTATAGGTGTGTCTGTAGGTTCTTATATTTTCTGTGTAGATAATCATACTGTCTATGAGTAATGACTGTTTTCTTTCTTTCCAGTTCTTTTACATTTTATTTTTTACTTTGCTGGCTTAAACTTCCAGTTCATGTTTCATCATAGGAAGTGAAAAAGACATCTTGGTCTTGTTGTTTACTTTAAAGGAACTATGTTACTAGTGTTACAGCATTTAGTAATATGTTTACTGTATTTTAAAAAATTTCTTTTTCTTAACAGCTTTATCGAAATATGTCACATGCCATTAAAAGTACAGTTGACCCCAATTTTACTCTTATCGATGTGTATTATTTCACAATATATCTGAATATTAAAATTGATCTGTTTTATTTATCTTAACTATTTCTTCATTTTATTTTTATTGAACACATATTTTATTGTCAAACATCAGAGTTGTCACCAGTATCTTTTATTGCTTCAATATTCAGAGTTTTCTCTTTTACAATGTGGGAAAGCATACTTTTTTTTTTATAATTTTGTTTTAATGTCGACAATTCCATCTGTATTAAAACTTATGAGCCACATAAAAACTAATGAGCCAGTTAGCATACATTTTGTATTTAGCATGTATTATTTCCTTGAATCATTCTTTTAATTTTTCTTGTAATGTATCATTCTCAACATCAGAGTACTGTGGAAATAATTCAGGTATTTAAGTGACATATAACTCTCTTAAACTCCTTGGAGAAACCACTTAGTAGGTACACTTTTATATAGCTCATTACTTATGAAAGGGCACTAAATAATACCCTAATTGTCTGAAGAAGTAATGAACCTCCTAAATGTATAACTTTATTAAAGTGTCTTTGACTCTGAAGAGAATTTGGGAGTATGTGGGAATCTAAAGCATATTGTTAGTATGTGTGTATTAATAAATGTTTGCCTAAATTTTCAATGTATATTTTATTTGGGTTTTATTATAGTTTTGAGAAGTTTGTTTACCTGCCTCACCTTCCCTGGTATATGTAATATGGTGGTTTTTTATAGGGACATTTTTCTGCTGTCCTTCAAAAAGAAGAAAAAATTTCATCAATTCATGGTAAAGAGGAGGCAAGAGAAGTACCTATTATTAGTGCTTCAACTCAGATAATGCTCAAAGGGCTTTTTATGGTCCTTGACTATCTCTTTAGGCAAAATAGCAGGTAAGCGAATATATCTGATCTGTATTTCTCCTCTTAAACATATTAGCCTTATTGGGTGTTAGCATGTGTTTAATGCATTCTAATTTTGTATGAGTATATAGGATAATCATAAATTAGTAGTATAAATATTGCTCCTGCTTATTGGCACAGACTCAGGTTAATTGCAATTAGTCTTTATTAATGAAAATGAGTATTGAAATCAGTAAATAAATACATTTAATTAATTCAGCAATAAATTTATAGTTCTTACTGCATAAAGCCTCTGTTTAGTGAAATGTAGAAAATGAAAAACAGTCAACTTCCTACACTCTACCCCTTGTTAAGTTACAGTGCTATCTAGTTCCAGTACATTTTTTTAGTGTTTCTTTTAATTGTGGTAATATATACATAGCAAAATTTATCATCTTAACCATTTTTTAAGTGTACCATTGCAGTATCATTAAATAGATTCACATTATTGTGCAACTATCTCCTCTGTTCATTTCCAGAACTTTTTCATCATCCCAAACAAGGAGCTCTATTCCCATGAAACAGTATCTCCCAAATATTTCCAATTTCTCTCTCTTCATAGCCTCTGATAATTGGAATTTGATTTATGTTTTCCTAATGGCTAGAGATGTAGAGCATCTTATCATGTGCTTATTGTCCATTTGTTTATTTTTATTGGAGAAAAAGCTATTCAACCCTTTGTCCATTTTAGAATTGGGCTTTTTGTTGTTTTGTTGAGTTGTAGGAATTATTTATATATTCTATATATTAATCCTGTATCAGATATATGCTTTACAAATATTTTCTCTCATTCTGTGGGTTTTCTAACTCTTGATTGTGTCTTTAGATACATAAAAGTTTTTAAGTTTTGTTGAAGTGCAGTTTATCTACTTTTTCTTTTGTGACTTTTGTTTTCAGTATATCCAAGAATCATGGCTAAATGTGATGCCATGAAGATGTTTTTCTATGTTTTCTTCTAAGAGTTTTGTGGTTTTTAGCTCTTAGTATTTTTACAAAATCTCTCTGCAGATTGTACAGTTCCTGGCTTGAACTTTGAGATCTGATGTCTCTAAGGGCGAAATTAATTGTAATATTGTGAGGACATGGTAGAGAATACCACATTTTATTCTTTTTAAGCCTAGGCATTTATAACCTCTTATTGAAAGATATTATAAAATGATGGGATTATAAAAATCTTCTGGTTCGGTACATCATCAAAAATAGATGAAGACTGAGACCCAGATTTTAAAGGAAATTAAAATTTTTATAATTGGCTTCCTAAACTTTTTAAACTTTCAGTAAAAGTTGTCTATTTTCTCATTTAATAAAAAATGTATAAACCACTTTTTAGTTTCTTTAACAATAATCTTATTTTGTAACTAATTATATAACAGAGTGCGAGGAACTCTGGACTAGGAGTTAGGAAACCTGAATTTTAATTCTGTCTCTGTCTTGATTTACATAATGTTTGAACATAGGGATGGGAAGTGGTAAGGAGTGGATGGTTAGATGATGTCTAATCTTTACGAGGGTGTTGCTTCTAAGATTTTAATGGCTTATTTTCTGTCAGAATAACTGAATTTAATTAATGGTGGGTGTTGTTGTGGGGAAAATGTAATCTTTAAGTGGGAAGATACCAGGACTCCCAGTTTAGTTTTAATGTAATTAGTTTTTATATTGTATATAGCTGGAACATTATGTGTTATATAAAGTTTTGCCATTTAATTACCATTTTACTTTCATTTAGGTTTGCGAATGATTATAAAGTTGCTATTCAACAGACTTACTCTTGGATAAATCAGACTGATGCTTTAGATAAAAATGGGTTCTTTGTTCTACCCAAAAATAAGAAACGTTTACGACAGAAAACTGCAGTTCATGTGCTAAACTTTTGGTGCTTAAATCCAGCTGTGGTAAGCTTATTGTTATGTATGAAAATTCTGTCTTTTAACTCAATACAAACAGTGAAATAAATGTGTTTGACTCTTTTAAAGATGATTTTATATGTCTAATGTTTCCGTTTAGGCCTTTTCGGATATTAATGACAAAGTGTGGACGATTGTTTTGACATCTGGGACATTATCACCGATGAAATCCTTTTCATCAGAACTTGGTGTTACATTTACTATCCAACTGGAGGCTAATCATGTCATTAATAACTCACAGGTTAGGATTATTTTTTTTTGAAGATTTTCAGTCTTTTTACCTCAATATAATTTAATTCTTCATAAGCACATTGGAAGGTACCTGAAGTACTAGTAAACAGATCCTGATAGGAAATTTAATATTTCAGTTTTAGAATCAAAGAAAATGTGTCAGCTACTTGATAATGTCAACAAAAAGAAATACTAATAAATTCATTCCTTCAACCCAGTGAGTAAAAATATACACTTTGGATGCAAAGACTATATTACAATTTCCTCATTTAAATAATTTTTAGGGTTTTTTAATGAAAATGAAAACAAACAAAATTCAGCTTCTTTACCGTAGTTCCTATGGTATAATTATTTGTTTATGTGTTTCTCTTTTCTGTTAGACTATGGTGTATTCTTATTCTTCTCTTCATGTCTCCATTCTACTGCACTGAGATTAATTTCTGGCATTAGTTTGCAAATGTTTACCACATGTTTGAATATCTGAAATTAATTAGAAGTATTCTTATGAGTCCTATGACTTAAGATTGTAATTTTTTTAACAATACTATATAAATGTTATTTTGATTTTCCTAGGAATGTTTTAATTGTCATTTGTCAATCTGCCTTCTGTTTTTTTTTTTTTTAATAAATATTTTAAAGCAGTGAGCTACAAGCTTAACATTACTTATGTGCCTAACATGATTCTAGTTCTTTTTAAAGCTGCAATTTTCAACCAGGGACATTTTTCTTTCTTACAGTGAGTTTGAACGTAATACTGGCATTCAGTAGGTAAGAACCTTGAATGCTAAGCTGCTATATAACTAAGAAGTGTGCTTTCCAAAATGCCAGAGTGTTTCTGTTTAGAAACATTGCTATAAACAATAGTGTAGGAAAAATACATGTTCCACATTTTAAAGTTGCTTTCTTTAAAGGCTCAAGTAAATATGGGAAGTTATTGGTAGATTCAGCATATATTTTCTCATGAGAATGTTATTGTAGGCTCTACGTTCTCAATCTAGTGCATAAAAGCTCATTTCACCTGTAATGTCACTGAATTATGATAATAATAATGCTGGCTATTCAGCTGAATTACATTGTACTATAATATTTTCTTCCAGCTTTTTAAAAATTTATTTTTTAATTTTAACTGTGATAAAATATACATAACATAAAATTTACTATCTTAACCATTTTAAGTGTACAGTTCAGTCTTGTTAAATATATCCACATTGTTGTACAACCAATCTCTAGAACTTTTTTATCCTGCAAATCTGAAGTTCTATACCCATTAAACAATGATTCTTCATTTCCCACTCCTCCTAGCCCCTGGTAACTGCCATTCTGCTTTCTGTTACTATGAATTTGACTACTCTAGATACGATACCTCATATAAGTGGAAACATAAGGTATTTTCCTTTTTGTGATTAGCTTATTCACTTAGTATGGTGTCTTTTAAAGGTTCATTCATGTTTTAACATGATGAGAATTTCCTTCCTTTTTAATACTGAATATTTTATTGTATGTATGTATATAGCACATTTTGTTTGTCAGTTTATTCAATTCCCCCAACTTTTTATTTTAAAAAAATTATAAACTTCAAGAAAGAAGAAAAAACAGTATTAATATAGAAAACATCTTATGCCCCTCACCTAGATTCATCAGTTCTTAATATTTTGTACATGTGTGTGTGTATATATATATATATATGTATATATATTTATATATACATGTGTATATATCTATATCTGTATATATGAGAGAGGAGAAATATTGTAAAATGTTAAAAATTACATTACACATGTGTATACTACATTATGCACACACACACACACACACACACACACACACACACACACACACGGTCATACCCAAGAAATTCAGTATTAATATAGTAGAGTAATATTTATGTTTCTTCATTTATTTCCAAAATGTCTTTTAACCTATTTATTTTTCTTATTCTTGATCCAAGATCCAAACAAATATTATATATTATGTTTGGTTTTTATGTATCTTTAGTCTTTAAAATAGTTTTCTTGCCCTTTTTGTCTTTCATGACGTTTTTTAAAGAATTCAAGTCACCAGTTGTCTTGAGGAATGTTTTATAATTTGGATTTATCTGATTGTTTCCTCATGATAAGATTCAGGTTAAACAATTTGGTAAGAATACTATACAGGTGGTATTGTTACTTCCCATTGCATCATATCAGGAAACATATCAATTTGTCTTATTACTAGTTGACTATTTAAGTAAAAGTTGGTTAAACTGGTATCTGTCAGATGTCAACTTGCAAAATATACTTCAGTCTCATATATCATTTCAAAATATAGGACTATTACTTTTTTTTTTTTTACAATATGAAGTATTTGTATTGTCTGTAGATTACTTATAAAGTTTGTTCTTTTTCTTAGTCAGATTAGCTGCACTAAGGCTTGAATCTGTATAAGTGTAGAAGAATTCCACAGAACTATAAAATTTGGTAGGTCTGATTTTCTACGACTGTAGATCTCTGAATAACAGTGAATATGTGAAACTGTAGTTTGTCATAGCTGAGTCTTAGAAACTTACATATAGCAGATCATACCAGACCTCACCTCTAATATTTGAGAATTGTTTCTAATTTATTCATTTCATTTATTCATATCCTCCAACAGAATTTTGTTACATGCTTTATCTTACAATGCTATTTAGGAAATAATTAAGTAAAATCCATTTTGCTTTAATTAAGAGAACTCAGTGGTCTGCCTAACAGTAAAACTTCTATAAATTAAATATATATATATATAATTGTATAAAAGTAACAGAAAAAGCCAACAATTTTTGAATAAATGTTCTTTAAACTTGTTTATTGATATTCTTTTGACATATGAATAATTAAGGCTTGCACCTAATGCTAATTTACCTGCCTAATTTACTCATAACTCTAATACAGACATATTTATATTCTAGGTTTGGGTTGGCACCATTGGGTCAGGCCCCAAGGGTCAGAATCTCTGTGCTACTTTCCAGCACACAGAAACATTTGCATTCCAAGATGAAGTAGGAGCACTTTTGTTATCTGTGTGCCAGACTGTAAGCCAAGGAATTTTGTGTTTCTTGCCATCTTACAAGGTAAGGGAATATTTGTTTCTTTTGCCTTTAAAAATCATGTGGGATTACTATGATAAGCTTCCTAGGGTCAGAAGCAACAGGGGAATTATAGTTTTCTAAATATCACATATTGTTTTACTTACTTATCAATTAAGACACTGCTTGATTGCTCTCTGTTTTACTTGAAAATTTAAAAGAGTAAGTCTTCAAGCAATGTTAGTTACATAAGAGGACTATTGATGTGTATGGGGTTTTTATTCTTAGGGCAGCTTGATGTTTTCATAGTTGAAGGGAAAGAACATCCTTTTTCACTTTCATAAATTACACTTTTGAAAGTTTCAGTAATCTTAATCTAAAGTCAGACTTTCTTTGTTGCCCTTCTTTTTACTTTATGTGTCAGGCTAGAAGAAAGGATTTTTCTTGTTTTTAGACTCACTCTGATTTTTTAGTAATATTTTCATGAGTGAAATTCAGTCAATAGTATATCTTGGTCCTTCTAATATTCAAAGCATTAAAACCACATATAATTCTTGAGTGATATATTTTTCAAAATCTAAGCTAAATTCAATGTAGAGAAGTGGCATTTTAATTTATTTTTTTATAGGAAGTTATATTTTTAAAGATAGTAGTATAAGTAATATATTGGAATGACAATGTTGATACTTTTGGCTTTCTTACTGTCTTTCCATCTATGTGCATATTGCTATAGTCTGAATATGACCCTACAAAATTTCATATATTGAAATTCTAACCCGCAAAGATGTTGATGGTGTTAGGAAGTGGGACCTTTGGGAGGTGCTTAAGTCATGAGAATAGAATTCTCATGAATAAGATTAGTGTCTTATAAAAGAGGTTGCAGAGGGATCCCTTGCACCTTCCACCTTCTGAGGACACAGTGAGAAGGTGCCAGCTATGAACCAGGAAGAGGTCTCTCAGGAAGTATGACCACACTGGTACCTTGATCTTAGCCTTTCCAGCACCCAGAACTGTAAGCAATAAAATTCTGTTGTATATAAACTACTCACTCTGGGGTATTTTGTTATAGCAGCTAAGACACATACTTTGTTAGCCAGAGATGCAGTAAATTAGTCCTCCTGTAGATAAACTGAAGGAATTGCTTTTAGAAGAAATTTAATCCGATTTTTATAGGGATTTCTAAAAATAAACAGACATAAACATCTTAAAAATTCTTAATAGAAAGCAATATTTATTTTAGAGTGTGAACATCTATACCATATAGTTATATTAAAGAAAACTAATAATTAAGCCTAGAACTAAAGTAAAACAAAATCTCAACACATTAATAAAACCTTTTTATATTTTCTAATCACAGTCATAAAAAGCGAGCCAGGAAATAAATGCCTAGTTGAGTAAATGAATAATTTCATTTTTTACTAGGCTTCAAAGACATGTTAAGAATGATTCTTTATATATCAGAAAGCAGTTTAGTATTTTTTTTCTTGGTATATATGGAAGAGAACCAAATCTAATCTTAAAGTAATTTAAATGGAAAAATAACATAATTATCAACAAAAAAGTTACAGTGGAACTTTTGTGTGTTGAACAACATACCAAATTTTCTGGTGCTAGTGTTCTCAAATGATATAATTTTCATGAGCCATGTTTCAGTAGTTTAAAATAAAATGTATTCTAATTATTAGTACATTGAGGTGAAATATCAGTTGATAGAAAATAACTACATGTAAATGGAATGTCACCTCTTAAGTTAATTGTTTTGGAAGAGATATAACTGTATTAATTTTACGGTTGCAGAAATTGACTACTGATTATTGGGTGACTATAGAGACTACAACATTTAAATATACTTTTTTGCAGATTTTTAGTATATGGCATGTATATTAACTCTATAATACATATAAAAATTTTTCTTGGTTTTGTACTTACTGAATTCATCATTGTAACTTCTTTTTTTTTGAAACTTTAAAAAGTTTAACATTATCAAATAAATTCTTATACATAATTAAATAATAATAATAAAATGATTATAATGAAAAACAACAGTCACCTGCCTCATGCCTCCTTTCCAGTTCCACACCTCAGAGACTTCTTGAATCTTTGACTTATTCCTCTGATATTTATTTTTTTATTAGGTGGAATATGCATAACATAACACTTGCCATTTTAACCATTTTAAGTGTAAAATTTAGTGGCATTAAATATGTTCATAATTTATGCAACTATAACCACTGTCCATTTTTAGAACTTCTTAATATCATCCTAAACACAAACTCAGCATCCATGAAAGTGGCTCCCAAGACCCCCTACCTATAGCCCTGGAAACCTCTGTTCTACTTTCTCTAAGAATTTGTCTATTCTAGGTACCTCATGTAAGTGGAATCATACAATATTTGTACTTTTTTGTTTGGTCTATTTCCTTTAACATAATGTTTTCAAGGTTTATCTATGTTGTAGCATGTATCATAATTTCATTCCTTTTTATGGCTTAATAATATTCTATTTTATACACACACATACACACACCAAATTTTGTTTATCCATTTATCAGTTGATGGTCACTTGGATTGTTTCTACATTTTGGCTACTGTGAATAATGCTGCTATGAACATTGGTATACAAATATCTGCTTGAGCCCCTGCTTTCAATTATTTTGGATGTATACCTAGAAATGGGATTTCTTGGTCATATGGTAAGTCTATATAACTTTTTTTGAGGAACTGACATAGTGTTCTCCACAGTGACTATACAATTTTAGATTTCCACCATCAATGCACAAAGATTTTCATTTTCTCTACATTCTTGACATCATTTTAAATTTTATTTTGAGGGTAATAGCCATCCTGATGGATGTGAAATGGCATCTCCCTGTGGTTTTGATTTATATCCTTCTAATGGTTAGTGATGTGCTTATTGTCCCTTTGTATATTTTCTTTGGGGAAATGTCTGTTCAAATCCTTTCCTCATATTTGAGTAGGTTTTTTGTTGTTATTGTTGAGTTGTAGTGCTTTACATATATGCCTTGTAAATATTATCTCCCATTCTATGAGTTGGCTTTTCACTCTGTTGATAGTGTCCTTTGATGCACAAAAGTTTTAAATTTTAATGAATTTCATTTATCTATTTTTCTTTGATTATATGTGCTTTTGGTGTCATAACCAAGAAGTCATTGCCAAATGCAATGTCATGAAGATTTTCCCCTATGTTTTCTCTAAGATTTTAATAATTTAGTGGTTACATTTAGATCTTTAATCCATTTTGTGATAATTTTTCTATATCGTGTAAGGTATGGATGTACTTCATTTTTGTCTTCGTGAATATCCAGTTTTCCTAATGCCATTTGTCGAAAAGACTCTCCTTTCCCCATTAAATGATCTTGCTATCCTTGTTTAAAACTCCTTGACCATTCATATAAGTGGTTATTTCTGGACTTTTCTACTCTATACCCTTGTCTATATATGTCATTATGCCATTACTGTTTCAATTACTTTAGCTTTGCATTAAGTTTTGAAATCAGTAAGTGTGAATCCTCCAACTGTGTTCTTTTTCAAAATTTTTTCTGACTATTGAGAGTTTTTCAAGATTTCTTAGGCATTTTAGGATGGGTTTTTCTATTTCTGCAGAAGAATGCCATTGGGGTTGCATTGAATCTGTATTTAGATGTATAACTTTATCACAGTATTGCTTTCCAAACTAGGAACATGAAGTGTCTTTTCATTTATATATGTTTTTTTTTAATCTTGTTCAGCATTGTTTAGTAGTTTTCATGTAGAAATCTTTCATCTCCTTGGTTAAATTTATCTCTAAGTATTTTTTTAAAATTCTATTGCAAGTGGAATTGTTTTCTTAATTTTCTCTTCGGGTTATTTATTGCCACTCTATGGAAAGAGAAATGAATTTTTGTGTATTCATTCAACTTTGCTGAATTTATTATCCCTAGAATTTTTTGTGAAATATTTAAAGTTTTTATTTATAAGATCTTATCTACCAACAGGAATCATTTTACTTCTTCCTTACCAATTGGGATGCCTTTTATTTCTCTTTCTTGCCTCATTACTCTGGATAGAACTTCCATTACTGTGATGAATAGAAATGGTGCAAGCTGGCATCCTGGTTCCACTGAGTTTGATGTTAGCTTTTGGTTTTTCATATATTGCTATATCATGTTGAGGAGTTTCTTTCTATTCCTAGTTTATTGATCAATTTTTGTCATTGATGCTTTTTCTGCATTAATTGATAATCATGTAGGTTTTGGGGGGAAGGGGGAAGTCCTTAATTCTATTAATGTTGTATATTACATTGATCGATTTTCATATGTTGAACCACTCTTGCATTTTGGGAATAAATCCCACTTGATCATTGTGCATAATCCTTTTAGTATGTTGCTGAATTTGCTTTGCAGGTAGTATTTTGTTGAGGATTTTTGCATCGATATTCGTATGGGATATCGGTGTGTAGTTTCCTTTTGTAGTGTCTTTGTTGGTCTTTGCTATCAGGGTAGTTTCATAGAATAAGTTAGTAAGTATTTTCTATTAAGTTTTTTGGAAGAGTTAGCATAGGATTTGTGTGAATTCTTTTTAATGTTTGGTAGAATTCACAAATGAAGCCATCTGGTTCAGGAATTTTCTTCGTTGGAGGTTTTTGATTACTGATTCAATCTCCTTACTAGTTTTAAGTCTATTCCAATTTTCTATTTTTTCATGGTTCAATTTTTGTAGCTTGTGTTATTCTAGGAAGTCATTCATTTTATCTAGGTTATCCATTTTGGTGGCATACAGTTGATCATAGTTCTTTTATAATTCATATTTTTTATAATCCTTATTTCAGTAAAATTGGTAGTGATTTCCCCATTTTCTTCTGGAGGTTTAATAATTTGAGTCCTCTCTCTTTTTTTTCTTAGTCAATCTAGCTAAAGGTTTACCAATTTTGTTGATCTTTTCAAAGAACCAGTTTTTGGTTTTGTTGATTTTCTCTATTGTTTTCTATTTTTTATTTCATTTATCTCTTCTGTAGTCTTTATTATTTCCTTCCTTCTGCCAGTTTTGGGTTTAAATTGCTCTTCTTGTTCTCGTTCTTTAAGGTATAAAATTAGATTATTGATTTGAGATCTTTTTTAAAAAAGTGTGTGATTACAGCTATATATTTCCCTCTTAGCAGTTCTTTCTTTGCAGTCCATAAGTTTTGGAATGTCATGTTTTTATTTTTATATTTCCCAAAGTATTTCCTAATTTCTCCTGTGATTTCTTCTTTGACCTATTGATTGTTTTAAAAATGTGTTGCTTAATTTCTTTATGTTTATGAATTTCCTTTTATTGATTTTTAATTTTATTTCATACATGATCAGAAAAGGTATTTTGTATGATTACAATTTTTAAAATTTATTAGGAATTATTTTGTGGACTAACACGTGGTCTCTTCTGGAAAATGTTTTGTGCGCATTTGGGAAAAATGTATATTCCACTGTTGTTGGGTGTTGTTTTATACATTTCTATTAGGTCCATTTGATTTATAGTGTTGTTCAAGTCCTCTATTTCCTTATCTCTGTTAACTTCTATTTATTATTGAAAGTGGGTTAGCGAAGTCTCCAACTATTACTGTAGATTTGTCAGTTTCTTCTTTCAACTCTTATTGTTTGCTTCATATATTTTGAGGCTCTGATATTGGTACATATGTTTATAATTGTACATTCTTCATGAATTGACCTTTTTATCAATATATGGTATCCTTTGCCCTTTGTAACCATTTTTTACCTTAAGTCTCTTTTGTTTGATATTAATGACACCCTACCTCTCTTTTGGTTACTGTTTGCATAGAATTTCTTTTGTCATCCTTTCACTTTCAACCTTCACCTGTTTGGATCTGAATGAATCTCTTTTAGTCAACATGTAGTTAGACCATGTTTTGTTTTGTCTATTCTGCCATGTCTGCTTTTTGATTGGAGAGTTTAATCTATTTATATTTAAAATAATAAATAAGAGAAGACTTCAGCTATTTTATTATTTGGTTTTTATATATCTTATAACTTCTGTATGCCTCAGTTCCTCATCATTGCTTTCTTTTTTGTTCAGTTGATTTTTTGTAGTTATACCTTTTAATTTATTTTTCATGTTCTTTTTTGTATATTTTGTATATGTTTTCTTTGTGGTTACCATGGGGATTATCTATAATATCCTAAAGTTACAATAATCTGATTTGAATTGATATCAACTTTATTTTTGTACAAAAACTCCTTTTATAAATAGGCCCACCCCCCCATTACTGATGTCACACATTATTTCTTTATACATGCGTGCCTGATAACATAGATTTATAATAATTTTTTATGCATTTGCCTTTTAAATCCTGTGGAAAATTAAAGTAGAATTGCAAACTGAAATTACAGTAATAATACCTTCATATTTGCCCATGTATTTACCTTTATTGGAGACCTTTATATCATTATATGATTTTAAGTTATTGTCTAGTGTCCTTTCATTTTTTTTAATTTTTTGTCATTTTTAGTTATTTTAATTTTTTTCAATTACAGTTGGCAATCCATAGTATATTAGTGTCATGTGTACAGCATCAAGGTTAAACATTTATATAACTTACAGAGTGATCCCGCTTGGTAAGTCTAGTATACTTTTATTTCAAAAGGAAGGACTCTTTAATATTTTTTATAGGGCAGGTCTAGTGTAATGAACTCTCTCAGCTTTTGTTTATCTGGGTATGTCATAATTTATTCCTCATTTGTGAGGAACAGTTTGGCCAGATATTGAATTCTTGGTCATTAATTTATTTCTTCAACACTTTTTTTTTAACACCTACAGTACCTGGTTTTCCTAGGTGGTCTCCCATCCAAGTACTAACCAGACCTGACCCTGCTTAGCTTCTGAGATCAGATGAGATTGGGTATGTTCAGGGCGGCATGGCCATAGACTTCTTCAACACTTTAAATATATTTTCCCATCACTTCTGGCCTCCCAAGATTTCTGATGAGAAATAAGTTTATGATCTATTGAGTACCTTTTGTATGCAATGAGCTGCTTCTCTCGTGCTTGCTTTTCTTTTGTCTTTGTCTTCTAACAGTTTAATTATAAATGGCTTTGTGTGAGTCACTTTTGATTTGTCCTAACTGAACTTCATTAGGCTTCTTGGATTTGTAAATTCATTTTTAAAATCATACTTAGGAAATTTTTAGCCGTAATTTCTTGAAATATTTGAATTGAATGATAATAGAAATACAGAATATCATAATTTATGAAATGTAGCTAAAGTTAAACTTGTAACTTTCTATGGTTATTAGAAAAAAATCGTAATCATAATTTAAGTTTCCACCTTATCTATAAAAAGAAGGAAATAAACACCAAGTAAGTAGAGGAAAAAAAATAATGAAGAGTAAAAATCAATAAAATAGAAAAACGAGAAATACTCATTGTTAGAATGTATTAATAAAATTAATAAAATCTATCAAAACAAGTCAAAATAACAAAAGAAGAAAAATGATCAATATTAGAAATTACAAGAGAACATCATTATGGTTTCTATTGAACTAAAAAGATGATGAAAGGATATTTTTAACAACTTTATGCCAAACAGTTAAACAATTTATATGAAATAGACAAATTCTTGAGAGACACAGATTATCAAAATTGGCTCAACAAGATCAAGTAATTCAAATAACATATCTGTTGAACAAATTGAAGTAATAATTAAAACCTTTCAACAAATAAAAGTGTAGCCTCAGGTGTTTTCATTGATTAATTCTATCAAGAAAAATGCACAAACTTAGAAAATAAAGGAAGAGAGAACACTTTGTACCACATCAGGCAAGCATAACTGATACCAAAGCCAAACAAGATTTGACAAGAAAAAACTAAAGACCAACAGAGGCCTAAGAGTTAATAATATAAAATTGGCAAATTTAATTTATTAATATAAAAAGGATCATACATCATAACCAAGTGGGATTTATCTTGAGACTCCAATAATAGTTCCGTCTTCAAAGATCAACCATTATAATTCACTACATCAACCGGATAAATTAGAAAAACCACATGTTCATCTAAAAAATTGCTGATAAAGCATTTTACAAAATTTAATGCCAATTCATGATGTAAAACTTTTTTAAAATTTATTTATTTAAATTAGTTTCAGATATACAGTACATTGGTTAGACATCTATATAGTTCATAAAACGATCGTCCCCCAATTGCTCCCTCCCTCTCTGACTTTCCACTTAGACAATGTATTAATGCTAACTGCATTCCCTGTGCTGGATTCCCCATCCCTGTGACCATCCATCAGCTACTAATTTGTAGTTCTTTAACTCTTCACCCTATTTTCCCAGCTGCCAAGCCCCAATTTCCTCTGTCTGTCACCAAATTGTCCACTATCTTTGTGAGTCTGTTTTTGATTAGTTTGTTCTTTTTATTCCTTAGATTCCACATATAAATGAAATCATATAGTGTTTATCTTCCACTCTGTGACTTGCATACCTTCTAAGTCCATCAAGGCAATATCTTTTTCCATCCCCTTCCTTTTAGCCTGTGTGTGTCTTTTAATCTGAAGTGAGTCTCTTGTAGGCAGCACATGTAGGGGTCTTGTTTTCTTATCCTTTAAGCCACTCTATCTTTTGGTTGGATCACTTAATTCTTGTCCATTTGAGGTACTTATTGATAGGAATGTAGCTGTTACCATTCTTTATTTCTGTTTTTGACACATGTTTTTCTTAAAGAAGTCCCTCCAACATTTCCTGTAATACTGGCTTGGTGGTGAGAAATTCTTTTAGCCTATTTTTGTCTGGGAAGCTTTTTATCTGTCCTTCAACTTTAAATGACAGCTTTGCTGGATAAAGTATTCTTGGTTGTAGATCCTAGGTCTACATAATCGCATCGAATATGTTGGTCCAAGGCCTTCTGTCCTGTATAGTTTCTTTTGAGAAATCAGCTGCCAGTCTTCTGGGTGTTCCCTTGTAGGTAACTAACTGCTTTTCTCTTGCAGCATTTAAGATTCTCTCTTTGTATTTAACCTTTGGCATTTTAATTATGATGCATCTTGGTGTGGACCTCTTTGGATCCCTGGTTTTTGGGGTTCTCTGAGCTTCCCGGGGTTGTATGCCTATTTCCTTCACCAATTTAGGAAGTTTTCAGCATCTCATTTTCCTTCAGGGATGCTGATGAGACATACCTTTTGACCTTTAATAGTGGCTCATATGGTCCTTAAATTATTTTTATAGTCTTGGTTTCTTTTTTCTTGCCATTCTGATCGAGTGTCCTTGGCTTTCCCATCCTCATATTGGTCATTTGATCCTCTTCTTTATTCACTTTGTTTATTCTATTTAATATACTTCTCATCTCAGATAATGTGTTCTTAATTTCAGACTGGTTCCTTTTTATAATTTCCATTTTTATTTTTATGTTTTTTATCTCTTTGTTGAAGTTCTCACTGAATTCATCTACACTTCCCATAAGTTCATTGAGCATCTTTATAACCAGTGTTTTGAACTCTGCATCTGTTAGATTACTTGACTCCATTATTTCTGGATCTCTGTTCTGTTCTCTTATATGGTTTCTGCTTCTTTGTCTTCCCATTTTGGCTGTATTTCCATGTCTGTTTCTATGTACTAAGCAAAGCTCCTAAGGTTTCTATTCTTATTAATGTGGATTTGTGAAGTAACTGTCCAGTGGCACAGTCCTGAGAGGGGTTCAGCTCAGGCCAAATTTAGCCCCAGCCTGTGGCCCTCTGGGGCCACCTGTTAAGATTCAGCAAGTAATCCACAGATGCTGTGCTTATAGTTGCCTCACAAGGCCACACCAGAAACCAAGGCCAGCTGGTTTCAGTGTGAGTCTAAGTGCTTCTCAGCAAGGAGCACCTGACTCGCTGAGGATATACCTGTATGTGGCTTGGGTGGGGCTGCAAGTTGAGGAGGGTGGAGTTTCAGGGAATCCTCTGGGCATAGAGACTTCTGTTATCCAGTTTGATGACATCACAGCTATTACATTGCTTTGTCTGCACATTGGGAGAAAGGAGGGCTCAACAAGGAACAATGGAAACCGCCAGCACTTCTATACAGAGCAAATTTCACTTTGGCCCTCACTCTGACAATGTCTCCCTGTAATTCTGTGGTGCCCCCTGCGTGTAGTCAAATCGGCACTGGTGTTCAGAGCGAGCAGGTCTGTCACTGTTGGCTCACGGTCGTAGTCCTTTAAGAGGCGTCTGCCACTGCCACTGCTGCAGCCTCTGTTCCATTCAGCCACTGGGACACAGGCAACCTTGTGTCCTGGCCCTGTCTTACCTTCTGCCGTTGCAGGGTGATTTCTTAGATTTCTCCCTAGTTGTATAGTTTGTTCATCTAAATCCTAGGCGATTATCCTTGCCGTTTGCTCCCTGTTTTCTGTCACAATTTTGATTTGGTTGCCAGAGGGTTGAACAGAGCCTCTATCATCTCTGCCATTTTTTTTTTTTATTATATAAACTCTTAATAAAAAAAAGAACAACCCGATAAAGGGGATCTATGAAAAACTTACAGGTAACATTCTGTTTAATGTTGTAAGACAATACTTTTTTTGCCTACTTTCTCATTACAGTCATGCACTGCTTAACGATGGGAATACATTCTGAAAAATGCATCATTAGGTGATTTCATCATGTGTGAACACCAGAGTGTACTTTCATACACCTCAGTGGTATAGCCTATGACACACCTAGACTATATGGTATATCCTATTGCTTGTAGGCTATAAGCCTTTATAGCATGTTACTGTACCAAACAACACAAAATTAAATCAAGCTTAAGAGAAAATGATACAGTCAATAGGCACAGTAAAAACGAGATGTATGAGGCTGCTGCTGGCATGGCATAGTATTTTATAGCAAACTTTATTAAAATTTTAATAGTAAATATTTTTTAAATATTAAAAATATTTTTTCTAAAATGATAAAAAGTATAGCATAGTAAATTTATAAGCCAGTAACAGTCATTTATTATCATTATCAAGTATTACGTATAGTACATAATTGTGTGTGCTATATTTTTATGTGACTGGCAGCACAGTAGGTTTGCTTACACTAGCATCAACACAAACACCTGAGTAATGAGTTGCGCTATAACATTGACTGAGATGTCACTAAGTACTAGGAATTTTTTAGCCTCATTATAATTTTATGGGAGCACTATCATATATTTGGTCCATAATTGACTGAAACCTCATTATGTGGCACATGACTATACTTCTGTTCAACATTGTGCTGTATCCAGTGCAGTAAGGTAGAAAAGGAAATAAAAGTTATAAAGGTTTGAAAAGATGAAATAAAATTGTTTTTACTGCGACATCATGATTTTATACTTAGAAAATCCTAAGGACTTCACAAAAATAGCTATTAGCATTAATAACTGAATTTAGCAAGCTCTTAGTCTAGAGACTGGCAATGTACATAAACAGATCATGTGTCTGTAGTAGTAATTAATTCTTGGAAAATGAAATTTAAAACAATACCAGTTAAAATAATATTAAAAAGCATGAAATTTTGTGTGTGATATGCATGACCCAAACACTGAAAAATACAAAACATTTCTGAGAGAAATTAAAGCTTATATATAAAATCTATATAAAAGTAGAGAGATAACATGTTCATGAGTTGGAAGTCTCAGTATTGTTAAGGTGTCTCTTCTCTTGAAATTTGTTCCATACATTCAAGCCAATCTTAGCAAACATTCTAATAGGACTTTTTTTTTTTAGAAATTGACATGATTCTATAATTCACACAAAAATGCAAATTATATAGATTTTTTAAAATTCTAGAAAAATAAGTGTTTGTGTATACACACACACACACACACATTGTCAATTGGCTTTTGACAAAGATGATAAGGAAATTTAATAGAGAAGAAATGGGACACTTTGATAGATGTAGATTAAAACAAATACTGACACCTCATAACCTAATACAAAAATTAACCCGAAACACAAAAATACTGGTACCTTATAACCTTACACAAAAATTAACTAAAAATTGTTCATGTACCTAAACATAAAAGCTAAAACATAAAAGTAAAATCACCTCTTCAATAACTTTCTCTCCTAATTCAGTCACATTCTGAGGTACTGGGAATTAAGGCTTCAACATATCAATTTGGGGGAAGAACAGCTCAGCCTATAACAGGGCATAAAGGAACATTTTACAAATGTAAATGTTTCATATTTTGATTATAGTGGGAGTTTCTTGGATACATGTATTTTTGAAAACTCATTGAACTATTCACTTAAAATGGATGTATTTTGTTAAATATAAATTATACTTCAATAAAGTTGCTTATTTAAGCAAAATGTCAGCCTAGACAAAACAGAATAATTACAAATTTTCACTGAAAATCTGATTAGAATTTCATTAAAATGTATTTGTCTGGAAAAGATAATATAAGATCTTTCCACACAGGAATATGATGTGTGTCTATATTATGCAATGTTTTTGTATCCTTTAGTAAAATTAGGTGATTAAACCAACAATAAAACAGTGCCCTTAACACTTTCCCTTTAACAAAAGTGCAATAAGCAAATAATAAATACATTCTGCCTTTCATTAGGTCAGCTAGTATTCTAATATAAATAAATAGCTGAAAAATGAGATTTTTGATATGAAAATCTGTATGTTTGAATATAGTTTAAATTTATTTGTAAAAATGAATGCTTAGAATTGCTGTTTATACAGTTTACATGCCATGAGTTTTTAGGCAATCAATCATATAGTTCACATTCCCAACAAATTGCTACTTCACCTTCAAGAAGTTTAGAATGTTAAATAATGAAGGCACAAAAGGCAAGCAAGAGTTCAGCTAAAGCAGATTATCAGCCAGAAAAAAAGGAAAGGTATAATGTTTAAATATTTAAAAAGGGCATATAAAATAATAAAATTCTGTTTTAATTTATAAATATGTCTATATTGATAACTTTAAGATCAAAATGCTATTAACATCTAATATTAGATACCATTTCATAATTATGACATAAATAGGCACAGTCGATAAAGTAGTATTTTATTATAAACACATAATTTACAATTCTAAAACATAATTAATTATAACATTTTTCACAGCTTCCATAGACAGATCAGCAGTTACAATGATAAATCAACTAAAGTTTATGGACATTAGCACTTTTCATTGGATACTTTGATAAGACACCAGGTACCAGGCCTTTCTACATCTTAATGTAGACAGATTGGCAATAGGAACGCTAATGATTTTTATCATAATCTTGTTTAAAAGCAACTTAAGTAATTTACTTACTGATACTCTGTGATACCCTGTATCAGTTCTATTACTCATTTTCAGATTTTTTTTGCTAGCATTACTATTGATTTTTATCATGAATAATACTTTTTAGTGTATACTCACCTTGTCTTCTAACAATAAAAATAAACCTTAAAAATGACAGTTGTAACCATTAGGCTTCATAGTACTTTCTAAGTAATTGAAAATTTAAGCAAAATTAAGAGCATTGGTTTTATTATAATAAACATCACATACTTAATGTTATGTTGAAATTGAGTTTCATAGCATATAATTATACCATATGGGTTTAAAAAGATCCACAATATGTGGGTTATTGTTTTTTTCCCTATGTAGAAGGTGGTTACCATACTAAATTCATTTATTGTGAAACAGTAAAATTAAAGATGTAAGAAGTTTTGAAAATTTGGTGTATGACGCTGAGAGTAATTCTTCACAATAAAAAAATGTTTAAAACAATGGCTGTGCCTCTAAAAAAATCAATATTCTAGCACAGAGGAAGAAAGTTTTCTTTTTTAATTCATAATTTTAAGGTAGTTTCTACTATCTAATTACTCATTTTGATTCTTGTTATGTTTTTTCAAAATATTGAATTTTTGAAAATTCAGAAGCCTTCTAATCATTCCTTTTTAAAATTTTTTAAATTAATCGTAAATTGTCCTCTTTTCTGTTTTTATAAGGAAACTTTATTTCTAATATAATTTACATATCACATAATTCACCCCTTTAAAGTATAGAATTCAGTAGTTTTTAGTATATTTACAAAGTTGTACAACCATTGCTACTGTCTAATTCCAGAACATTTTCTTCAGCCCCAAAGAAACTTCTTATCCATAGTAGCAGTCACTTCCAACCCCTATCTCCCCTTATCTCTGATAACACCAATCTACTGTACTTTTCATATAAATGGAATCACATACAATATGTCGCCTTTTGCATGGGGCTTCTTCACTTAGCATAATGTTTTCAAGGTTCATCTGTGTTGTAGGATGAATCAATACTTAATTCTTTTTTATGGATAAATATTTCTTTTATTTTCAATCTATTCATATTCTTGAATTTAAAGTGTGTCTTTTGTAGACAGCATATAGTTGGATCATTTTAAAAAAATTTATTCTGTTAAATCCCTGCCTTTTAACTAGAGTATTTACTCTATTTACATTTAATGCAGTTATCGATAAATTTTTATACCTTGCTGTTTGTTTTCTGTAGGTCATTTTTTTCCTCCTATTCCTCTATTGCTGCCTTTTTATGTGTGTAAAATAGATTTTTTTCCTAATGCGCTATTTTAATTTCCTTGAGTTTCTTTTAATATGTGTTAGTTTCTTAATGGTTGTCCTGGAAATTAAAATAAACATCTTAATTTATAACAATGTAGTTTGGATTGATACTAATTTAATTACAGTAGTATATAAAAACTTTGATCCTATATAGTTGTATTACGTTTTACTTTCCTTGTGCTACTATTGTCATAAAAATTATATATTTATACATTATATATTTATCAACACAAATTTATAATTATTGTCTGTGCAGTTGTCTTTTAAATCAGATAGGCAAAAAGAGTTACAAAGATAAAATGCATTTATACTATTTTTTGTATTTGCCTATGTTGTTACCTTTACCAACGCTCTTTAATTTTTTGTGGGGATTTAAATTACTATCTACTATCCCTAAAAATTCATTCTTAAATAGAGTTCGAGTCTTGCAACTCTGTCAGTTGTAATCTACTGTCATTATCCTGGAGCCCTGCTGAGGTGATGGTAAGGTGTGGGGAAAAGGATAGCATCCTCTAATTCTATGATTAAGTCTCAGTCTTTTAGTAGCCCTGTGTCCCTGGGCTGTGATCTTCACTTGTGTTTCTTAGCTCTTTATTCATCTTCTTAGATGAGACAGGAAGTATAGAGGGATCTGGAGTTCAGGTAATTTTCCTTTCCCCCAAATCAGATAATTCTCTGGCAAAGTCTTCTCCCTTTGGGAGGCCTTTGTTATAGGAAATGCCTCATGTATTTCACAATGATTACTTTCCCCCTGATGGAAATAGGAAGGTTTTTCTTGACTTTTGACTAGTAGGGTTCCTGAAGATCATATCTGCAAAAATGTAGAGGATGCTTAGGACTGCTGCTCCTAGGAGTTTCTCACCTTTACATTAGTATTGTGCTTCTAGCAATTTGTCAAGATTATCATTTAAGTGTTCCTGTGAATTTATGCTTCTAGTGGCTTCTGTTCCCAATAAGCAGATCTGGACTATGATTCTCTGTTCTCCTGTCTCTCCAGCTTTCAGGGTAGCAGTTGCCTTGTGACCTGAATTCTCTGATGTGTCCAAGAAAAGTCATTGATTTTTCAGTTTCAGCTTTTTTCTTGATGTCAGATGGTTGTGATAACCTCCAAATTCTTAACATTATGGGAGCTAAAAGTGGAAGTCCTAATTTTTTCTTTAAAAGTGTATTTTCAACTGAGTTTCAGAATATACTTAATATAATTTACTTAAAACATCAAACCAACACAGTATGGGCTTTTGTCAGTATCATTGTCAGCTGTTACTCAGTACAGTGACTGGAGTTATTAAATGTATCCTGTCCTCTATTTTTCATTCTGGAGGGATTTGACGTTGGATATACAGAAGGCACAAGAGCTTACATTAGAATTTATTTCAGGGGGAAATTTAGGACCAAGATTGAAATGTAAATAGAAGGGTTTTATTAGTTTTTATTGTTTTGTAACAAATTACCACAAATTGAGCACCTTAAAGCAACATACGTTTATTATCTCTTTTGTTGAGTCAGAAGTCTTAGCTAGATTTTCTCCCTACGATCTCACAGAGCTGTTAGGGGTCAGCTGGGGTTACAGTCTCATTAGAGACCTGATTGGGGAAAGGTAAGTGCCTTTAGTTTGTTGGCAGAATTTATCTCCTTGTGTGTATAGGACTGAGGTACCCAGTTTCTTGCTGGCTTTTGCCTGGAGAGGGCTCTTACCTCTCAGAAACTACCCTCAGGTCCTAGCTGTGTGATTCTCTTAACCATATGGCAGCTTACTTTTTCAAAGTCAACACGGTGTCTCAGAAGGGGGTAGTCTGTCTTTTAAGAACTTTCACCTAATTAATCCAGGTCCATCCAAGATTATCTCCCTTTTGATTAACTCAGGTTCAGTTTGACCTTAATCACATCTGCAAAATCCCTTCACCTTTGCTACTAATATATAACCTAATCATGGAAGAGAAATCTTATTTACATTTATCCTACTCATACTCAAGGAGGAGGAGTTACACAGGGTGTGCACAGAGGGCAGGAATCTTGGAGGTTATTTTAGACTTCTTCCTATACCAGGTTAAATTTGTCAGGATAAGAAAAGGGTTAAGGAGAACCATTGGGATAAAGATTTACTACTTTGGCATAAGCAGAGAAAATTAAAGTGAAATGACATTTGTGAAATGTAGTCAGGTAGAAAAGACATCATGACTGGAACATAGTAAGTTCTCTCTAGATGCTTGCTGAATGTACACATAACTGGGTTGATATTAACTCTTCTTTTTCCACATCTTTCTTATTGTACCTAAAATCAGAGATACTAACACTATCCCTGTGATGTGCCATAATTTAATACATTCTAATTCTACGTATTAGTGTTTATTCTATTTTGAGAGGGAACTTTTAATATGTTTAATTGGACTTTTTTAAAATACCAAAATTATGTACATTGAGAAACTTGATTATATTACATTTGAGATTTTTCTAAGAAATTTAATATTTATTTTTACTTACTCCATCTATTGAGGAAATAGTCACTGAATTTGTACTCTGTGCAAAGATCCGTGCTAAGACTTGTAGAAGGTTCAAAAAATAAGTTATCTCTTCAAGAGGATTTCAGGTTGGTAGTGATATAAAATATGTATACAGATCCCTCTAGTAGTTGATAAATTCTTTAATCATTAGGGAGGTAAAGAGAAGTGGTGTGGAGTTAAGAGTAGGAAAAGACCATATTTGATTGAATGAAGCAGGGGAGTTTCTTAGAAGAGATGCTATTTCAATGCATGTTAAAGAAAGGCAGGTGGATTTAGTGTTTTAGACTGAGGGGATAGTATTAGCAAAGTCATAGAAAATATTTTTATAATCATGGACTTCAGCTTGTCTTGTGTGAAAGAATTAATGGAAAGACTGGTCAAGGGGTTGCAGATTTTCATAAAAGAAACATAGGATAGAAGTCTAAAGTCTTTATATCACACTTTTCGGTGGTAAAAAGTTTTCCCTGTGTGTCTAGATAATTAGAATGGTTGATTTTCTCCAAACTTTACTCTTTCACTGAGAAAAATGAAATGAATTTCCTTTTATAAATTGCAGCTTTTGTGTAAGGATAAAAGTGAGAAAGATGTCATTCTGTAATTTTTCCTAACATTTCTTTCAGAACCTTCTAAAGTTGCTAAGAATTACAATAGTTTCTAGAAGAATACCATTTCTCCACTAAAATAAATTTGATTTTGACTCTTTATTGTCATTCAACTAGTAGCACCACTTCTTTAAAATTCTCTGAGACACCGTTTTTTATGAGTAGAAGATTTCCAAACACTTTTTATGGATAGAAAACTTTCTGTTAAGTCATTTTGAGTCTTTGGTGCCAAAATAGCAACTTGGATCTTTTTATTTGTACATTGCAGACTCTGATTTTATTTTACATTTTTAGGAGTAAAATGCATAAACCATTTTCCCTGAGGGAGCAGTTTGCATTCACCATTGAATGTCAGATAAGGAATAAAATGCAACTGTTTCTATTTAGTCTCTATAATTTTTATAAGTACTGTTTAATATTAAATTTGTATGTCAAGAAATTTGCAGTGCTACTAGTTTGATGTTTATCATTTTTAATCTATATTGGATTTAATTTTAAGGAGAAAGTAAATTGTTCCATTTAAAACATTTTTCATTTTTCTTATTTAGATGCTTGAATTTTCTATAGATTAAGGACTTGCCTTATTTTAAGTGATCACCTGAGCCCTTTTAAGGAACCTTTTTCCCACCGTGTTAAGTAGAAGAAATCTTTATGATGTTGAGGCCTTTGGGATTGTGTTAGGGAAGTTGTACATCTCTGAGAGGTTAGGTATAGTTCTTAAGAACTTCTCTTTTTTATTAAACTATATTTATTCATTTGTTCATTCCTTCATGTGTTTATTTGACAAACATTTATCTGGCACATATTACCTTCTAGGTACACAATTCAAATGACCTGGTCAAAGTCATATGTTTAATTAATGAAAGCACTTGCCTTAGAACTCTTGATTTTCTAGCTCTCTTCATAAGAGCATTCCAGAGCTTGATATATGAAATATAGTCGATCTGATACATTTTAATTTGATCTATTATTTTCATTTAGAGCAATATGCACACATATTCAAGTACCTATATACTGGTATATCAGTATTTATATTTGCTTTTCACATTTGTCTTTGTGAGCTAAACTATTATCCTTAGGAAGGTAGGTAGCTATAAGAGCTACCTCGAAGGAGTATGCTGAAAAGCTACTTTAATGAGTGAGTGATCAAATATTTTGAACAATACTAGAGCAATTGGAAAGTAGCTATTTAATCAACTTTTTTGTTTTGTTTTTATATATGCATGTATACAGTGATTCATACCTTTTGTATGTAAAATAACATACATACATTTGTGCCATATCTGGCTCCAAAAACTTTATAAAAATATATTGATTATAATTTTTTAAGTGAAAAATTTAGGAAGAGAAGAACCAGAGAAGTTAAGTTTAAAGTAGCATCAAGGATGGCCAAGCAACGTAGTTTGAAGAGGCAAGGATCAAGTAATCTAGAAACTGACTTCATTCTAACTGCCTATGTATCCCCTACTCCCCAACATTGTTCTAAACTATATTTTCCATGGAAGAAAGCATAGATATGGAAAGCACTTTGGGGGAAATGACAGGCAAATTGGTTAAATTTAACTTATGATTAATTTACTATACATTTCCACATGAAAGCAATTTACTTGAACTTGATATGGGTTGGACAAACTTGGAGGCTCCAAGCATTCATCTTGGTTACAATCTTTAATGTCCATCTATAGGTAATCTTCATAATAGTGACCAATGTATTTTCTTTTTGGCTTTCAGTTTCAGATTGGCAGCTTTTGAATAATTTGGGGTATTGTTAGGTGGGAAATAACCTTGATGCAGTGATAGCCTCCAAATATGCTTATCAGGAAGGCTATCCCAGAGGTAATAGGACAGACAAGCTGACAGGCCAAATTAAGATGCTTGAATTTCGTAATTTATTAAAGAAATTTAAAACATACACTACACTAAGGGAAAGAGTTGAGAGTAAACACATTTAGGATAGTGTACAAATGGGTGGAAAGGACCACATTGCCTAAATCCTGAGATATAAATTTCTCTCTTTGCCACATCAGCTTTCCTTGCAGATAGTGTGTTTACAGAGACTAGAAATGAGGTTGAGTGAGGTGACCCAATGGATGGAAAATGTGCTCAAGGCTAATGACACAATACTTTATCAGAGAAAAGAAGGGACAAGTACATTTGCCTATAGCTGTAGTCCACCAGTTAGCCTGCTGAGCAACTGTGGGTTTTATTTACCTTTCTTGAGCAGAGTATACATGGGCCATGATGAGTAGCTAAATTAATATTTCATGAATATCAAGTGTTTTATATGCCTCATATATTTAATGTCTTGAATATTTGGTGGTTCATATATATGTAGTATATCTTGAATATCCCATTCCTTTCCATCTATGTTCATAAATACATGTAGTATTTATTTTATCTCTTCAACATGTCTTACAGGTTTCCAACTTCTGTCTATGGTGTAAACATCTTAGGAGTTTTTCCCATCTATTAGTTTCTTGTCTTTAATACTAGACTTGAATATTCTCAAATATACAAATATCCAAACTACAGATGTGAATTCTCTCAATCTCTTGCCTTCAATTTTATGGTGCCAGATACTCATGGATTACTACATTTTAAAACTCCTTCAAAAGATATTGCACTTTTTATAGAACATGGTGAATGAATGGGTAGGGCTTATACTAATGCAATGGTATTTGCTTTGGTACAAAGTACTATTTCTGAGGAGTTTTTGGAAATAAAATTTGCCTCATTTGCCTCACTATCTAACATCATTAGATAATGTTAGCTTGAAGATGGTATAACTAGGAAATCATGATAACATGACAGATCGTGAAGGGAAAACTGTCATCAAGGAAAAGATTCTGAAGATAGAGGTTTAATGTGGAATATAGACTACAGGTCATGTAGTCTGTTTTTAAAAAACAGACTTTATTTTTTAAAAGCAGTTTTAGGTTCACAGTAAAATTGAGTAGACAATACAGAGAACTCCAAAATAGCCCCTACCCCCACACATGCATTCCTCTGACATTATCAATATCCCTCACTGGAGTGGTACATTTATTATGCTTGATGAACTTATATCACTTGAAGTCCACAGTTTACATTAGGGTTGCTTTTGTTATTATACATTTTATGAGTTTTTATAAATGTATACTGATGTGTATCCACCATAATAGTATCATACAGTGCTCCACTTATTTATTCTACCCTCCCCCCCACTTGCAGCAACCAATGGTCTTTTGACTGCTTTCATAGTTTTGCCTTTTCCAAAATGTCATTCACAATATGTAGCCTTTTCAGATTACCTTCTTTTACTTAGTAATATACATTTAAGTTTCTTTTTGTGGCTTGATAGCTCATTTATTTTTAGTGCTGAATACTGTTCCATTTTCTGGATGTACCACAGTTTATCCATTTACCTACTAAAGGACATCTTGGTTGCTTTTATGTTTCGGCAATTATGAGTAAACCTGCTGTAAACATCCGTGTGCAGGTTTTTGTGTAGGCATAAGTTTTCACCTCATTTGGATAAATACCAAGAAGTGAAATTACTGGATCATATGATGAGTATGTTTAATTTTGTAATAAATTGCTAAACTTTCAAAGTGGCTGTACCATTTTGCAGTCCTGCCACATTCTTGTCAGCATTTGGTGGTGTCAGTGTTTTGGATTTTGGCCATTCTAGTAAGTGTATAGTGGTATCTCATTGTTGGTTTGGTTTGCAACACCTTGATGATACAGGATGGAGAACATCTTTTCATATGCTTGTTGGCCATCTATATATCCTCTTTGGTAAGGTGATTGTTTAGGTCCTTGGCCTATTTTTCAATCAAATTGTTTGTTTTCTTATTGTTGAATTTTAGGAGTTCTTTGTATATTTTGGATAATAGTCTTGTATCAGATGTGTTTTGCAAATATTTTCTCCCAGTCTGTAGCTTCTCATTTATTTATAGAATGTTTACTTTTTCTATTGTCAGTACTTTGGTCCTCATCTCTAAACTAAATTATTGTTAATTATTTTTCTTTCTCTAATCTTTCTCTCATCAATTTTTTTAAGTCTTTGTAGGAATAATTTATAGAAGTTTGAATAAAGGAATAGTAAGAAAAAAACATTAGAAACTGGCAAGATTTTAGGCGTATCAAAATCTGTCAAGTAAATTTTGGTGTACAAATACCATAAAAGATCAGTAATGTCACATATCTTTTTAGCAATGAGATGAGAAGAAATCGTCAATATTGTAGACATATAATATTGTGTGATGAAGAATATTAACTGAATGAGAATACCATGGTTTCTTCTAGTCCTTAGATATGTATACTGATCACACATCAATTCTTAAGTTTAAGAACTTTTATCTAGAATATTTTTATCTAAAGATTCAAAATCTGAGATTTTACTTACACCATCTAATTTCACTGTTATCACTAGAGTTGGACTGCTGCTTTCTCTTTTTTCATTCATCTTCTTACTCATTTAATAATTATGAAGCATCTTTTATTAATTTACTTCTCTTTGCCATTATGGGCACAAAATGGAAAATTTTCATTTCTCAGCACTGTTCAATGAAAGCTGAAATCAGACTGCAAATATGATGCCCTCCATTTTTTTTGTACTTTCTGGAAAGATGATACAATACTTTGAGCAACACAATAAGAGAAAAGAATAGTGGTATATTTTATTATTGCATCATCCTAGGTGATTCCATCATTCATCTGATTTCTTATTTTAGTTTTTTTAGCATTATTAGAAATGATTGATGAGTGATAATGGGTAATGATGAAATGATTTGTAAGATATTGAAATAGCTAAATGTTTCAAGAAGTAGGAAAAGTAATGTCAGTAAGATCCAGTAATTTATCTTAGAATTATAAGAGAGTTCATTCAGTTAAACCATATGGTAACTGCAAGATACAATGAGTTCTCTCCTGTTTTTTAAAAGTAAAATTTGCTTTGTTTTTTGGAAGTCCTCTAAGGAAAAAAATGCGATGAAATATCAGTCTTTACAAATAGTTATAAATGTTCAAAAGTGAAAAATGTGTCCATTGAAACCTAAGAGTGTACCAAGTGTTAAAAAGTTTTACTAATTCTTTGTTTTCTGAAAGATAAAGCCTAAAATCTTTTGCATTACCTAGAAGCATTAGTTATTTTTCATCCTTACTCCTAGCATACCTCCATCCTATATATACCTTTTTTTCAGGCACATTATATTGAATGCCTTGAACCACCATTCATTTTTATACCTACATATGTGTAGTATAAAAGATGGCCCCCTAATATTCCTGGCCCCTGTTGGACACACTCCTTCCCCCAATAATTCAAATACTAATCTAGGTACTGCTGTGAAGGGACTTTGCATATGAAATCATTTGACCTTAAAAATGGGGAGAGTTATCTAGTTGGCTCTGATTTAATCACATAAGCCTTTAAAAGCAGAGAATTTTCTACAGTTGCAAAAGAGGAAGTCAGAGAGACATGATCTAGCAGGGCTAGAAGAAAGCAGACATCCGTGCTGTGAACTGACTGGTGTGGCATGTGTTTAGGAATTACAGGTGGCCTGTGGGAGCTGAGAGCAGTTCTGGCCCACAGCTAGCAGAAAAATGGAAGTAATAGTCCTACAGCTAGTAGGAAATTAATTCTGCCAACCACCAGTCACCTTGGAAGAGAATCCCAAATCCAACATGAGAACTGCAGCCCTGGAATATACCTTAATTTCAGTCTAGTGAGGCTCTGAACAGAGAATCTAGTTGTGCTGTCCCTGGACTTGTGACCTACAGAAACTCTGAAATAGTAAATGGATGTTATTTTTATGCTACGATATGGGTGAACCTGGAGGACATTATGCTGAGTGAAATTAGCCAATCACAGAAAGACAAATACTGTATGATTCCATTTATATAAGATATCTAGAGTACTCTAATTTTTAGAGACAAAAAGTTAGAAGTGTAGTTGCCAGGAGCTGAGGGAGGAGAGTAATGAGAGGTCGTTTAATGAGTATAGTTTTAGTTTTCTAAGATGAATAAAGTTTTGGAGATTGGTTGTACAATAATGTGAATATACCTAACACTACTGAACTATACACATAAAAATGGTTAGGACAGTAAATTTTATGCTTTGTGTATTATACCACAATTTAAAAAATTATTTTTAAAAATGGGTATTGTTTTAAGTTACTAAGTTTGTAGATAATTTGTTATATAGCAAGTGTTCATAGTGTTGTGTCTACTTAAAATCCACTCTCTGACTTTTTTTATTATCTAGATATTTTATACTCTACATCTAACTCAAAGGTTTACTCTATTAAGCCATCCTTAATCCTCAAGCAGTTAGTCGATCTTTCCTCTGCCTAGACACATACATCTATACTAGCACTTACCACATTGTATTTTAAGCATTTTTCTTTTGGTTATTCTCTATTAGGTTGTAAAGTATTTTTTTTTTTTTCAAAAGATTTCACCTTCAACAGGTTTATGGCATATTCAGGTTGGCAATACTGTAGTAGTTGCTTCTCAGTTGTTTTCTTCTCCCAGCCTAGATTCTACTTAAATTCTAATAGTGCAAGGACACTGACATCATTATGGTTTACTTTAATTATTAGCCTTTTAACAGAGGAATAGAAAGTAAATTGCCTTTTTTTTTTGGGGGGGGGGGCTACAATTAATCTAATCAGGTACAGGATGAAACAGATGAATTTGTGTGAATAAATTTATTTGTTCAGATTTCAGCCAACATTTAGTAAGCCAGTACTTTTTGTCTCTAAAGTAGCAAAACTAAAGAGTTATGAATTTATTCCATACATAAATAGATATTTGGTTCTTGTTTTCTGTTCACAAGATTTCAATAAGGTAGATATCAGGAACTGTATGAATTATTTCTGAAATTCCATTTTATTTGGAATTTTTTACATTGTAAGTATCATTGTGTATTTTTATCAGAATGTATCAATAAATAACTCAGTAAGTAAACATCAGTAACAGTAGTGCAACTCTAACACTTTCAGAGTCCTTATTCTTTTAACAATTATGTGAGGGGATTCTCCTTGTCAGAGAAGACTGTAAGACCTTTTATTTTTATTTAGATAGCAAACAACTACAGAGGATCTTACTTTCACTTCAGGACAGTATTCCTCTATATTTATCTCTCTAGTGCATTACTCACTGCATCTATATTTCTCGAACGTTTGATTTTAAAATATAACTGAGCCTCTTGAAGTGAAGATGCTAAGTCAAATGTCACTAAATAGCCAGAGTATAGGAAGTTGTTTCAACAAAAATTCATATTTTTGGTTTTCTCATATTTTATGTTTGAATACAGCAAGAATTAAAGGTATACTCATTTTTACTGTAATTTAAAGGTTATGAAAAATGCTACTTTATTTTCCATTTTTATTACTATTTATAAGAAACTATATTTTATTCTTAACGTGTGCTACCTATAGGTACATATAACTGAATAAAAGTAAACACTTCTTAAATACTAGTAACTCATGAAATGAATAGTGAAGAATACATGGAAGAATATGACAAATTTTAGCTATAAGTAAATTATGTGAAAAAGATTACAAAAGATGGTAGTCTGTTTAGGCAGGCCTATTAAAAGCATTAAGACTTGAGTACTAGCTATTAAAGTGAGTAAATGGCAATATTATAAAGTTAAACACATGCCAAAAAGCATTTTCCAGAGGACTAGGGTTGTAACAATACCATTAATGAGGGCAAAAAGGTTTTAATGCAATTTGCACTTTCTAAAGTTTCAAAAAGAGGTTTTGAGTTAGTGCATTATTAATGTACTGAACATCTGGAACTGTGTAAAAGCTATAGACATTGAGCAAATGCAGGATTTCCCCACTAGGTTACATTCTAACTTATTGCCTCCCTGGTGAGATACTGGTTTTAAGAAGTTTGAAAAAGTAAAATGACAATATCCAGATAAGGCATAAGCATTCCAGAGTGTCTTTTAGTTTCTGAGATCTGACTAAAAAAAGTCTCTGAGTTTACCAAACTAAAGCGTTGTAAACACCAATTAATAGATAAAATTATCTCTATCACTATGTTGGCTAGTCTCTCTGTATGTGAATAGTATTTGCCTTTTCTGAGTTAAGTAAACTATTTTATAATAGAGATACCTCATGTTTTTCATATATTTTAAGTCTTAAACCTCGAGAAATGGCTCGTGTCAGTGTTCTTCCCTCTAAGTTATTTGATTTTTAGGTGCCTAATTATGATACTTAAGAGAATTTAAAAACCAGTTGAATTATGTGTGTGTTTAGTTATTTGTTTGATTTTTCTGGCAAGAGGGAAGTAATTAAGATGTATAAATAAATATGCAGTTTGAATGGAAAAGCTGTAGACCTAAAAATTTTGTTATCTAAAACTGAACATTTGCTATAGATGATTTTCACCAAAATAATCATTATTTTTTGCTATAGAGCTACACTCCAAATTTACACATGGCCCCTGTATAATCCTTAATGGAAGACTTTTAATCTCCATTGAAGAGATTAAAATGAATACATTGTGTTTTGTGAAAATGTGTCATAATTACCAAATTCCTCCTTTTTAATGGTGTTCCTTGTACCTCCTTACCAAAACTAAAATCTGGATGCAGTAGTCCCCCCTTATCCGTGGTTTCAGTTACCTGTAGTCAACTGCAGTGTGAAAATATTAAGTGGAAAAATTCCAGAAGTATACAATTCATAAGTTTTAAATTGTATGCTATTCTGAGTAGCATGATGAGTTCTGTCACTGTCCCACTCCATCCCACAGGGGATATGAATCATCCTTTTTTCCAGCAGATACCCACACGTTAGTCACTTAGTAGCCATATTGGCAGAAGTCAATAGTAGCCTAACGCTATGTCACAGTGCCTGCGTCATTCACCTCGCTTCCTCTCATCACATAAGCATTGTATTATCTAACATCATCACAAGAAGAGTGATTACAGTAAAATAAGATATTTTGAGAGAGAGGCCAATTCACATAACTTTTATTAGTGTAGATTTTATAATTGTTTTATTGTTGTTAATCTCTTACTGTGCATTTATAAGTTAAACTTTTATCATAGGTATGTATAGAATAAAACATAGTATACATAGAGTTCAGTACTAGCTACAATTTCAGGCATCTATTGGACCCTTAGAATGTATCGCCTGTGGATAAGAGGGACTACTATATACCTAGAGGACATGTCTTTCCTTATTAGCTCTTTCATCTTGTGACTTTTTTCTCTATAGTACCTCAAGTTTGAAATACTATTTATTCTCATCTCTTTCTAAACCTTTATTTCTCTATTATTTTCTCAGGATGGAAAGGAAGAAGGGATGGAAGGAGGGAGAGACAAAGAAAAACTCACCAACAAAGACTAGTCTCTGATCTCATGTCTTAATCATATCATTTTTTCCCTCTCATCTTTATTGACTTCTTGCAAATCACTTGAATACTTTTTTTTTTTTTTCTGTTAAGGACTTTGGCACTTTATTTTACAGTTTTTCCCCCTCCTTCCCTTTCTTTCTGTTATTTTAGACCTTCCTTTTTCATTCATTTATTAAATTCATTCAACAAATATTTAATAGTACTTCCGTGTGTCAGGTACTGTTCTAGGTACTAGAAAATCAGCAGTAAGCAAAACAAACAAAAATCATTGTTTTTATGGAGGTAATATTCCAGGGGTGAGAGATAGAGAATAAACCAGACACAGAAAGATACTAATATATTAGATGATGTCGTGGACTGAAAGTTTGTGTCACCCCAAAATTCATATGCTAAAGCCCCAACCCCTTACTATGGTTGTATTTGGAGATGGAGTCTCTAAGGAAATAATTAAGGTTAAATGAGGTCATAAGGATGGGACCCTGATACAATAGTATTAGTTTCTATATAAGAAAAGATACCAGAAATCTTGTTCTTTCCTCACCAATGTGAGCACAAAGGAAAAGTGGTGTGAGGACTTAGCAAGAAGGTGGCCCTCTGGAAGCTTAGAAGAGAGCTGAATCAACCTTAATCTTTAACTTCCCAGCATCCAGAACTGTGAAAAATAAATTTCTTTTTAAGCCAGTTTGTCTGCGATATTTTTTCCAGATTTACTGAGAGGTTATTGACATATATAACATGTAAGTTAAAGTTGTACAGTGTGATGATTTGATACTTGTATATATTGTGAAATGATTATGTAGTATTTTTTTATGGTAGCCTGAGTGGACTAGTAAGTGTTATGTAGAAAAATAAAACAAAGAAAGGGGACATGAGAATCCTGGGAGAGTGGGGAGAGGTGGTTTAGAATTTTAATTAGATGATTCTAAGGCCTGTCAGGTGACATTGAGAAAATGACTAAAGGGAGAGTAGAAGCAAACTATTCTGATATGGGGCAACAATGTTCAGACAGAGGGAATCTTGAGGTAGGAGAGTGCCTGGTCGCTTTGAGCAACAAGAAGGCTACTGTGAGGTCAGAGAAGTAGCTGGCGTAAAATCATGCCACAGTAAGGATTTGGTTTTCTAAATGCAGCAGGAAGCCATTCGAGGCTTTAGACTTAATTTTAAAAAGATTATGCTGGCTACTATATAGAAAATGGATTATAGAGAGTAAGGTGCATGTGTCGGAGTCTACTGTAATGTCATGTAAGAGATGGTGGTGCCTTGGACCACTGCTGCAGCAGTGTTTGGAGACTATATATGATTTGAAAATCTGGCAGGATTTACTGATGGATTGGATGTGCAGTATGATAGAGGGAGTAAGGTGTTCTTGCTGGGCTTTTTTCTTTATGTGTACTTTACTGGTAGTTAATCTCATCTGTGTTAATTCTATTAGTGATATCTATTGTCTTGGTTTCCCAATTTATAATTCAAGTCTGATCTCCTAATTACCACACACTAAAGAGAAAACTCACTTCTTTTATGTCTCTTCTATTCTCAGTAATATACTGCTTCTGACTTCAGATGTGTGGGCTTTTTATACATCAAGGAATTCTGCGACCCCTCCCCCACCAGCTAGGTGTCCTACAATTTATCTCAATTCTGACATCAGATTCCACAGATTAAGGGCTCAATCCCACAAGACCCTCCACTTCCAATGCCAGTCTGTGATTCAGGTTATTAACTGTGCTTCTGACTGACTGGCCATACATTGAAGGTTCCATGACCCCTTCCTCAGGTTCAGTTAATTTTCTAGAGCAGTTCACAAAACACAGAGAAACACTGACTTGCATTTACCAGTTTGTTATAAAGGATACAGATGAACAGCCAGATGAAGAGGTATATGGGGTGAGGTCTGTAAAGATCCCAAGCACAAGAGCTTCTATTCTCATGGAACTGGGTGTACCACCCTCTGGCAGGTGGAAGAACTGTGAACTCTGTCCTTTTGGGTTTTTGTAGAGGCTTCCTTACGTAGGCATGCTTGATTAAGTCATTAACCATTGGCAATTGATTCAATCTCTAGCCCTTCTCCCCGTCCCTGGAGGTCAGCAGGTGGGACTGAAGAGTTCTAGCCCTCTAATCACATGGTCAATTCCCCTGGCAACCAGCCACCATCCTTAGGTTACTTGGAGGCTGTCCAAAAGTGACCTAATTAAATATACTCAGGTGTGGTTGAAAGGGGCTGGTTATAAATAAATCATTTCACCTTTATGGCTGTGGGGCTATTACAAGAACTGGGAACAAAAGATTTCCGTATAGCTGTTATTGCTCAAGACATTCCAAGAGTTTTAGGAGCTCTGTGCCAGGAACAGGGATGACCAAATATATATTTCTCATTGTCAGTCACAACACACTCACCCATATACTCAACTGCCAGATTAACATATCAGTCTGAGTATTTCAAAGGCAAGAGTTTTGTAAACTTGTATGAGTGAATGGTACCACAATCTATATTTGGACTAATCAGATAACTAGGAGACATCTGTGAACCTTTTTCTTCCTTTCCTGTCTTATCCAGACTAACACCACACCTTGATCATTTAAATTTTCAAATATTTTATAATCTGTTCACTTTTCTTTACAGCATAATTTTCAGAAAGGTGAAATCATGACTTACATGTAAATATAAAGTGAACTCATGTCAAAGAGTTTTTTCATTTTATTGGTTAATGAGGGAATGAGTATGATCTTAAGGCTGATTCAGAGAGCATTTAAGGAGCTGTGTACTTAAAGGCAACTTAATAAAGGAATAGAATATAAGATTGCTAGCCTGAATACAAAACTGGTTAATGTATTACAGACTAATAAACTATAACCTTTGAGGTTGTCTTTTCTCAGCAGAAATTATTTGCATTTTTACTGGACTAAAATACATAAGTTCAAATGTAATTTCACTAAGTCTGGATCCTAATCAACAGTAAACAATGAATGAGTTCAGTAAAGAGCATTTCTCCATATAATTCTTGGATGGGCCTTTACTTCCATATGAAATTGAAAGGTTGTGCTACTTTTTTTCCTTCTTCCTAAGTTTTGCTTAATTTTTTTTAACAGTTTCTAAGTCAAGCTACATTCACCTCTGGATTACTGTATTGGTAGCTTAAATGTACCTGCTCTAACTCCTCCTCTAACTCATCCATATTAATATGACAGTAGTGTTTTTAGTCTTTATTTTTTTAATTATGAAATATAATGTAAGTTTATAAAATTAGTATACACGTTTTAAATAATAATAAAATGAACATCTTAGTATCCACAACTTAACAAGAAATAGAATATTGGGGTGTCTCCATAGTGTAGTGGTTAGCACGTCTCTGTTTTACATGCAGAAGGTCCTGGGTTTGTGCCCCAGGTGGAGCCACGGACCATACCCCAGGTGCACCAGGCCCTGGGTGCACCAGAGGTGCCAGGCCCTGGGGGCGCCGGGTCCCTGTTGCACACCGAGAGCATGTGGGAGGAGACTCCCTGCCTTCAGAGATCCAGTTCCTAAGGAGAAATGGCAACATCCATAGGTCAGGGGTGGAAGTGAGGTTGGGGGAGGAATTAAAGAAAGGGAAAAAATTTTTTTAAAAAAAGAAATAGAACGTTACTTGTACATTAGAAACTCCCATGTGCCCCTTCACAATCATATCCTCTCATCCTTAGAGATATTAGTTTTGCTTATTCTAAAAAATAGTTTATATGTATATGCATACATGTATGTTTAGATAATATACTGATTTTGAACTTTGCATAAATGAAATCATTCATGTTATCTGTAATTTGCTATTTTAACTCAACCCTTATAGATTTGTGTTCATCCTTGTTGGTCCATGTGTTATTAATTTATTCATTTACATGACTGTGTAGTATTTGTTTTTGTGCATGTTTGGGTCTGTTTATATTTTTTTAGTTTTTAAAATGGTAGTATAATATGCATAACAAAATTTGTTGTTTAACCATGTTAAAATATACAATTTGGTGTCATTAAGGATGTTTACAGTTTTGTACAACCATCACTACTATCTATTTCCAAAACATTTTCATCACCCCAATCAGAAATTCTGTATCCATTAAACAATAGCTCCTCATTCTCTTCTCTCCCCAGGCCCTGGCCACTCCTATTCTACTTACTCTATCAATTTGTCTATTTTATTACCTTATAAAAATGGAATCAGACAATATTTGTCCTTTTGTGTCTGACTTATTTCACTTACACTGTGTCTTTAAGGTTCATCCACATTGTAGCATGTATTAGAATTTCATTCTTTTTTATGACTGAATATTATTCCATTGTATAACTATAATACTTGATTTATCCATTCATCTATTGATGACTGCTTGTGGGGTTTTTTTTCTGCCTTTTGGTTATTGTGAATAATACTGCTGTGAGCAATAATGTACAACTATCTGAGTCTCTGCCTTCAGTTCTTTTGGCAATATACATTGCTGGATCATATGGTAATTTTATGTTTATAAACTTTTTGAGGAACTGCCAACTGTTTTCTACACTGGCTGTACCATTTTACATTCCCACCAGCAGTGTATGAGGATTCCAGTTTCTCTTCATCCTTGCCAACACTTATTTTCTGTTTTTTTTGATAGTAGCTATCCTAATAGTGTGAGGTGGTATCTCATTGTAGTTTTGATTTGTGTTTCCCTAATGATTAGTGCAGTTGTACATCTTTTGATATGCTTATTGGCCATTCATATATCTTTGAAGAAAAGTCAGTTCAAGTCCTTTGCCCATTTTTTAATTGGATTGTTTTTGAGTCGTTGGAGTTTTTTATATATTCTGGATATAACCTCCTATAAGATATATGAATTGTAAATATTTTCTTCCATTTTGTGTATTACCTTTCTTCATAGTGTCCTTTAATGTACAAAAGTTTTAAAATTTTTTCATGAAGTCTAATTTATATTTTTCTTTTGTTACCTGTGCTTTTGGTGTCATATCTAGGAAATCTGCCAAATCCAATGTCCCGAAGATTCTTCCCTATGTTTTTTTCTAATAGTTTTATAGTTTGGAGTCTTTCTTATATTTAGGTTTTTGGTATTTTTTAGTTAATTTGTATATAGTATAAGCAAGATCTAACTTCCATTTTTTTTTTTTTTTTTTTTTTTTTTTTTTTTGTTAAATGGATATTCAGTTTTTCTAGCATCCTATGTCGAAAGGACTCTTTTTCCCCATTGAGTGGTCTTGACACCCTGGTTGAAAATTGATCAAATATGCAAAGGTTTATTTCTAGGCTCTCTATCCCATTGGTCTATATTTTTGTCCTTATGCCAGTAGCACAACTCTTTGATTGCTGTAGCTTTGTAGTAAGTTTTGAAATTAGGAAATGTGGAGTCCTCCAACTTTGTTCTTTTTCTTTCGAGATCATTTTGGCTATTCTAAGTCCCTTCTGATTCCATGTGAATTTTAAGATGAATTTTTCTATTTCTGCAAAGAACACATTGGGATTTTTATAGGAATTGCACTGAACCTATAAATCGCTTTGAGTAGTAATGTCATAATAACAGTAGTAAGTCTTTTGATACATGAATATGGGATATCTTTCCATTTATTTATGTTTGTTTATTTTCTTTCAGCAGTGTTTTATAGTTTTCAGTATACAAGTCCTTCACCCTTTGGTTAAATTTATTCCTAAATATTTCATTCTTTTTGATGCTCTTCTGAATGGAATTGTTTTATTAAGTTCCTTTTATGGTTGCTTGTTAGTATATAGAAATGAAACTAATTTTTGTATATTGATATTGTACTCTGCAAATTTGCTGATCTCATTTATTAGCTCTCATGAACGGGTTTTTATTTTGGAGGGATGTGAATTCTTTAGGGTTTTCTAGATAAAAGACCATGTCATATATGAACAGAGATAGTTTTACTTTTTTTGTTTACAATTTGTAAACCTTTTATTTCTTTTTCTTGCCTAATTGCTTTGTTTAATAGAAGTGGCAAAATGAAGGCATCCTTGTCTTGTTCCTGTTTTAGGGGGAAAGCTTTCAGTTGTTCACCACTGAGTATGATGTTAGGTGTGGGCTTTTCATATATGACCTTTAATATGTTTAGAAAATTCCCTTCCATTCTTAGTTTGAATGTTTTTATCATGAAAGGGAATTGAATTTGTCATTGCTTTTCTGTATCAGTTGAGATGATCATGTAGTTTTTTTCATTTTATTAATGTAATATGTTACACTGATGGATTTTCCTATGTTGAAAAACCCTTGCATTCCAGGAGTAAATACCAATTGGTCATGATGTGTAATACTTTTAGCATGTTGCTATATTTTGTTTGCTAGTATTTGCTGAAGTTCTTGAATTAATTTTTAAAAAGGATATTGGTCTGTAGTTTTCTTTGCTTGTAGTGTCTTTGTTTGCCTTTGGTATCAGAGTAACAGTGGCCTCTAGAATGATTCAGGAAGTTTCAGTTTTTTAAGAGTGTGAGAAGGATTGATATTAACTTTAAATGTTTGGTGGAATTTACAAGTGAAGGTACCTAGTTCAGTGTTTTTCATTTTGGAAGGTTTTTGATTATTGATTCAATCTCCTTCCCTATTATAGTTCTATTCAGATTTTCTATCTCTTTATGATTTCGTTTTTGTATCATGTGTTTCTAGGAATTTATTCATTATATACAGATTATTCAATTTGGCGGCATATAGTTCATAGTACTGTCTTATAATCCTTTTTATGTATGTAAAGTTGGTAGTAAAGTTTCTTCTTCCTTTTGTAGTAGTAATTTGAGTCTTCTTTTTACTTCCTTAGTCAATCTAAAGATTTGTCAATTTTGTTAGTCTTTTTTAAAGAACTAACTTTCATTTTTCTATTTTTTCTATTTATTTCATTTGTTTCTGCTCTAATCTTGATTTTTTTTCTTTCCTTCTGATAGTTTTCAATTTAATTTGCTATTCTTTTTCTAGTTCCTTAAGATGTACAGTGAGATATTAAGATTTTTATTTTTGTAATGAATGTATTTACAGCTATAAATATTTTTCGTAGCACTGTTTTGCTATATCTCATTAGTTTTGGTTTGTTTGTATTTTTGTTTGCATTTGTCTCAAGATGCTTAAATTTCTCTTGTGATTTCTAATTTGATCCAGTGGTCATTTAAGAGTATATTGTTTAATTTCCATGTGGAATTTTCCAGTTTTCCTTCTGTTATTGATATCTAATTTTAATTCATTGTAGTCAGAAAAACCACTCAATCCTTTTAAAATTTGTTATGACTTGTACTGTAGCCTAACCTATGGTTTTTCTTAGAGGATGTCCCATGTGCACTTGAGAAAATGTGTATTCTGCTTTGTTGAGTAGTGTGTTCTATATGTGTCTGTTAGGCTAATTAGTTTATAGTGTTTTTCAAGTCCTCTTTTCCCTTATTGAACTTATGTCTGGTGGTTTTGTTCATTATTGAAATTGTGGTATTGAAGTCACAGACTGTTATTGTAGAACTGTTTCTCCATTTGCTGTTAATTTTGGAAGGCAGGCTCTGTTTTGGGGCAGTTATATGTTTATAATATGTATTCATGAGTTGACACTTTTTTTCAATATAAAATATTCTTCTTTGTCTCTTCAACAGTTTTTGACTTAAAGTCCATTTTTTATGGCTTTGTGTTGATGTCTAGCATCTTTTTATCTCAACTTGAAGGACTCCCTTTGGCATTTTTTGTAAGGTAGATATAGTGGTGATGAATTCCCTCAGCATTTGTTTTTCTGTGAACTTCTTTATCCTTTAGTTTTGACTGGCAGTTTTACTGGATATAGTGTTCTTGGGTGATAGGTTTTTTTTTTTCTTTCAGCATATTGACTATATCATATACTCTTTTCTGGCCTGCAAACTTTCTGTTCCACTGATACTTTTATAGGATTCTTGCTTTGCTCTTGCTGCTTTCAAAATTCTGTCTTTGTCTTTGATGTGGCTTGGTTTGACTTTCTTTGGGTTCATTTTTTTGATGTCTTGGATTCTTGAATCTGGATGTTCTCCCCTGCACCCCACCCCACCCCTATATTTCAGCTTGAAATAAACTTTGTTCTGTACTACCTTCTCATTTTCTTCTTTTTCTGGACTCCCATATGTGTATATTTGTCTGCTTGATAGTGTCCTATAAATCCCTCTAGGCTTTCTTCACTCTCTTTTGTTCTTTTTTTGAATGGATAATTTCAAATTGTCTTTGAGCTCACTGATTTTTAAATTTTTGATCAAGTCTGTTGATGAACTCCTCCATTGAATTTTTCAGTTCAGTTATTTTCTTTTGGTTCTGTTTATATTTTCTGTTTGGTTCTGTTTATATTTTCTGTCTCTTTTTTGAAATTCTTATTTTGTTCATGTATCATTTTCCTGAGCTTGTTGAGCATCTTTATGATTGTTATTTTGAATTCTTTGTCAAATCATTCATATATTTCTATTTCTTTATGGTTGATTCCTGGAATTTATTTCATTCCTTTGATTGGGCCATTTTACTCTATTTTGTGTGTGTGTGTGTATGCGCACGTGCGCGCGCGTTTGTGTGTGTTTTTATAAGAAGGCAAAAATTAACAGGCTTGGTAATAGATTGAATGTGAGCAATTACAGTGAGAGGGAATTATTAAAGTGACTCAGTGTTTTTGCAAAGGCAACTCACTAAAGGATGGTATCCTTTATTGAGATAACAAACACTAGAATATTAATTTGGTCTTGTATAAAACATTTCAGGTGCTTTTGACATATCTAATTGGTGAATTTGATTAGACCATCGGATATATAGGTATAGTGCTTAGAGGAGCAATCTGGGCTATACATACAAATTTTGGAGTTTCAGGCTATATTTATTCTGCATCTTTAGGAATGTAATATTCTTTCACTATGTTATAACTGCCAAGAAGACAGGGACCTCTTCTACGACATTTTCTGCTTTTAGATCTCTGATGTTTCTGGCACATTGTGGGGTCTTGATATTTTTGTTATTGTTGTTATTTTCTCATCTTCATTCCTCTATCCCCACTGCCCTGGTATTATGAAAAATATTCACAAGAAATACTCTCACTGCATTTTTCACAATGATTATGTAATATTTCCTATTTATATAAGATCACATGTAATACACATGTAAATTATGAAGTATATGAATAAAATGAAAACATCAAAACTATCAATTTAAGAATTAAATATTACTGTTAAAGCTGTCTGGATCCCCCTTCTCAATCCTTTGCCCACCCCCACAGAATTAATAATTGTACTAAAGTTTGTAATTATCTTTCATTTTTTTAAAAAATGGCTTTACCACATACATACGTATGTATTCCCCAAGCATATATATTCCTAAACAACATCTTACTTAGTTTTTCTTTGAGTTTTAAAAAATGGCCTGATATTGTATAAAATTTTCTGCATTTGCTTTTTTTACTAATCCATGGTAGAAGTTGCTATTTTTATTGCTTATTATAATCTATTATATGAATACATATGAAACATTTTGGTTATTTCTAGTCTTCTTGTTTGTATTTATTCTACTGTTTAAATAATGCTGCTTTTGACATTTTGTAGAAATTGACAAGCTGATTATAAAATTCATGTAGAACAGCAAAGGACTCATAATATCCAAAATGTTTCTAAGTAATTTTTTTTCCCATTTTGTTTTCCTCTTGAACCTAGAAATTGTATGGAAATATTTTAATTTGATTTCTATGTAGATAAGTTTTACTTTGTCTTGGTATAGGTGACCCTTCTGTTAATATCCAGTCTCAGTGAATGTGATCTCTATGATTTCACATTTCAAAAATTTATCACTATGTCCTTTGTGACTTTGTAACTATTTTTCCATGTTTGAAAAGAATAATTTTTTTATTCAGCACTAAGTTCTCTACATATATTAGAATAAGACTGATGATTCTTAGATACTTAAATCATCTGTGTCCTTACTGATTTTGCCTAGTTCATCTATAGATATCCAAAAGAGGTACATTGAAGTCCTCTGTAGTATTTAGGAACTTGGACAATTTATCCTTATATTTCTTGTCAGATTTACCTTTCTGTATTTTGAAACTATGTCTTAAGTGCATAAAGATTCATGAATGCTATGACTTTTTAATGGGTGTACATTTTAAGTATATGGAATATATATCTATTTTTTAAAGCTTTTTGCTTTGAAGTCTTTTTTATGCCTGTGATGCACCTAATTTCTTTTGGTAAATATATGCCTTGCATATCTTTTTCCATATTTTCATTTTCTTTTTTTTACATTTAAAAAAAAAATTTTATTGATTTTACATTTTACTATAAGTTTGGCATTTGGGAAAATCTTTTTTTAACAGCCTGTGCATTGAAAGTTTCAGTCCTTGGAATGTCCTCTTCATTTCCCATGCCTCCTGGGTTGCTTGAGGATTTCTCCTTAGTTGGTGTTTTGTTTTTGTTTTGTTGTTTCAAGATTTTGGCGTGGTTTAATTTTAAGTGTCTCTATTGATAACAACAGACTTTCTTTTTTTTTTTTTGACTCCTCATTTCTTTTCTCCCTCTTTCCTTCCACCTTCCTTCTTTTCTTCTCCTCCTTCCAAACAATCTGAGTGTGTCAGTTTTTAATAAATGAGTTAAATTCATTTTTGTTTGCTCTGATACTTGGCATATTTGGACTTATTTTATACCATCTTATTTTGTGCTTTCTTTTACCTCTTCTCTTTTGTTTGTCTTATTTGAATGATTCAGGATTTTGTCCTTTTTCCCCCTTTCGTGATTTGGAAGTTCTATATCGTCTTTATCATTTTTAAAAAACATAACACCTTTACTGTGATATAATTTGCATATATATTGAGTGCCTTGAAGCACTCAAAATAAAACTTTTAGATTAGTGATAGCCCTACGTTTTTTACCTAATAACATGGTGTTACAGGGAATTTTTATTTTTATTCATCAGAATACCCCGATCATGGTGTAATATGCAGTGAACTATTTTACCAATTAATGATTTTTTTTTTAGTTCATTCTGGCTTCTGTAACAAAATACCACGGATATGGTAGCTTGTAAACAACAATAATTTATTTCTCACAGCTTTGGAGGCTGGAAGTCCTCAGATCAATGTGCCAGCATAGTTGAGTGAGGGCCCTTTTCCTGATGGAAGGAGCAAGGATGCTCTGTGGGCTCTTTTATAAGAACACTTGTGTTATTATATATTATTTATTTCTGAAAATAGATGAGGGTAAAGTTCTGAGGAAATAAACTTATATAAAAATTAGTTTCTGTTCTCTAGAGAAATTGGGGTAATTTTTGGTGCTTGGCCAACATTATAACTGGTCCACATTGCATAGAACTCTACATAGAACAAATGAGTAAAGCAGTTCAGCTTACATCATAATAATCTCTACTAATGGCTCTTTTGTCTCTCTCATTTATTTCAGTTCTTATATTTATTGTTAACTTCTACCATTTTTTGCATTTATTGTTTTAATTTTTTATCTTTTTAATAAGAATGCTTAATTCAGTTGGTTTCAAATTTTTTAAATAAATACATTTCAAGCTATCAGTTTGTTTATAAGTATTGCCTCTACCATACCCTACATGTTTGCACTTGTGGATGCTTTTCTTATCATTTATATCTAAAGACTTTATGAATTCTGTATTTTCCTCTCTAAACCATACCTTCTTTTTTTGTTATTTTGTTCTCCCCCCCACCCCCACCAGCTTTATTGAGATATAATTGACAAATAACCCAGATGTTCTTTAAGAATATAACCTTAAATGTTGGGCTTGTATGTTTGCTTGTTTCCCACTAACATTGTATTACAGACTTTTATTCAAAGTTGCATTGTTATTAGAATATGTGGTTAATCTGATGAAGATTCTTTGAAATTTGTTGGAAGTCCTTTTGTAATATAGCACATGGTTATTTTTGTAAATATTCTATTTACATCTGTATATTTTCTGCTTGTTGGCTACCTGAGTCTCTGTTTATACGTTTACTCAATTCAGTTTTTTAAATATGATCAAATTTTCAAACAGCTTAGCTGTCTATGGATCAGGTAAAATGATTTTAAAGAATCTTCATTTAAAGAATTTTTAGTTTAAGATATTAAGGAATTTCACCTTAAGTTTAAAGAGATAAATTTTGTCAACTATGGCAGAAGTCATTTTTTTTCTAGTTTTGAAATTCTTGAGATAGCAGTAATAGAAATAGGAACAGCAGCTGCAGCAGTAGTATCATTAGTAATTGTAATGGTAACAGTAGTAGCAGCAGCTAACATTTATGGTGCTCTTAGTATATGGCAGGCATTGTTCAAAGCTATCTAAAGCTTAGGTTAATGAATTTAACCCAATAACAACTCTATGATATGTTATTGTTTTCCTCATTTTATAGACAAGAAAAGTAAAACACAGTCGTTAATATGCTTGCCATAGTCACATATAGCCACAGTGGCTTTTAAAAAAACAAGTTAAGTTTGTTCAGTTGGAGACACAATGATTCATTTTTTTTCTTACTTCTTTTTTTAGTTATTAGAAAAGTTAAAAGAACGTTGGCTTGACACTGGTTTGTGGCGTGATCTGGAGTTGGTGAAGACAGTCATTGTAGAACCACAGAGAGGAGAAAAAACTAATTTTGATGAATTACTGCAGGTGTACTATGATGCGATCAAGTACAAAGGAGGAAAAGGTAATTGGAAAGTATTGGATGGTTGATGAAAAACTTTTTTTTTTTTACTATAAAATAAGAAGTGGTGCTGTTAAATTTTTGTGTTATCTTTTTAAATGAATTGCACTTCAGAGAAAAATTATATTTTATACTCCTGAGTGAAAATTATATGGTATACTCCTGAGTGAAAATTAGATAATTTATTTATTTGGCATTTTTCTCCTGTGAATGTTTTCACAACGATGCCAAGTGAAACAACATGCATTCAGCTATTATTCCATAGTCTTACTACACGAAAAAAGGCAGAGCATGCATAAATATCATCCTTACTAGCCCAATGAGCCCTACATTTTGATGCAAATAATATACTTTGTGCTTATACTGTGTTATCCAAGGTAAACTTGAATTTTCAAAACACAACTAAAGACTCAATATCAAAGTTAGAGAATGTCCATAAAGAGGTTGATAGGAAGGGCTAATAGTGATAATTTATAAACAATGCAAGATCAGAAGATACTATAACATAATTGTCAATGTGCTTGTATGATAAGAGTATTCTATGTGTGTTTTACATACTTTTTAAATATAATATTGATTCAGTATGGTATATGGTACAAATTAAGCGTTATTTTAATCATTCTGAGAACTTTTAAATGCTGGTGTAATGATAATGATTGCAATTTCAAATTTTTAGAGATAAAACAGTTGGGTCACAATTACTTAGTTTCTGTTCAAGTTACTACTCGGATGTAGTTTTATATGTAAGTTTCTGGAAGATACACAGTTGGTAAATCAGTTTGCTACCATATTGCACCTAAATGTAATTTTGTTTTCCTTGTTTATTTAAAAACATTGAACTTTTTAAACTCTATCTCATAATAGTTTTTCATTTTGATTCTTTTAAGTTTGCTACTATGATCACTTAAATTTCATACCTTTTAAAAATGACAAGAATAGTCAATTTTTGCAAATTTGAGTGTGCTTTTAAAAATGTTTATTTTTGTTGCTTAAGATGGAGCCCTTCTGGTAGCAGTTTGTCGTGGTAAAGTGAGTGAGGGTCTGGATTTCTCAGATGACAATGCCCGTGCTGTTATAACTATAGGAATTCCTTTCCCAAATGTGAAAGATCTGCAGGTAGGCCTTCAAAACCTTAAGAAGTTTTATTTATCATAGAAGTTGTTGATTTTGTGTAAAGTTAATTATATATTTTCTGTATCCTCAGAAATTTTGTTTTAATATTTTTTCATTTTCTAAAATTTTAATTAATTTCAAGTATACAGTACATTGGTTAGACATCTATACAGTTTGTCAAAACGATCCCCCCAATTGCTCCCTCCCTCTCCTGACCTTCCACCTAGCCATCATATTAATGCTAACTACATTCCCTTTGCCATGCTCCCCATCCCTGTGACCATCCATCAGCTACTAATTTGTACTTCTTTAACCCTTCACTCCATTCTCCCAGCCCCCCAAACCCCTCACCCCTCTGTCTGTCACCAAATTGACCACTATCTTTGTGAGTCTGTTTTTGATTAGTTTGTTCTTTTTATTCCTTAGATTCCACATAAAAGTGAAATCATACAGTGTTTCTCTTTCTCTGTCTTAAATACCGACTAGGTCCATCAAAGCAATATCTTTTTCTATCCCATTCCTTTTAGTCTGTATGTGTCTTTTAATCTGAAGTGAGTCTTGTATTTTTAATTCTTAAAGAAGTCCCCCCCAACATTTCCTGTAATACTGGCTTGGTGGTGAGAAATTCCTTTTGCTTATTTTTGTCTGGGAAGCTCTTTATCTGTCCTTCAACTTTAAATGATAGCTTTGCTGAATAAAGAATCCTTGGTTGTAGATCCTGGGTCTTCATCCTGTTAAATGTTTTTTGCCAAGCCCTTCTGTCCTGCACAGTTTCTTTTGAGAAATCAGTTGCCAGTCTTATGGGTGTTCCCTTATAAGTAATTATCTGTTTTTCTCTTGCTGCTTTTAATATTCTTTCTTTGTATTTAACCTTTGGCATTTTAATTATGGCATGTCTTGGTGTGGGCCTCTTTGGATCCCTGATTTTTGGAATTCTCTGAGCTTCCTGAGGTTTTAGGTCCATTTCCTTCACCAAGTTAGGGAAGTTTTCTATCATTATTTCTTCGAACAGCTGTTCAACATCTTGATTTTCTTCAGTTACACTGATCAGATGGATATTTGGACCCTTAATAGTGTCCTTATATGCTCTTTAAATTATTTTTATAGTCTTGTCATCTTATCTCTTGCCATTCTGATTGCATGTCCTTGGCTTTCTTGTCCTCTAGATAGGGCATTTGATCCTTCTCTTTATTCACTTTGTTTATTCCTTTGTTTATTCCATTAAATATACTTCTCATCTCAGATAATGTGTTCTTCATTTCAGATTGGTTCCCTTTTATAATTTCCATTTTCATTTTTATGTTTTTTATCTCTTTGTTGAAGTTCTCACTGAATTCATAAGGGTTCATTTTGCATCTTTATAACCAGTGTTTAAACTCTGCATCTGTTAGATTACTTGACTCCATTATATCTGGATCTCTGTTCCCTTCTCTCATATGGTTTCTGCTTCTTTGTCTTCCCATTTTGGCTGCCTTTCTGTGTCTGTTTCTATGTACTAAGCAAAGCTCCCAAGTCTCCCAGTCTTATTAGTGTGGATTTGTGAAGTAGGTGTCCAGTGGCACAGTCCTGAGAGGAGTTCAGCTTCAGGCCAAACTTAGCCCAAACCTCTAACACCCCTCACCACCGCTCCCCCCGTCGCCTACCCCAGGGCCACCTGTTAAGATTCAGATGCTATGCTTATAGTTGCCTCCAGAAGCCACACCAGAAACCAAGGTCAGCTGCCACTAGTGTGAGTCTTGGCGCTGCTCTGCAAGTAGCACAAGACTTGCCGAGGACACAACTGAATGTGGCTTGGATAGGACTGTGAGTTGGGGGAGGTGGAGTTTCAGGGAATCCTCTGGGCAGATCGACCTCTGTTATCCAGTTTGATGACATCAGGGCTATGGCAGCTCTGTGTCCACCACAATGGTATGAGATAGGGCTCAACAGGAAACAATGGCTCTTCTGTACATAATGAGTCTCCCCTCGGCCCTCACTCCAACAATGTCTCCTTGTAAGTCCCTGGTGCCCCCTGTGTACAGCCACATTGGCACTGATGCTCAAAGTGAGTAGGTCTATCACTGGAAAAATCCACTCATGGTTGTGGCCCCTTTAAGAGGCTTCTGCTGCTGCCGCTGCCTCCATCTCACTCAGCCGCTGGAGACCCAGGCAGCCCCACGTCCTTGCCCTGTCCTACCATCTGCTGTTGCAGGGTGCTTTCTTAGATTTCTCCCTAGTTGCATGGCTTGTTCCTCTAGATCCTAGGTGATTTTTCCTTGCTTTTACTCCTTGTTTCCGTCACAACTTTGATTTGGTTGCCAGAGAAATGAACAGAGTCTATATGATATACGCCATTTTTTTTTCCTTCCTGTTTTAGTTCTTTAGTAACTCAGAATGAGTGTGAAAGGTTTAGGAGATATCGCTTTATTTTCTTTTTAACTTATACTGTCTCTCTTGTTCGACAAGAGTGATTTTCAAAGTTTAGTATTGGGTCAGGATCATCAGTGTCACCTAGGAACATGATAGAAATACATATTTCAAGTTCCATCCATACCTGCTGAATCAGAAACTCTGGAAATGGAGCCCAGCAATTTGTTTTTTATCCAGCTCTTCATGACAGACACACATTGGTGCGTCAGGGAGTTCTAGGGCCTTTTTCTATCTAGCTCCCTGTTCTCCCATGCCATGGTTTGCCCTGCAGATTTCATTGATTTTAGCTGCTTCGGATTCTAATCTCTTCCACTTCAGCTCAACAGGACCATCGTATTCTGCTTGTACTTCAGTGTTCTGTGCTGTTGTCAGGAAAATATACCAAGGAAGTGAGCTGAGAATCATGGAGTTCACCTAACGGGTTTCCATTACCTCCAAGATTAGTCTTATGGTACCTGGTGTCTGCTCCCTGAAAGCAGTTGCTTGATCCATTGTGTCCAGTTTTACAGTTACAGTGGGAGAGATATTCTTGTACCAGTTATTCTGGTATTGGCCAGAGACAGGAATTTTGCTTCATTACCACTGATTGTTTGGTAAATATTATATTTGAAAAATTATTTGTAGCAGTAATTTGAAACCTAGGTGATGTTATCTTTGATCAGGGAGAATTTTAATTTACTTCCTACAGACATTTGAAGATGCTACCAATCTGAGATCAAGAATTGAGGTTTTCTCTCCATGCTTTTTGGCCACTGAGCTGACTGCATTAAATATAATTCATATCCCTTCTCCTAGGGCACAACCTGTTAGGGTCTCATACCAAAGCAAGAATTCTTTCCGCAGGCAGTTATCTTCTTTATTATTACTATTTTAACAATAATAAACAGTATATCTCTGGTTAGTTAATACTCTTCCCTAAACTCTGGACCTCCTCAGATTTTCTGAAAGTCCTGAAAGGGTATCTAATTCTTTCAGCCTACACTAACATTTGTGACTTCCAATACCTTTCTCCAGCCACCAGTGCTACCACTGAGAATGCCGATAACCATACCAGGGCTTCTATTCTAAAATGGCTTATACTGCTTCTGACTATTGCTGTCGATGAAACAGTTGAGATCTACTTGAGAAAACTGTTGGGCTCACCATCAACAGCATTAGGACAACAACTGCAGTCCACTGAAGCTGAGTGCCGCTGTTGGCACTGCTCTTGGCAGTGGTATTGTCGCTTTTTGATATCTTCTCATTTTACCTTAGCCCTGTATTATTGCACTAATGCTACTTTAGTAAAGTGGAAAGAACCCCTTTCTCCTTTTTTCTACCACACATTCTTTCAGTGTCTTACATATGAATTATTACCCCCTAAAACTAGCTCTTTCAATTTTTGCTTGTATCTTCTCTTTTTTGGACCTATATATGAGTTCTTGAGAGCCAGGAAAGAAGATAACTTTATGGCTAATAATATATTGTACTAAATACAAAGTAACAAGACCTGAAAGGATTCACATCAAACTCATAATAGTGATTTTGCCTAAGGAGAAGAGAAGGAAATGATATTGAAGGTAGTTTCCAAAGGGACTTTAGCTTTTTCTCTAATGTTTGTTTGTTTGTTTTAGTAAAGAACAAGCTTCCAGAAAATATGAGAATACAGGTATTTATTACGTTATTCTTTGAAAATTCTTAAAATTTTACCTGTAAAAAAAATTAGATTTACTTTCCATATTCTTTATCCTTATTCCCAACAATTGTGATTCTAGGAATTGTTATTATGCCAATCTTGCGTTCTTAATGCTTTATCTCCTCAGGATAAGTTCTTCCCAGACAGCATCAGTTTTTCATATAAAAGAAGACACCTGGTACTCTGCTCTGACATTCCTCAGTAATAGTCCTGCTTATCATAGTTCTGCTTATCTGACTCTGGATGGCTCTAGTTGTATACAACAGCATAATAACAGAAGATTCAGTGGGATCTGGGTGGGGAGGAGGAGGGCGGTTCTAAAGAAATTTATCTGATTTGTCTAGTATCTCTCACAGTTCCTGAAAGTTTCAGGCCAAGTAGAATAGACCCAAGAGTAGTCCAAGTTGCAAGGACAAGGGACAGATAAAGCAGGAAATTCTTTACTACCAAAACCAGACGTAAGGGAAATGTATTCCTTATTGCCATATCTGGATCCTGTATAACAAACAATTCTAAAACTCGGTGACTTTAAACAACAATTATTTGTTATGGGTCATACATTTATGGGGGTGAGTGGCTGGGCAGTAGATGATCTAGTTTGAGCTTGGTTGGATAGCTCAGCTAATTTAAGCTGGGCTTAGTCACCCTGCTATGGTTTGACAATTGTATGTTGGGCTCAACTGGGTCAGCACTGCTCTGCATGTGTATTTCATCCTTCATGGACCAAGAGACTGGCCAAAACATGTTGTCATTGCAGTGGCAGAGGTACAAGAGGGCAGGTTTGACTGTATAAGCACTTTTCAAATATCTACTTATATCATATCTTCTAATTTTTTGCCCAAAGCATGTCATATGCCCAAGCCCAAAGTCAGGAGCATTGAATGAGGGTGGGTATTTTCCACCACACATGGCAAAGGAATTAGAATTAAGACTTCAAAAGGAGTCCTGGCTTTTTTTTTCATAACTATGGGATATTTGTAAGGCATTCATTCAAAAAACTGATGTTTATGAGTTTTAAAAGTATAGGTATGCAATTTTTCTAGTAATTAAGAAGAACTTTTATCATTATGTATATTCTGGATACATGACCAGAATAAACAGTCAATACTTGAAATATCTAAATATCTGAAATATCAGTATCTGAAATAAATCAGAGCATCATTATGGATGGTTTCTTAAATTTATAAATGATTAAACAAGTTATTGAAAATATTTATTTGTATACTTCTATAGGATATAGAGGACATACAAAGGTTTGAAATTTTAATGAAATTCACTTTGTTTTTTTTGTTATTGTTGTCCATGCTTTTGGTGTCAGATTAAGAAAACCATCACCAAATCTAAGGTCATGCAGATTTGCTCCTAATGTTTTCTTTGAAGAGTTTCATAGTTTTAGCTTTTAAATTTAGTTGTTTGATCCATTTTGAATAAATTTTTGTATATGATGTAAGATAAGGGTCCAGATTTCTTATTCCTTCCAACTCTTGTAGATATCATTGAGTTGTATCATGTTTTTTTTATAATTCATTCTGCCAATCTTTGCCTTTCAATTGGAGTTAAATCTACTTATATTTAAGGCAATTACTGATAAGGGAGGACTTTACAATTTAGCTGTTTGTTTTCTACATGATATGTGCTTTTTGTTAATTATTGACCTTTTTTGTATTTTGGTTGATTTTTGTTGTGTACTATTTTGATTCCCTTCTTTCCTTTCATGTATATTTTTAATTTTCTTAGTGTTACCTTGGGGACTACAAGTAGTATCTTAATCTCTGTTATCACATTTTATATTGTTATTGTCATAGATTGTATTTTCATACATTGTGTGCACATTCACATAATTTATAATTATTGTTTTATGCATTTGTCTTTGAAATCGTACAGGAAAAAAGAATTACAAACCAAAAGTACTACCTTTTATATTTACCTATATAGTTATCTTTACTAGTGTCCTTTATTACTTCCTAAATCATATATTACACTGCCTTTATTAGATTGTATTTTAATGTTTAATAATCCATTTTATAATCTGTTAGATGGTATACCTTGAAGTTTGGACAACTTCTTAAACAAAGTATTGCTTTGTTTAAGAAGTGTTCAATAAATGTTGGTTTAATTAATGATTAGATATGTTTATTTAAGTCTCAATTATTTATACTTATATATTTAAATAGTTATATTTAAGTATTAAATATACTTAATACATTAAATTAAAGTTCAAGTATAAATTTAATATATTTAATGTAAATTATTAAAATAGTATTTCATTTTGTTCTTTATTTTACTTGATATCATTGTTAAAAAACAACCCTTTATACCTAGACACTTCAAGTAAGGCATGAGAATGGTAGTAATCATTATTATATGATAATGAGGACAGAAGTAAACATTAATATGACTTATAATGATACAATTCAGTGCATTGTTACAATAATAAATCATTAAAGGAGTTGTAGAAGAGAATACTCAATCCCAATAGCATTTTACACTCTAATACATAGTAGAACATAATAAATGGAGGAGTATCTTATATTGATTATACTGGCTGTTGCTCAATTTTATATTAGTTTTCTATTGTTGCATTACAAATCACCACAAACAATTTGGCTTAAAACAACACACATTTTTTATGTCACAGTTTCCATGGGTCAGGAGTCTGGGCATGGCTTAGCTGGGTCCTGTGCTTGGGGTTCCACATGGCTCCAGTCGAGGTGTTGACTGGGCTGTGTTCTCATCTGGATCTTGGAGTCCTCCAAGCTCATTCTGGATATTTGCAGAATTCAGTTCCTTATGGTTTAGGATTGATTCAGCCACGGGCTCTTCTTATCTCCCAGAGGCTACTCAGAGTTCCTTGCCATAGGGCCTTCTCACAGACCCTCTCACAGCATGGCAGGTTATTTAAGGCCAACAAAATTTAAGGCCTGCTAAAGTGCAGTCATATAATTTAATCGCAGGAGTAATTTCCCCATACCTTTGCCTTATAACCTACTAAGGGAGTGACTGTCCATCACCCTTGCCATATTCTGTTGGCTAGAAGCAAGTCACAGGTTCTGCTTTCATTCAAGGTGAGAGAATTATACAAGACATGACTCTCTGGGAGTCACCTTAGGGTTTGTCTGCCATATTCTTGTATTCTGTAAAATGTGATGATGAGCTAAATGATCTCCATAAATGTCTCTTCAAAACTAACAGTGCTTTAAATTACTGGACCACAAATTAAGACTTTATAGTTATATTTTTCATTAATACTCAATCTATCATGCTAGAATAAGTAGAAGTTATTTATAAATGACAACCTTAAACAATCTATCTTATGGAAATGAAATAATCTAGTTCTACATTATTTTCTCTATTTCATTTGAATTCTTATTTCAGTAGCTTAAGGTCAATGTCTGAATTAGAAAAGTGACTTGAGTGGGAAAAAGAGGGCAATGATGTTTATTTTATGGTATGAAATTTTTTCTTAAATTTGAGGCACAGATTATGGAAGTAATTAAATACAGTTTAAAATACTTAAGACTTTTGTAGTCTCAATTACAGAATTAGGCTTTTAGAGAAGCAGGAAAATGTATGTTAGAGCCAAAAATATGACTTCTTTGGCTGTGACCAGGATTTCCTCTTCCCACCTTGGGGACTACAAAGTAGAGGTAGGAAAATTTCATTTTGGAGCCAAGTGTGACTTGTTTAGTTCTAGTCATAATTTATTGCACATACTTCAGGGACCTGAAAATAAAGAAACCTACTATTAAATGTTGATAATGGGCCACTCTGAAGGGCAAGCATTAAACTAACTTTCCCAGAGAGGGTTTTTTTTCACTTCCACTTTTTCCAGATGCTTCTGATCATTCTATAAGGACATACTTAATCTTGTAATAGTTAAAAAGAAAATTTTCCGTGTACTAAACCAATGTATTTGAGGGGCAGAAGAGTGACACAAGGCCTTTATATGATCAGATGTTGGTAGAAATGTATAACTAACACAATATAACAAGGCTGCTCTTTTAATGAATGTCTGAAGCAAATTCTTTGGCCTATTAGTATGATCTAAAAACTACAAAAGCCTTCAACTTTATAATTCAGTCATCTATATCTCAGCTTGGTAGCATGGTCATGATTTCTGAGGCATTATAAAGTACAATACTTAGATTTTAAAATTGAGTTTTATGTGTATTCCTTAGCATAGTTAAGGAGTACATACAAATATTTTCCCTTCATGGGGATTGTACCTTTACTCCTCTGAGAGAAAATTCATAAAACCATGGTATGAGGCTAAAAATTTTTATACTTAAAACTGTTCAAATGATTTATCATTGGTTTAATAAAAATCAGTGGTAATATTCAATATCAAAAATGTTCTTACAATGATTAAAATAATTTATTAAGGTAATACATTTGATATTTGTATATATATATTTTTAGTAATGTAGTATGTTGAGTTATCAAATAGATTTCATTTAGAAACTATTTAAAACTCAGTGATCTGATTAGTTATCTTAGTACTGGCATATAGAAAGCATTATGAATTCTTTTATTTAGAAAACTTCTCTTACCTCTGAATGTACTGAACTATTTGAAGATATTTTAACCAATTTTGAAAAATTACATTCATGATTGAAAAACACTGGCATCTATTTTAGTTTTTTAAATTACTGATTGACTTTATAACAAACACATATAAATTTATAGGCTTCCATGCATTCTTGGGTTTTTATAAACCTAAGAAAATGCTCTTATCCTTTGGTTGAGAGAATAACAGCATTAATAAAATAGAGTGCACATTAAACCAATGCTTTCAAGTGTCAAAATATTAGATGGTGGCAGTATTAGAATTCTTAAATTTGACATTTCTTTTTAAGGAGAATGATGTTGTTTCTTCATTTTTCTTGTTGCTTTGACAGCAGTGTGAATCATTCATGAGTAGATGAATGAAGGCAAGGGGCTATAGTATATCAGAACAAACATAATTTCTTAATTTTGAGTAGATGCATATATTTCTTTTGAACCACTTTCATAATCGTGTTAATGATTTTGAGTGTTTTAGCATTTATTCATTCATTCATTTAACAAGCTTTTACTAAAAGCCTGATGTATACTAAATATAGTAGGTGCAAAAATGAACAAGATGCTTTCTATGTAAAGGTGATGTCCATAATTTAGTAAAGGACTCAAACGTGTAAATATTTCGATGGGATAGGATCTGGGTGTTCAGATGCCTGTAGAAAATGAAGTCAAGCAATACCTTTTACTTTCCATCCAAATATCCATTTACTCTGACTGATTTGCCTAAAATAGATGGAGGTACCAGAGAAATAGATTTGAATCATGTCTACATTAAGATTCAGACACACAAACATTTGGTAAAATGGAATGGCCTCATCAAAGGCCACATTACAAAACTATTCATATTAAGTCCATTCAGAATAATGAAACAACCAGTACCAGTACTAGACTCTGGTGACACAGTGATACATTACACATATTATAGTCCCTTGTCTCATGGAGCTTGCAGCCTAGTGGGAAATATTGACGTTAAAGTAATAAAGAAATAATTATTTACAGTTGTGATGAAGGCTGTAAGAAAAAGTCATAGGAACTATGAGAATGTATAACAGTATCCTGACCTAGTCTTTGGGGATAAAGAAAGACTGTCTGAGGAAGTGATATTTAAGCAGACACAAGAGAGAAGGCTAGGAGTTATGTAGGTGCAAAGAATGGATCGGAGTATTCTCAGCAGAGAGAACAGCATATGCTAAGGCCCAAAGGTATGAAAGAGGATAGCAGTTTCCAAGTATTGAAAGATGCTGAAGTAGAGAGCAAGTTGGGGAGAATGGCATGTTAATAGAGGCTGAGAGAGGTATTATGGAGTCAAATTAGTTAGGATCCTGAATGCCATTTTAAGGATTTGAGCTAAGTTATGGGAAACCAGATCCAGGAATAGAGCCTGAGGTCAGAGCATAGTGTTCTTGTTATAGTGTAGCATCAGATACAGAAACCCACCTGGACCTTGCCTGGATAATAACATGTAGTTACCCAGGGGAAATGGCTGTGTATATAAACTTAAAGGGCCATAATACTAAGCTCTGTCTCACATTTAGGAGTCTAGCAACTTGCTGTTGGAACTGTTGGAAACTCTTAGGCCAAATCACAGATATGGAAGAAAAACCTGTCACTTCTGAAGGTCTAGAATGAGTTTACCTTCAATTACTTAAACCATTTTTTCTTCCTTGGAAAACTTTCTTTTCCCAGCTTTAAAAAAAAAAAAAAAAAGTTTGGCCAGAAGTATTATTAAAGCAGGTTCTAAATATATCTTGAAATTCCAAAATTAAAATCTAATTTAAATCTAAGCACGCCATCTTAGTTGACAATTTGTAATTTTCCTTGGACCATGAAAAAGAAGAATAACCTCAGCTTTTGTTCCCATCTCTCCTGAAAAAAAAATCATAAAATCACAAAATAAATGGGTGACTTGCTGAGGTATTTTTAATTTTTTTTTGTTCATCATATTTTTATTTGTTTTGCTTTTTTAATTGTGATGGAATTTTTTAAATTTTTAAAAAATGTCCCCATATTTTTTAAAGGATTACTTTCCGATCAGGGAAGAAAACATTTAAAATGACAAAATTTTAATTAAGCAAGTTTGGTTGGTAGCCTTTTTCTTTCTTTTTTTCCCCAATACTCATGTTATTGTATTTCCTTAATAAAAAAGCTATGTCTGAATATAGCTACAAGTTAAACCTTTGGATAATTAAAAAAACAAACAAAAACTTTTGTTTTTTGAAAAATTCTGATTATTTTCTTGTGTTCATCTTGTTTTTTGGAGAGAACAATAACTTTGTTGACCTTCGTATTTTACTTTGCTCTCATAATAGGTTGAATGCTATAAAAGTGAAATTATCACCCTGGGGATTGTAAAGCTGATTGACACTTTACTACTTCCACTGGCACAGAGCATAATCAGCAGCACTAATTCAAGGGAAGCGGTGGAATTGTTTTTTAACTTCTCTGAAAATAACTGTTTTTTCCTTCAGAGTAGAATTTTGGTTGTAGTGGATTTTAATTTATTTACTTAGATTCTCTTATTGTGTTTCTCTTTCTTATTTGTTTCAATTTTGGGGCAATTTTTAAGAGGCAAGAAAAGGAAAAAAATATCTTTTTTTTTTTTGCTTTCATGAAACCAGAAGTCTTCATTGCTTCCTAAGAAAAAGCATGAGATTTTAAAGTGTTATGAACCCATATTCTTTATTCCCACATTCCCACATTCACATTTGAGAAGCTCAGAATCAGACATTCCTAACAATAATATTGTAAAGTTAGAAAGTAATACTTTTTAAATAAATCAAACATGTTTTTATGTTTGAAAAATAAGTTTGAATGTATGAATAAAAATCTAGATGGCAAAGTATCATAATTGTTTGTTGGGCTACAGAAGTGAAAGTTTTAAGTTTTAAGTATATTTTCAGTATTTTCTAATACTCAGTGTAATTTTTTTATGTGTACACTTTCTCTTGCTCTTGTTTGCTTTTAAATGTTACAGTATTTAATTATGTAAATCTGAGTCTGAGCTTCTTCTCACTGGGATTAGCTTCTACTTTCTATGCCTGCCATTGCCACTAGACTTTTATGCAATCCGCTTAAGGCGACAGTGCTTAGTATTGCATCTTCTAGCATCCATCAGCCTCTACTATGAGAGATCTTGCCATCCTCCAGGGTTATATAGGAGTAGGTACAGATTTCTGTCACTTGCTGAATGCAGCACTACTTATTCCCCTCAACAAAGCCTCTTAATATTGACTCATTCCTTTAAGAGCCCAAGGTTCCATTTACAGCTGCACATCACTTTGTTATATAATATTTCATTATGTTGGTTGTTATTGCTAGAAGCGTTCATTCATACTTATTTGGTTCTCATATGTTAGTCTCATGACTTTAACAAAGGAAACTGTAGATTGTAAGATATATGAATGAAATAATATTTAGAATACTAGAGGACCAATCATGCACTCATTCTGTAGATTATACCACTAACATTTTATATAGTTCTGCTTCAAATATAGCTCATAGGTTGCAAAGTGATCAAAAAAATTATGAAGTATATTAAAGAATGCTAATGTTCATTATAATTTCTCAGAATTAAGATAATTACAGAAGCCATATAGAAAAAATTACATTTCAAAACAGAACACTGTTCTTTATGTATCCTACCAATGTACATGTTTTCATTGCTATTCAAAGGGAGTAGCCACTCCATAAGCCAAAGAAATTTATCAGTCACCTAAAATCATGTGTCTATATATTGAATAGTGTAGATTAAACATCTTCAGAGAGAGTTGATCCAAGTGTTAAAACCCTAATTTGAGGTGAACAGCCCAAGGTATGTGACCAGCATTGACTACATGGCCCATATTGTCCCTATCAGTCCAGTGGCTTTTTTCATATATATGCAGCAGTACATTATGCAATAATGTAAAGCCCACCCAAATCTACATAGGGTTTTAGAAAAATGGGATAAGTAATAACTCTCCAGCCCACTTACCTCTAAAACATGATGCTTTACTGTTTCGTGCCCATTGTCATTTGTTTCTTCAACCAGCTCTATTAGGTAAGGTTGGCAGGAATTCTTTTCTTTCATTTACAGAGGCAGAAATAGAGAAAGGAAGCTAAACTGGGGGTACTGTGACTTGCCCAAAATCAAACAACTAATAAACATCAAAGCCTTGACTCCAAGCTGTGTGCTTTTTCCATTATACCTCCTTCCCTAAAAATGGGCTATAGCATGGGTGGAAAATATATTGCATATATGGCATTTTCAACAGTTGATAATTAAAGCATTTTCAGGTTTATCTGGACAATATTTTGGTGTGGGTAGCTTAACTAAATTTCCACAAAGCTTATTATTCTTTAAAATAAGAATAATAACTTAGCCCTTTATAGAATAAGTATGTTAAAGTTGAGGTTTCTTGCATGACTTAAAGTATTAACTGATTTTCTTTCCTTTTAATAAAAAAATGTTAATTTCTGCTTTTTTTCCTGTATTCTTTTCTTATTTTAACAAATTATTTTCACAATTAAAAAAACAAAGATCTAATACTGTTTTGCATTATTATCTAAAGAATTTATTTAGGATTGTTTAAATGTTACTGAACTACCAATAAAAAAATTCTGCACAGTCATTAAATTATAGCTAGATGAGGTCAAATATGTCAAGGACAAGAGATGCTTAATTTAAAAGGAATGTATTTTGTTCTTTTTCTCATATTTGGAATTTTTAGGCTATTTTTTCACCATTGATAGTTTATGACACAAAGTTTAATGTAGCTTTCTCTGCAAAAAGTGTCTTATCCAAAGCAGCCTTAATGCATATGTAAGATATGTTGTGTTACTATTACTGTGTCTGTAACTATGTCTTGATTCTTATTTCTTGGTCAATTATTGTGGTCAATTTCTAATGTAACAAAGAAAGTACATAACAATTGAAAACCATTTCTAATATGCTTTTTTTCCCTCTCTCTCTCTCTCTCTCTCTAATCTAAAAGGGAGCCTGGTTTCTTAACTCTTGGCAGAAATCCATTTTCCCCCATTTGAAAAAAATACATGCACACACACGCACACACACACACACTATATTTGGTTAACTTGGTGTTTCAGAAATCTTGAAAATAGGCCAAATGAAATAAAACCAGCTACATTCCTTTAGCTAGATTATTTCACATACAAGAGCTTATGCTGAGTTTAGAACTCTAACCATTGGAATTTATATTGTGATACCCTGATAAAAGTGTTTACACTGTGATGATATGGAGCAGTAAATGCCTCTAAATGCATAGTCTCTGTCTTCCAGATTTGGTTTACTATAAATGTTTATGTTTTAGGTCCTGTATCTTGGCTAAAGATAAAACTATTCTTCTTGAATGTTTGCTAGACAAATGTGTTTATTTTTATGAAATAAAGTTTTCTTAATATTTTTAATAAGTAAATTTAGCTGATTATTTGTCTTAGTCTTATTTTGAGGCTTGAACTTTTGTGGTAAAGCCTACATATAAGAAAAAATATATATTCTGCCTATATTGTTGCTTTTAGGAAGGCATTTATTACTGAAGTCATAATACCTATTTATATGAATTGGGATAAATTCCACCTTCTTTCATATGCAGCAGTAGTAAAGTGAAGAGATGCATTTATAGTCTCACTTCATGTTTATCATACCATTTATTTCTTCAGAAGCTACTTATGAAAGGTTACTCTTGAATAGGTCCATTTAAGGCCAATTCTGTCAAGTTTTACTAAGTTGAAAAAATAATCTAATGTTGAAAATTGTGACTTAAATTTCTATTGACATATACAGTATAATCTTTTTGGTTACTTTATATATACTACTATCAGTAGTATATTACTTATACTGTGTCCAATAAAATCAAGTCATTGGAGGACTTCAGGAATTTACTGTTTGATCTCAAGTATACTAAAATGTTCATGGTAAGATCAGAATTCAAAACCATATAACTTCTAATTAGATTCTGTATAGGTATTTTTACATAATTCTCTAAGTATCACTTCAGTCTTGATTATCTGTCTTTGCTATTAAGGATCTCATCTTTACATACATTAGGTTAACTTGATGCAGAAATATTTTCAGTTGTCTAGAATCTACCATATTAAGGGTGTTTTTTCATTTTGAACTCCAATTATTAAAAAATGTTTTATGAATGAATGCAACATCTGAACAAATGGGTTGCAAACTCAAGCTGTTACAGAAGTTAAACATAATTTTAATGAGTGAGCTAGTTGAGGGTTGGCAAATAGTTCATATTATTTTAAGCTACAGTAAGGCCACATAAAATAAACTTTGGGCCTTTGGTTTGAACCTCTGATAAAATAATTTGCAGTCTCTGCTATTCACACACTCCAAAATTACACATACAGTAATTTATTGGGGATGGGCACCAACTGGTTTAAACTCCTTCCAGAGTGTACAATTAAATATAGTTTTCTATTTTGGGAAAGCCTTGTAAAATGTATTTGAAAAGCAATGTTAACTGGTCTAAAAGATCATTTTTCCAAACCACAGTTCAGCTCAGTTTATGGTGTTTACTTTCTGTCAAAACTTAGAAAAAACATTCACAGTTAACTTCCATAATATAAAATGTCTGTCTCATTAGGCATTAAAGAAGCACTGGTCAACAGGTATAATATTGTTAGACTGTATAGCTAATATGAGTGTGGAGGCGACCTCCCAAATAGATCAAAGACTAATCTCTTTGACAGTTACAAGATGGCAGAGCCTGCCATGGGCCTTTTGCTGCTGCACATTGAAACTCTTTGTTTGGAACGCATGCCTGAGGGATGAGAATGTGTTTATAAGGATGAGCAGGTAAAAGTAAAAGGTTGTCTTTTGACATTTCAACTAATCCCTTCCAGTCTTCAGTTTACTTAACATTTAGGCTATTTGCTGGCAGGAGAAACTGGCTTTTTCACATATGCTTTGTGTCATTTTAAATTGGGCATTGATTTTTGTGCCCGATAATTCCTAAGTGTACAATGAAATAGATTCTGGTGTCATTAAAAAGAAGTGTACTAGCTTGCCACCTTTTCCAAACCTTTAATTTTGCTTTCCCTAATTAAATGTATTCTCCCAAAGATAATTTTTAATTAATTTTTAAAAATCTGTTTCTTAAATACTAAAAAATACTTCAAAGTTAATCTTTGTATATATTTACTCTCAAACCTTTTTTTTTTCCTTCTCACCTAAAATAATTTCTCTAGGTAAAATATTGGCAGTGTTTTAAAAGCCATTCAGATTATAAAGAGTATTTGAAAATATGCAAGAAACTGAAATAATGTAGTCATACATAAAAGTTAATTCATCTTAATGAAAAATTACAGCCTAAGGAGAAATAATTTTGTTTATTTAAACTAATGGTTGCTACATTATCTCTAAATACTTTATTTATAACTAATACTTCCTAGAGCAACTGTTGACATAGGCAGAGTGATTATTATAAAATATTTGTCTGAACATGGTGTAGGACATTTTGAAAACCTTTAAGCTATTATATCTGACAAAGGATAAGTAGGGGTGTGGAATACTATTAAAAGAATATAGAGAAACTGCTTAGTTACATTTTGAGAGATAGGAAATGTATATTTTCCCCAGTGGGATAGAATTTTTAAAGTATTTTTTCCAAAATATTTTAGGATATTATTTACTACATTACCTTTAAAAACACAGTCTATGACACTCGAAGTTATTTTTCTTTATATTCTAGTTATAAAGATTTAATTTAGAAATTTGACAGGTTCTTGTGAGGACATGTGAAATAAAATATTTTACCTACCAATTTGAAAGCTACTTGTCAGAAGTGCACTCTCTTGTTTTCTTTCCTAAAACATGTCCTTTGTGTAAAAAAGTTAATAGTATTATAGACGGTATTGAAGAGTCTTTGTTTTTTTCTTGAGTAGTTCTACAACTTCTTAAAACTATAAGTTGTTAATTTATCTTCAAAGTCTAAATTTTTTTCCAAGAAAACAACTCTTGTACCTTTAATTAGGCTTGTGTTACAAAAATGTACTATTTGATATACTTGCCCAGGAATATTACATAGGGACCTTTAAAAGCTGACTAACTGAAAGGAGCAGTTCCTACTGTTTCTCATTAAATTTGAGAATCACTTTTAATTTCATTGTAATTAGATTTTCTCATTCCATTTTAAATATGAAAAGTAAGCCATAACAGAACTGACCTGCCTAAGATCACTCAGAGAAGCTATATAGTGCCTTGACTCTAGAGTTTTCACTCTTAAGTGATAGACAAATGTAGATTAAAATCCCAGACCTACTCCTACAGTGTAGGTGACATTCAGCATGCTATTTATTTAATCTTTTAAACCTTATTTTTGTGATCTGTAAAATGGGGTAATATCTACCCCTTAAGATTGTTGTGAAGATTTAATGAGGTAGTACGTAGTAAGAACTACACTGTTCATGGAACATTATAAGTGTTCAATAAATGTTATTATCGTCTAATAATAATCAAATCTTGGTTCCCAACTTTTCCAATTTTCACTTTTAGTTTAACTAACTCATTATCAATTTCTGTTCTCGGTTTATAAATTATTTGTTTAACATGGATTAACCCAAATTATCCTTTTCCTTAAAATTCTCTTCTTGTCATCTCTTGGTAGATTACTAGATTGCTTCTCTCAGTGGCTGGAAACTTTGGAGTCAGTTTTGACATTTCCCTCTTTTTAATAAGCCCCACATCTACATTGTCACTTAAATTCTGTAGCTCTACAATGTGTTACAAACTGGGCCTCTTTTCTATTCCCTTTGCCTTTCCAGGTAAAGCCCTCAATACTCTTGCACCAAATTCGTAGCATATCTTTATTCCTCAACTCATCTTATACCTATGTACTGTAATCAAAGTTAATATTTTAATACTTATATTTACTTGATGGCCATTTATATTTGTTCTGTTCTTTGTAAGCTCTTACTAGGCAGAAAATATTTTTTACTCATCTTTGTATATCTAGTTCCTATCATAGATGCCTTGCACACAGCCAGAATGTAAATATTGAACTGAATTGAGTGTTTCTTTAAGCTACCAAAAATTTCTTCTTCTCATTATATCAATTTTTCTACTTTAAATGTTATATTTTTAATGTTTCTACAGCATTCTTTTTTGTTTAGATCTCTTAAAGCTTTATTGAGGTATAGTTGACTTTATAACATTCTTGAGAGCTGCTTAAAACATAATTCCCTTTTTTCATTCCATTAATGTATGAAAAATTAAAATCATAATAATTTCCTTTCACTAGAACTTGCATTTTACTTTTCACAGGTGAGCTTTTTACAGGATAAAAAGGTCATTAACTTATATATTTGAATAAGTCAGTCTGAACTGTGTATATCATACATTCTGACCTTGTATGAAAGTAGTAACTCTAGGGACTATGTAATTTTAAAGATTTTTATGAAGGCCAGCTGAAGGCTGGGTATATAGTAGCCTTTGGTGTGAAACTACTCTTATTAAGAATGTGGTTTAATGCCCTGTTATTCGGAGTCTCTTTGATAAGGGACTAGCATGATACATTTGTCGCAAATGGCAGTATTTAATCTTTTGTTGTAGCTGAGTAGTATTCCATTGTATATATATACTACATCTTCTTTATCCAATCATCCATCAAAGGACACTTGGGTTGTTTCTATGTCTTGACTATTGAATTATGCTGCAGTGAATATAGGGGTACATACATCTTTACAAATAAGTGTTTTCAGATATTCTGAGTAAATACTCAAAAGAGAGATTTCTGGGTCATATGGTAGCTCTATTCTTAATTTTTTGAGTAACCTTCATGCCGTTTTCCATAGTGGCTGTACCAATTTACCCTCCTACCAGCTGTGTATGAGGGTCACTTGGTCCCCACAACCTTTCCAACATTTGTTATTTCTTGTCTTATTGACAATAGCTATTCTGACAGGTGCAAAGTGGTATCTCATTATGGTTTTGATTTGCATTTCCCTAATAGCTAGTGAAGCTGAGCGTCTTTTCATATATCTGTTGGCTTTTTGTATGTTTTCTTGGAAGTGTCTGTTTAGGTCCTCTGCCCATTTTTTAATAGGATTGTTATTGTTGAGTTGTATGAGTTCTTTATATATTTTTGAGACTAGCCCCTTATTGGAGGCATTATTTACAAATATCTTCTCCCATTTGGTTGGTTGCTTTTTTGTTTTATTGATGGTTTATTTTGCTGTATAGAAACTTTTTAGTTTAATGCAGTCCCATTCTTTATTTTTGCTTTTACTTCCCGCATCTTTGGGGTCAAATACATAAAATACTGTTTGAGACTAAGATCCATAAGTTCAGTACCTATGTTTTCTTTTATGTATTTTGTCTCAGGTCTGGTAGTTAGGTCTTTGATCCATTTTGAGTCAATTTTTGTGTATGGTGTCAAATAGTCTAATTTTACTTCACTCCTTGTTAAATCAGGTTTTTGGGTTTTTTTTGTTGTTGTTGCTATTAGTGGAATGAATTCTTTATATATTTTGGACACAAAACTTATCAGATATATGGTTTGCAAATATTTTCTCATGTTCTATAGATTGTCTTTTTATTCTGTTGTTTCTTTTGCTATGCAGAAGTTTTTAGTTTGATATAGTTTCACTTGTTTATTTTTGCTTTTGTTGTCTGTGCTTTGGGAGTCATATCCAAAAAAATTATTGCCAAGACCAATTTCTTTCCATTTTCTTCTGGAGATTTTATGATCTCAGGTCATACATTTAAGTTTTTAATCCATTTTTAATTGATTTTTACATATGATGTAAGGTAAGAATTCAGTTTTATTCTTTTGTATGTGACTACCCAGTTTTTCAACCATCATTTCCTGAAGAGACTATCCTTTCCTCATTGTGTATTCTTGGTGCACTTGTCAAAGATTAGATAACTATATACGCATGAGTTTATTTCTGGAATCTCTATTCTGTTCCATAGGACTATATGTCTGATTTTAGGCCAGTACCATATAGTTTTAATTACTAGAGTTTTGTAATATAGTAACGATACCAATTCTTCCAATTCATAATCACAGGATCTTACCATATATTCATGTTTCTTCAATTTCTTTCATCTCATAGTTTTCACTGTAAAGATCTTTCATCTCCTTTGATAATTTATTCTAAGTTTTAGATTCTTTTTGATGCTATTGTAAGTGGGATTGTTTTCCTAATTTTTTTGGATAATTTGTTGTTAGTGTATAAACATGTAACTGATTTTCTTATGATTTTTGTATCCCCGTAGCCTTATTAAATTTGTTTATGAGTTCTAGTGTTTTATTTATTTATTTATTTTTTTGGTGGAGTCTTTACAGTTTTCTACATATAAAATCATATTGTCTGCAAATAGAGATCATTTTACTTCTTCATTTCTGGTTTGGAGACCTTTTATTTCTTCTTCTTGTCTAATTGCCCTGGCTAGCACTTTCAGTACTTTGTTGAATAGAAGTGATGAGAATGGCTACTTTTGTCTTCTTCCTATTCTTAAAAGCTTTCAGCTCTTCACTATCAAAATGATGTTATCTGTTGGCTTGTCTACTTGGCCTTTCTTATATTGAGACATACTTCTTCCATGCCTAATTTTGTGAGAATTTTTTTTTTTATTATTATAAAATGATGTTGAATTTGTCAGATACTTTTTCTGCATCTATTGAAATGATCATATGATTTTATCCTTAATTCTGTTAAGTGGTATATTACATTTGTTGATTTCTATATGTTGAACCAATCTTGTGTTCTGAGGATAAATCCCACTTGATCATGGTGTATGATTCTTTTAATATGCTGTTAATTTAGTTTGCTCATTTTTTGTTGAGGATTTTTGCAACTTTGTTTATCAGGGGTATAGGCCTATACTTTTCTTTTGTAATGTTCGTATCTGATACTGGTATGAGAGTAGTACTGGCTTCTTAAAATAAGTTTGGAAGTGTTCCCTCTTCTTCAGTATTTCAGAAGAATTTGAGAAAGGTTGGTGTTAATTCTTCCTTGAATGCTTGGTAGAATTCACAGATGAAGCTATCTGGTTTGTGGCTTTTCTTTGTTGGGAGAATTTTTATTACTGCTTTAATCTCTTTACTTGTTTTAGGTCTGGTCAGATTTTCTATTTCTTCATCATTTAGTCATTTGGGAGGTTGTATGTTTCTAGGAGCTTATCTATTTCTAGGTTATTAATTTTTTGGCATGTAATTATTCATAGTAACCTATTATGATCCTTTGTATTTCTGTAGTATGAATTGTAATCTACTCTTTCATTTATAATTTTGAGAGTTTTTTCCTTGGTTAGCAAAAGATTATCTGTTTTGTTTATCTTCTCAGAAAACCAACTCTTAATTTAATTGATTTTTATATATTTTTTTCTGGTATCTATTTCATTTTTCTTGCCCTCATCTTAGTTGTTTCCTTCTTTCTGCTAACTTTGAGATAGTTATCTTTTGAGTTACTTTTTCTAGATATTAAGTTAGGTTGTTTATTTGAGATCTTTGTTTTTTCTTTCTCTGTTGATTTCTTCTGGTTATTCAGTTGTATGTTAATTTCTCCATATTTGTGAATATTTCAATTTTCCTCTTGTTATGGATTTCTAATTTCATACTGTTGTGGTTGAAAAAGATACTTGATATGATTTCAGTCTTCTTAAACTTCTTAAGATATATACTGTGGCCCAACATATAATCTATCCTGGAAAATGTTCCATGTGTACTGGAAAAGAATGTATATCCTGCTGCTATAGATTAAAGCCCAATTATAACAATAATTACATTAAATATGAATGATTTAGACTTCCCGATTAAAAAGCAGTGATTATCAGACTGCATAAAACATAAAAGAATGAACTACTGATATACTTTTCAACATGAAATGAATTTCAGAATTATTATGCTAAATGACAAAAGAGACACAAATAATTATATACTGTATGATAACATTTACATGGAATTCTAGAAAAAGCAAAACAGAAAGCAGATCATTGATTAGCAGGGTCAGCAGTGAAGGAGATTAACTGCGAAAAGGGATAGGAGGGAAGTTTTCAGGGTACTGAAAATAATCTACATTCTGATTGTGATGGTGATTATGTGACTATACATTTATCAAAACATCTCCATTACATTGAAGTTTTGTGAATTTTATTGTATGTAAATTATTTCTCAATACAATTGATTGACATTGTCACACAGGACATTAATTACACACATGTAGGAATTTAGGGAATGTAAGGATGAATAAAAATGTTTTAAGTGAACTTAAACAAATTTAGTACTGAAAAACAAAATCTCTCTACCCTAATAAAATGATGTTTGAAATATTAGAAGTTAATATGATTTTTTTAAATGAGCTTTAATTATCTACTATATTTTTAATATGTTTTAAAATTATTAGGTTGAACTAAAGCGACAGTACAATGACGAGCATGCAAAATTGAGAGGTCTTTTACCTGGTCGTCAGTGGTATGAAATTCAAGCATACAGGGCCTTAAATCAGGCCCTAGGTAGGTAAGTGGAGTAAAATTTAATGTAAATTTTATTGTAATATTATTTATAACCAGAACTATATGTAGAGCTGGTATTGCTACTTTATTCTTTACAATAAATTTGGTAGAATTTTTTTTACTGGAAACATAGGAGCTGGTTTGTTTTCAATGATAGATGTCACAAGTGAAAATTGAAAAGAATCAATGGAATAAATGAAACCCAAAACAAAACTAAAAATTTGCTTAAGTTAAAAGATGTATTGATTGCTTAAACAATGAATATCACACAAAGGTGTTCAGTAAATGTTTATAGAAGTTTACCATCAAACAAAATTTTTATCTTATGTCCATAGAACTTAGATGATGATGATTTTATGGGTAAAAAGCAAACTACTCAAGAAGAGTTAAAACAAACCATGCCTGTGATACTAAAGAATTAACACTAACTAACAATAAAATTTAATTATAATACTTTTTTTTTTAAGCATTTCTAGTTCATTAAGATTTGTACTTTGTGGAACTAGTTTTTCAATCACCATTTTATCTCATAATTACATATTGTAGGACACCACCATTTAACTTATAAACACTATAATTATTAGATTTTTAATAATATAATTTATTATTTTTTATTCTCTGTTTATGAAATTGTAATTAGTTTAACTATTTAATAATTGTTTTTCCAGTGAGACTGTAAGGCATTCAGACAACTCAAATAACACTGGTTAAGAGTAAAATCATGAAAACATAACCATTTGACATATTTTCAGTTCAGTCAACCATTATCTGACCTAGCCAAATTCAGAATTTAGATTTTTCTCAAGTATTTTGTTCACTCACATTAGCCCATTTACATATAAGCAGGCCAGATTGCATTTGAGTTCAGATTTACATATAGCTCATGACATAGGACTGCAGCAGCTGGATATAAGTCCTAGAACACATCACCCTCCCTCCTCTCCATCATTTCAATTGCTATTCTGTAGGTGTTTCTCTTCAAACTTAATGATTCAGTTCTGTGGTTAATCTACTGATATGGTTAAGCTGTTGCCCTTCTCTATCTAGAAATTCCATTGGTACTTGGCATCAAGTTGCACTGAAAATCATTCTCGAAGAATTTCATCTGCTTACTTTGTTTGTCCCTGTTCATTGACCTGTTTTGTTTTATTTGAATTTTAATATTCAGCAAATATTTTTTAGGGGAGCCTAAATATGTATTTAAAATTATTGACTTTTAGTTACACTGTACTTAATTTCAAGAAGATAAATATTCTTACCTGTTATTTTTTCCTTTTAATATAAATAATGCCTTGAATTTCAAGAAACCATTGGAAGCAAAAGTACAGTTATGTGCCGCACAGTGACATTTCAGTCAGCAATGGACCACATATACAAGGGTGGTCCCATGAGGTTATAGTGGAGCTTTTCTGTAAAAAAATGGAAGGATATGTGGTTCAGGAGGAATTTTTTTTTCTCTGACGGGAGCAATATCTGTGGGGCTTGGCAATAGATTCATTCCTTCACACTTACAGCACCTTAATTTCAAGTGCACAGATTACGTCCCAGTCAGTCAGCTAGCTACTGACCTGTTTCAGCACAGAGGATTCTGTCCCTCCATCCCTACATATTCAGAGGGCATTATAACCTCCCAGATCTAGCTTGATAGTCTTCAGAGTAGATTTCTCTAAATTCTTTGTTGAAGACCTAAGATCCTGGACAAACACAGGTCCATCCATAAGAGCTATCCTAACAAGAATTAAGTGCCACTGCCACTTTAGTAATAGTTTTCTGTAGTACTATAGAGCCAGCCTGTCTCTGTACCTTGGAAATATTTTCAGGTTGTAATAATGTAAAGCATAGATAGGTTTTATTTCTTGCATCAATTCAATGCCAGAGAAAGTTCTTTGTGCCCGGTAGGATCAATGGAACCAAAAACAAATTTCCGAAGTCAGAATATTGAGTTCTCAGTTATTCACCCTTTCCATATTATACATCCTTTTATTTTTATCTCTTTTTTTTTTTTATGAACACCATACAGTTCCTAATCTGACCTGACCATCACTTCAACATGCAATAGCCAAAACCACATTGCCATGGCAATCCCCTATTTTCCTCTCCATTTGGATTTCTTATTCCTACTGATCCTTAGGTCACCTTCCACTCTCTCCTGACAGTCACTGTTATGGTGATCTACACCTTTCCCAACCAGTTTCTTCTTGATATTTCCAATCAGTGCAGTCCACATCCTTGTTCATGGAGCGGCACTGACAGCTTTGTTATACTATTTCTGACCCTGTTGGAAGAAAACAGGGGTAGGGTTTTGGGGACAGTGTTTATAAAGTCTACAGTAGTATACAGTAATGTCCTAGGCCTTCACATTCACTCACCACACTCACTCACTTATTGAATCATCCAGAGCAACTTCCAGTCCTACAAGCTACATTCATGGTAAGTGTCCTATATAGGTGTATCATTTTTTATCTTTTACACCATATATTTACTGTACCTTTTCTATGTTTAGATACACGAATACTTATCATTCAATCACAGTTGCCTACAGTATTCAATATAGTAATATGTTGTACAGGTTTGTAGTCTAGGGACTAAAGACTCCATTCCCCATAGCCAAAGTTTGTATAAGTGTACTTTTGACGTTCATACAGTGACAAAATCATCTAATGACACGTTTCTCAGAATGTATCTTCATCATGAAGCAATGCATGACTGTGCATTTGTCTTTTACTTTGTCATTTATAAACCTTTTCTGCATATACCATTGTGGGGGATGAAATTGCTTGTATGAAATCACATGGCTACTAAATGGGCCTTAACATCTTGGTCTTGCCTACTTTTGAAACTTCAAGACCTGTTTTTTCATCCTTATACCTTACTTCTATCCACTGACTTTCTCACTATTAAACATAATCTCACCGTTAAGCTCAAACATGCCATATCTTTTCATTATTCTCTGCCTTAGCATACAAGCTACCATACAATTATTTTGGCAAGTTTACCAATCAGAACCTAGTTGAAAATCATGTCCTTTATGAAGACTCTTTTTACTTCTCCAACTAGAGCTATTTATTCCCTAGGAGACCCATAGCATTTTATACATTATCTCTATTATAGCATATATCTCATTGTATTATAATAGCCTGCTTATATTTCTGTCTCCTTCCCTAAACATGTATTATACATTTTTGCATAGTCAGCAACCAACTATGTCTCAGGTTGGGATACAAATGCTCAGTTAATGCTGGTTGAATCAGTGAAAAATGCCATGTTCAGTGTTTTTCTTATTATACCATGTTGGCCAGAGAGCTTCTAGAGCCTCAAAATATACTTTTCATTAAAAAACAACTATAGTTTTAGTATGTTATTAATTGAAAAGTAGGTAGCCCAACTGTCATACTGATTTTCAGGGAAACAATATCAACGAGTAACAATTTATTATAAAGAAACATGTCCATTTAAAAATCAAGTGAATGTTCTTGAAATCATTTTTCCTGATGATCTTCTCTAACAAGAGAAACAAAAGTAAAAATAAACAAACGAAACTATATCAAACTAAAAAGTTTTTACACAGCACAGGAAACTGTCAACAAAAGTAAAAGACAACCTACTGAATGAGAGAAGATATATGCCATTGATAGGACTAATAAGGGGTTAATATCCAAAACACATATGTGTGTATATATAAACTTACACAACTAAACACCAAAAAATAAATAAATAAATAAAACAATCTAATAAAAAATGGGCAAAGGACCTGAATAGACTTTTCTCTAGAGAGGACATACAGATGGCCAATAGACATATGAAAAGATGCTCAATATCACTAATGCTCAGAGAAATGCAAATTAAACCACAATGAGATATCACCTCACACCTATCAATAGCTATCAAATCAAAAAACAACAAATGCTAGTGAGGATGTGGGAAAAGGGAAACCTCGTGTATTGTTGGTGGGATTACAAACTGGTGCAGCCACTATGGAAAACAGCTTGGAGGGTCCTCAAAAAATAAAAAAAATTAAAAAAAAATACGTAACTACTTTGTGACCCAGCATTTCCTCTTCTGGATATTTATCCAAAGAAATTTAAAACACGAATTCAAAAGGTATATGCACTCCCATGTTTTCAGTGCTATTTATAATAGCCAAGATATGCAAGAAACCAAAGTACCCATCAAAAGACAATTGAATAAAGAAGATATGGTACTATATAATAGAATATGGCTCAGCCATAAAAAATAAATTAAATCTTACCATTTGTAAAAACATGGATGGACCTAGACAGTATTATGCTAAATAAAATAAGTCAGAGAAAGACAAATACCATATAATCTCACTTATATGTAGAATCTAAAGAATAATGAACAAACAAAATGGAAACAGACTCATAGATAACAGAAAACGAGCTGATAATTGCCAGATAGGAAGGAGATTAGAGGGTTAGGTGAAAAAGGTGAAGGGATTAAGAATTACAAATTGGTAGTTACAAAATAGTGACAAGGATGTGAAGTACAGCATAGGGAATATAGTCAATAATATTGTAACAATGTATAGTGCCAGGTGGGTAGTAGACTAATTGGGGGATCACTTTGTAAATTATGTAAATATCTAACCACTATGCTGTACACCAGAAACTAATATAAAATAATATTCAATGTCAACTCTAATTGAAAATAAAAATCATCTGATCTCAGAAGCTAAGCAGAGTCAGGCCTGGTTAGTACTTGGATGGGAGACCGACCACCTAGGAATACCAGGTGCTGTAAGTGTTAAAAAAATTAAAAATAAATAAATAGTAATCAAGTTAATGTATATCCTTTGCTAAAACTCATAATGTGTATTGATTGACATAAATACACATTGATGTATATTGTGCACTCAGAAACTCTTATAAGGGATATGTCTAATGGGTCTAAAGTAAACAGAAACAAATTGAGTTTTAAGAAGTGTTATCTTTTTTTTAAGCCCACCTGGGACTATTAAAGTATTTGAAGTAATATAAGTCCATGAAATGTAATAACAGCCTTTGGGAATGTACCACATGGTTTTGTGACCAGGTTACAACTGCGTTATGAGTTTCTTAACAAGTCTACTTTACTAAAAGTATAATCTTTGTCTCAAGTGGGCATAATTCATGTGAGCAAGGCAGTATGAAAACAATGGGAAAATGAATGGATAAAACCTTTTTCTCTGAACTATTTTGTTAACTTAATTGCCTTTCCACCATAGGACACTTTAAAATAAACTATAGTGGAATCAAAACAGAGTGGCATCCTGACTTTTTATTGGTTTTGAACACTGTTCTATAATACTGGCAATATCCATCTTTCCATTCTGCCCACTTTTATGGTCTGATGCCTTGGAACTTATGCGTTACTAAAAAATTATGTCAAAAAAGAATGTTATATAAAATTTAGATTTTTAAAGTTTCTGTGGAAAAACTAAACATTTTTGTTAATCTTCACCCTCTCTTAAAATCTCATGGTAGTAAAGTAATAATATCAAATCTACAAATTTAAAAAGAGTAGGAGAGGGGACAGTGACAGATGAGATGTCAACAAATTCTGAACACTGGAAAACAGATGAATGATTGATTGACTTACCAGGCAAGAGAAAGCTGAAATTTAAATCCACAGTTGTGAAAGTTAACAAGATCCTCCAGATTCAGGCATGGAAAAGCTTAGGACTTGGGCACTCTAAAGTTTCAGTTAAAGAAGTTTGGTTGCAAGGTAGTATAAAAAAGTAGTTAGACAGCCCCCTCCTGCACTCAGGTTTACTCTCTGGAGAAATTAAACTAGAGTTTATATATTCTTCAACTTCAGGTACAACTAAGGATGCTGTACCTATAACCTCCATCCATGTACACAAAACTGCCAATCAGTTTTTCAGTGCCTTACTCTTAAATAAGTGCAGAGAGCCTTCAGATTTTCAAAGAAAATCTGTAACATGAAAAATAGAGACCAAAACAATAGCAAAATGATACCAACAAAACAAAAACAGGTTGGAAGAACTCGTAGAAAACAGAAACAGTACAATAGAACAGGGGTTGGCAAACTTTTTCTGTAAAGGGCCAGATGGTATATAGTTTAGGCTTTTTATGCCACATACAGTTTGTGTCCATATTCTTCTTTGTTTTTTCTTTAACCCTTTAAAAATGTAAATGCCACTTCTACCTTGTAGGCTGTATAAAAATAAGATATAGGCCAGATTTTCCATGAGTTTGCCAACCCTGGATAGAAGAAAACAGAAAAAAAAAAAGTATCAGTAATATCTATAGAGAGGTAAGATAGTGCCCCCATGAAAGAACAGAAAATAAGAAAAAGCTCCTATTTATTAACGTGATAGCAACAAATTTTAAATGCAGAATTGGGCTTAGAAGATAAAATTGGAATTTCCCAGATCAAAAAGAGAGAGAGAAAATAAGAAAGAACTAGAAAATTAGAGGATCAGTATGCAAGAGCCAACTTCTGATAAATAGGGATCTATATGAAGAGACTACAGAAAACAGAGAAAAGAAAGATGTCAAAGAAATAAGTAAGAAAAATGCCAAGAATTAAAGGACATGTTATGATTGAAAGAGCCCACTCAAGCACCAGTAAAGGGGGAAAAGCTACAAAGCACCTCACTGTGCAGTTTCAAAATACCTGAGGTAAAGAAAAGGTCCTAAAACTTTCTAAAGAGAAGAAGACAGGTCTCATACAAAAGATATGTGAATCAGACTTCTTGAAAACAACACTATAAGCTAAAAGATAGTTGAATATTATCATCAAATTTTTGAGGGAAATTTTTAATTTAGAATCTAAGTTCTGTACAACCCAAATGATTTATAAACTGTACGACAGAAAAAGCCTTCAGTGTGCAATGACCTGCAGTGTGCTTCAAATGCACACTTTCTCAATATGTTACTCGAAGATATGCTCCATCAAAGAAGAGAAAATTCAGAAAGGAATATCAAGGATGCAGGAAACTGGAGTTGCTACCCAGAAGAAAGGAAGAGAATTCCCAAAACAAATCAGCAAGGGAAGCTCCCAGATGACAGCTGTTTAGTAGTCCCATAATAGTTTAAATTGGTTTCTGAGTGAGAAGAAGACAGCTGTGGCAAAGATTGGGAATTAATTAATAATAGAAAACATAGAAAATTAAGCAAAAAGAGAGAGAGAGAAACAGTTATTAGCTCCAAGGAAGACAAAGTCTTGTGCAAGAAGGGAAATGTAATAGCGTGCCTTGTAAGCCCCATGAAAATGGTAATTCACTGAATATTGATTTACACAAGAATTGTGATATAACTCTATTAGAGTGGAGAGATAGTGAAGTATCAGTGATATAAGATAAACACCTTCTATAAGAAGAGTCAATACATAATTTCTAAAGGTCAAAAAACCAAGAGGTAGTAGCAGTAGTGGTAGTGGTAACAGTATTAAAAATATTTTTTAGAAATATGGAGGTAAATGACCAGACCTACAGATAAAATCAACATATAAAAATTTCTGGCCTGCAGCTATAGTAGTACTTAATGGGAAATTATATAATTAAATGCTTAATTTTAAAAAGAAAGTTTCCAAATCAATACACTTCTACCTTAAGAAGCTAGAAAAAGAAGAGCAAGTGAATGTAAGCAAACAGAAAAAAAGGAAACACTAAAGTTAAGAGTAAGGCTACAATGGTAGAGCCTTCTTATAGAAGGCTCAGGCTGCCCAGCCTGGTGGTGTCACAATCTTCAGGAAGATCATTCACAAGCATATCCAAGCCAAAATCATCTTTGAGGGTGACCAGTGTCTTGATTTCCATGACATTTCCCTTCAAGCACCAGCACATATTCTGGTGATACCCAAGAAGCATATATCCCAGATTTCTGGAGCAGAAGATGATAATGAAAGCCATCTTGGACATTTAATGATTGTTGGCAAGAAATGTGCTGCTGATCTGGACCTGAAGAAGGGTTACTGAATGGTGGTCAGTGAAAGCTCAGATGAGAGACAGTCTCTCTATCATGTGGATCTCCGTGTTCTTGGAGGTCAACAAATGAATAGGCCTCCTGGTTAAGCATGTTTTAGGGATGATTTTGCCAGTGTATGAACAGATTGAGGAAATAATTTGAAAAACCCATACACAATAAAAGATCTTGTTGCATGGTCTGAAGAAAAAAAAGTAAAAGTATAAATCAATAAAATTGAAAACAAAACAATAAAGGAAATAATGAAACTAGAAAATCAATTTTAAAGAGATCAATGAAATTAACAAACCTCTAGGTAAATCATCAAGGAACAAAAATAGAAGCCACAAATTACCAATATCTGGAATAAAACAGGTAAAATTACTGCATATACCTCAGCCTTTAAAAGGATAATATGAGGAAAACTCTATACACATACATCCAACAACTTAGATGAAATAGACTCATTCCCCAAAACCACAAATTACCAAACTCAAGATGAAATAATCCTGAATAGTCCTCTATCTATTATAGAAGTTTAATTCATAGTTTAAAACTCTCTGAAAAAAATCTCCACCTAGATTGGCTCACTGGCAAATATTACTAAACATTTAAAGGAGATGTAACACCAATTCTATATACTCTCTTCTAGAAAGTTTGCAGTAGCCTTAAATCACAGTGAAAGCCATCAACTTCCCAGCCACAAGAGGGGCTGGATCTTTTTCTTGGGGAATTGTCATTATGGAACCTGTTTGGTGGTTCCCTGGAAGACCCATTCACAAGGCTGTCTTCATTTGGCTTGGCTCAGAGCTCACCCAGGCCATTGTTTCCTGAAACAATGAATGAAAACGGGGCAAATAACAGGCTAACTAAAAAGCTTAAAGAGGAAAATTAGGAAATGAGATGTCCATAGAGGGCTTTAAAAATTCTGACATATTCCTGGGACTTTAATGGGCCACACATGTGTATAGGGCCAGAGATGTGGACATGCTCAGGAAAGACCTGAGGAGACCTTAGGCTGTCACCTCTGGCTGACCTCGAGGCTTTGCTGAAGCAGGAAGTGAAGACTAAGGCCCAGTTGTTACTTGCCTGGCTGAGGATTAAAAGCATGTCCAAAAGCATGTACAAATCTTCTTGGCAAAGAATAGGAGACACTGGTTTCAGATGTTTAAGGAAATCTCTGTCTAATTATTAACTGACCACAAAGCTGACCTAGCAGTGGTCACACATGACAGAATAGAGACTTTACAAAATTGCTTTAGAAAAATCACAACCACAACAGCAAAAATCCCTGAGGAGGGAGAAGAATCTGAGATCCACAGTTTCTAAGTTATATTATTTAAGATATACTGTTTTCAACAAAAATTATGACATGTACAAAGAAGAATGTATGCCCAGTAAATGAGAAAAATCAATCAATAGAAAATATCTTTTAAAAAGTCCAGATATCGTATTTAGTATGTAAAGCTTAATTTATTTTATTTTATTTCATTTTATTTGTAAAGCTATTTTAAATATGGTCAAAGAACTAAGACAATTATGTCTAAATAACTAGAAAACTGAGAGTGATGTCTTAGCTAATAGAGAATATTAATAATGAGATAGAATTTTTAAAGAAAGAACTCCATGGAAATTCTGGAGTTGAAAAGTATAATAACTGAAATGAAAAAAATAAGTAGAGCTTCAACAGCAGTGGAGCAAGAAGAAAGAATCAGTTTAATTAAAGATAAGTTGATTGAGATTATTCAGTTTGAGTAAAAAAAAGAAAAAAAATGAAGAATAATGAACACAGTCTTAAGACCTGTAGGACCTATCAAGCAGACCAATATACAGATAACGGGAGTCTTGGAAAGAAAAGAACAGGAAAAATATTTGCAGAAATAGTGGCTGGAAGCTTCCCAAATTTGGTGAAAAGCTAATCTACACATCTAAGAAAATCAGACTCCAAGTAGTTTAAGATCAAAGAGATTCATACATAGACATGTCATAATCAAACTGAAAAGACAAGATCTAGAAAGCAGCAAGAGAAAAATTATCACATACAATGCATCTTTAATAATTTTAGCAGAGTTTTCATCAGAAGCAAAGCAGGTATTCAGTATGGAGAGCAGGAGGCAATGGATTAACATATTCAAAGTGCTGAAAGAAAAAGACTGTCAACCAAAACTATATGTGACAAAATTATCCTTCAAAAATAAAGGAGAAAGCAAGGCTTTCCCATAAAAACAAAAACCGAGAAAATTAAACTCTAGAAAACTTCTCCTACAGAAAATACTAAAGGGAGTCATTTTTAGGTTGAATTGAAAGGACACAAGGCAGTAGTAATTCATATCCACATGTAGAAATAAAGAACATCTGTAGAGGCAATTTTAAAAGTAAATGTTTTTAAAAAGCAATATAAATGTGTTTTTAAAGCTCTTTTTCTCCTGATTTTTACAAACAACTGCATAAAGCAATCATTTTGAATCTGTGCTAATAGGCGTTGTCTTACGGGTCCCCAAGATCACCCTCAGGTTCAGTATTTCACTAAGAGCATGATAGACTCAGCATGTATAGTTGTGTGCACACCTAGAATTTATTACAGTGAAAGGATACCAAGGAAACATCAGCAAAAAGAATAGGGACATGGGCAAAGTCAGGAAAAACCAGGCACACAGGCTTCTAAGGGTCCTCTCAGTGTAGTGAAACAGACACACTTCATTCTCCAGAAATCGATTGTGGTAATGTGTGAAATACTGTCAATCAGGGGAGCTCATTAGAGTCTCAGTGTCTAGTGTTTTTTGGAGGTGTTGATCACATAGGCAGCCTTTGCCTAGCACTTCCCAAAAGTCCACTTTCAGAAGCAAAGTGAGTATTCAGTATTAAACCATACTGTTTGCACAAACATTTTTGACACAGTGAGCCTCTCTTATCAGTCAGTGATTGGAACCCTCCTGAAATCTAAGTTCCTAAATACCAACCAAGTGCTACCTTGTATGCATATCCTTTCTAGGGTAAAGCAGTTTTGCCTGCTGTTTTAACTCTTTTCTTCAGTCATACAGTGTTTAAATAAGTTAAGGTGTTTATTATAATCTTCAAAGCAACCATTAATAGCTCAAAATAATAAGAAACAAGATAATTAACATGGTGTGTAACAATATCTATTGTACACAGAAGAAGGCAGTAATGGAGAAATAGTGAAACAAAAAAATTAGAAATATAGAAAACAGTATAGTGGTTATTTGCAACATAGCTAAGTAAATCCTACCTTATTGATGATACATAAAATGTAAATGGATTAAGTACTCCAAAATCCAAAGATTGACAAATGGATTGTTTTTAAAGAAACATGATCCTACTATATGCTCCCTAGAGAAAAACACTTTATTTAAAAAACACAAATAAATGAGGATAATGGAGAAGGAAAGACATACCATGCAACAGCAAACAAAAGAGAGCCCATTTGGTTATACTAATATCAGACAAAATAGACTTTAAGACAAAAATTGTTACTAAAGACAATATATGTTTTATAATGATAAAATTGTCACTCCAGCAAGAATATATAATAATTATAAATATATATACAATAAACAAAAGGGCCCCAAATTGTATGTAGTAAAAACTGTCAGAAATAGACAATTCAACAGTTATAGTTAGAGACTCTAATACCTCACTTTCAATAAAAGAAAAATTAGAAAACCAACAGAAAATGTAAGTCTTGAATAACACTATAAACCAACAATTACAAACCTAACAGATCTACCATACTTCACCCTATAACAACAGAATACACATTTTCCCAGGTGTTCGTGGCACATTCTTCAGGAGAGACCAGATTTTAGGCCACAAAATAAGTCTCAATAAATTTTAAATGGTTAATATTGTAGAAAGTATCTTTTCTGATCACAGTGGAATGAAACTGGAAATCAGTAACAAGGAAAAATGAAAAACTCACATAAATGTGGAAATTAAACAACATACACTCTTAACCAGTGGATCAAAGAAGAAATTGCAAGGCGATTAAGAAAATACCTTGTGATGGATGAAAATGAAAACACAGTGTACCAAAATTTTAAGGATATAGTGGAGGAAGTTCTCATAGGTAAATTTATAGTTGTAAATGCCTATATTAAAAATATCTGAAATCAGTAATCTAATGTTTTACCTTAGGTGTTAGGAAAAGAAGGGCAAACTAAACCCAAGGCAAGCAGATCAAAGGAATAATAGAAATTACAATGGAAGTAGAGAATAGAAAAAAACAGTAGAAAAAAAAGCAAGACAACAAAAGATGTTTCTTCAAAAAGATCTAGAAAGTTGACAACCTTTAATTAGACTAAGAAAAAATAGAAGAAGGACTCAAATTACTAAAATTAAGAATGGAAGGGACATTACTACCGACTACAGAAATATAAAATATTATAAGAGAATGCCTTGAACAATGGTATGACAACAAATTTGATACTTAGATAAGATGGACAAACTCATAGAAACTATAACACAAGCTACTGAAACTGACACAAGAAATAGAATATCTGAATAGATTTATAACAAGTAAAGAGACAAGAATTAGTAATCAGAACACTTCCCACAAAGAAAAGCCGAGGACCAAATAGCTTCACTGATGAATTCTAGCAAAGATTTAAAGAAGAATTAATGCTAGTCCTTTACAAACTCAGGGGAGAAAAAAACAGAAGAAACATGTACCATCTTATGAGACCAGTAATGCCTGATGCTAAAACCAATCAAAGAAAACTATGGAGCAATATCCCTTATGCCTATAGATGCAAAACTCCTCAACAGAAAAGTGGAAAACTGAATCCAGCAACTTACTAAAAGGATTAAATGCCATGACCAAGTGGATTTATACCAGGAATCCCAGGTTATTTCAACATCCAATCAATTTAGTTGGCTCAACTAAAATTAATATAATACACCATATTATTAGAATAAAATACAAAAGCCACATGATCTTAAGATGAGAAAAAAGCATTTGACAATATCCAACATATTTTCATGATAAAACACTCAACAAAGTAGGAATAAAAGGCTACTTCCTTAACCCTAAAGGGCATCTATGACAAACCTATAGTTGATATGCCTAATGGTGAAAAACTGAAAAATTTCTGCTTAAGTTTGAGAACAAATGTTCTCCCTTAATACTTGTATTCAATGTTGGAAGTTCTAGACAGGGAAATTATGTGAGAAAAAAAGTGCATTTTTGAAAAAAGTAAAATTATTTTTAAATTTTCAAATCACATGATAGTCTACATAGAAATCTTAAGTAATCTATAAGAAATAGCTATTAGAGCTAATAAACAACTTCAGCAAGGTTACAGGATACATATTCAGTATACAAAAATCAATTGCATTTTTGTACGCTAGGAACGAAAATAAAATTAAGAAAATTTCATTTATAATAACATCAGAAAGAATAAGATAGTTAGAAATAACTAACAAAAGAAATGCAAGACTTGTACACTGAAAACTGCAAAGCATTGTTGAAAAAAATTTCAAAATAAATGGAAGTATTCCATGATGATGGATTGGAAGAGTCCCAAATTGATCTACAGATTCAATGCAATCCCAACCAAAATCCCACTGGGTTTATTGCAGAAGTTGGGAAACTGATCCTAAAATTCATATGGAAATTGAAAGAAATTCTGAATAGCCACAAAACCTTAAGAAAAACAAAATTGGAGAACTGACAATTCTTAATTTCAAATATACTGCAAAACTATAATAATCAAGACTATGTTGTGCTGCATAATATAGACATATAAAACAGGAGGTATAATTGAAGGTCCAGAAACAAACCCATGCATTTACAGTGAATTGATTTTTGACAAAAGTGCCAAGATAGTTCAATGGGGGAAAGAATAGTCTTTTTAACATATGGTGCTAGGATAACTGGATATCCCATGCAAAAGAATGAAGTTAGACCCCTACCTCACACCCACACCTTACACAAAAGTTAACTCAAAGTGGATCAAAGACTTGACTTGTAAATCTTCGTGATCTTGGATTAGACAATGGTTTCTTAAACCTGACATCAGAAGCACGAGCAACTAAAAAAGACTAGATAAATTGGACTTTGTAAAAAAAACCAAACAACTTTCGTTCTTTAGAGGAAATTTAAGAAATGGAAAACACAACTCATATTGGAGAAAATTTTTGCAAATTATGTATCTGAAAGGGTCTATTTATTATCCAGAATATATTAAACTCTTAGAATTCAAAAGTAAAAAGACAAATAATATAATTTTAAAATGTTTGAATAAACATTTCTCCAAAAAAAATACAGATGACCAGTATGCACATGAAAAGATGCTCAAATTATTAGTCACTAGGGAAATTTAGATCAAAACCATAGTGAAATGCCACTTCATATCTTCTAGGGTACATATAATGAAAAAGATGGACAATGACAAGTGTTGTTGAGGATATGGAGAAATTGAAATCTCATATATAACTGATGGCAATGTAAAATTGTGGTGAAAAATAGTCTGTGGCTAAGGAAGATTTCGGAAAAGATTTTTGTTGACTTTCAAAATAGAATGCATATAACATTTTGGGATGTAAGTTATCAGTAGTTGGCAGAAGTAGGGGAATTTTTATGCATCTACTTTGGTACAATGTATTGAGTAGCTCCTATAAACTTGTTCATCATTGTGACTTTGATTAAAGGAATAGAACAGACACATTATTGATTTTTTTCAACCTCCGTCTGTCTCACTAGAAATTTAGCCTTTATTTTCAAAGTTGTATCTATTTTATTTTCTCTCTATTTGTCATAGGTGTATTCGACACAAAAATGATTGGGGAGCTCTTATTCTAGTAGATGATCGTTTCAGGAGTAACCCAAATCGATACATATCTGGTAAGATTCTCAGCTGGGCTTAAAGTAAGAATCAATAAATCTTTGGTATTTAATGACTTCTTTTTTAAAAAACAGAGTTGGACAGAAATTTGAATTTTGAGATCAAACATGGAAAATTCATATTGACTGGAAATCTAGCCTTTTAATATGTGTTTACAAAAAAGTCTTTATAGAGGAGAATCTGGTTACATTGTATTACTCAATTCTGATTCTTTAATTTCATAGGATGTGAAATTTGACCCAGTAACATTGAAGTAATTTATTTTGCATTGTCAGGGAAAAAGCTGTTCCACAGAACTGAATTTTCTAAGAAATATTAATTTTTTACATTTAATCACCCGAGCACATGTCCTTTGGCTGCTTACTATTCTTTATTCTTTCATTCTGGGTTATGTTGAAGTTTGTTGTGCGTTGGTTGGTTGGTTGGTTGGTTGGTTGGTTCAGAAATACTTCAGTTATTTAGAGCTAGTATTTTCTTTAAAAAGAAATCAAATAGATGGTCATTTTTTGCCACTCAGATGGACAAATATTATGGCCTTATTCAGGTCCCTGACTTAAGATGGCTCAACTTACAATTTTTGACTTTGCAAAAGTGCTACACATTCATTAGAAACCATACTTTGAATTTTGAATTCTGATCTTTTCCTGGAATGGTGATATGCAGTAGGATACTCTAGTGATGCTGGGCATTAAGAAATAGGCTTCATGTTAGCTGTGCCCAACTGTAAGCTAAAGTAAGTGTTCTGAGCACATTTAAGGTAGACTTGGTAAGCTATGATGTTTGGTAGGCTGAGATATTAAATGCATTTTCAACTTAGGATATTTTCAACTTACAATGGGTTTATTGGAATGTAGCCCCATTGTAAGTCGAAGAGCATCTGTAATTTTTATTCAGCAGTAACATAGTCCACTTAGAGTCAATACCAGGAATCCATCAGTTATTAAAGAACTGTTGGAAATATTTGCATTTTTATTATCTTTAATGCTAAAAAGTTCATACCATACTATAATGAAGAGATGATAAATTTTAAATTTGTGTTAGATTTAGTTATTTATGGGTATGAGCTATACTTTTCCATTTCAGAGCCTAATTACTATATTTGGTTTGATATTAAAACATCTACCTGGATTAAAGCAGCAAATGCTGCTTCTTTTTTTATGTAAAGCAAGCCATTGTGCTTCGGTCAAAACACAACTAAAAGCAAAATGTTAAGTGCTTATGTTTAGTCAGCAGGTGGAGCTCAGATTCTTTCAAGTCTCAAAAGCAAACCAATATTTTACACTGAAAGGCTTTCTTTGATTACAAAAAGGTCAAAATGAAAGAGATAACTATAATACTAAAATTTTTTAATATGGAAAATTTCATATTTTTATTTGGTATAATTATTTTCCCCTAACAAACAAAAATAAAGCACTTTAAAGGAAATGTTTATTTACTTTTTTCTCTTCTTGTTACAAAATCTGAAACTTAAACTTTTACCTCATAGTTCAGATTTTTTTTGAATTAAGTATTTTTCATTATTTCTATATGGTTTTTATTTATTTTTTCTGAGACTCAAAGTGTGAAATGTTATCTAGGTGATAATAGTACAACATACAAATTCCTTTTGATAACTGATTTTTGTTTAAATTCAGTTTGCATGAATATAGATTCATAGAAAAACTCCACTGGAAAAAAACTGAAGAAATGTATTTCAAATGGAAGGAAGTATACTAGTTTGAGTTGCTTGAAGCCCCATTTTATCTTTTTCTAAACTGAAAATACCATAGTGACTTTTTAAACTACTCCTAGAGGATAGTAGTTTTAGTAACATCAGCAAAGAACATTTATTTTCTAAAAGTTCAAATACCTGAGTCTGAATTTCACTTTGAAACGAATCATACTATACTTTATATGCAATATGGTTTATTTTTGCGCAGTTTTTATGTCACAGGGCAAATCTTAAAAAAAGAATACTTGATTCTTTACATATTAAAAATAATTATATAATAAATATTTAGATAGGACTCAATTTGCCTATAAAACAGTGTTATTCCTTTTACCACCAGAATAGTTTAAGATATATTTAGAATTAGGGGGAAAAGGGAACCAAAAAAAAAGCCTATGAGGCTGGAATCTTGATTTTATTTTTACAAAAGTTATCAAATTTAGAAGGTTGGAATGGAAGATTATGTTGTTTACAACTTTTAGTTTCCTTGTAATTAAAAGGAAGGCAATTATTTTTGTCCAGAATTATGATGAAATTGAATTTGCCTATTCCCCAGTTATTCTAAACTGACGAATAATACATTTCCCCCTTCCCACTCATTCCCACTGCTTCCCTTCCTCCAGCTGACAATCACTGCACTTAAAGAGAAATGTTAATGATATGTGAGCTTATTATACATATGAAAATAAAAATGCAGGAAAAACGTTGAGAGCCATTATATATTATAAATTCAAGTAAATTATTTCATTAGAAAAATCTAAAGTTTTTCTTAAAATACAATATCTTAATTAAATAACCAGAGTTTCTTCCTTGGGTTCACTTTTTCCTTAGGACTTTCTAAATGGGTACGGCAGCAGATTCAGCACCATTCAACCTTTGAAAGTGCACTGGAGTCCTTGGCTGAATTTTCCAAAAGGCACCAAAATGTCAGTGATGTATCCAAAGAGGACAGAAAGTCTATACAGGATGAGTCTACGTTTGAAGTGCCCTGTTTGAAAAATAATACCTCAACTCATTTATTAGAAACAGCAAGTCATCCATCACCAGAAAATCTTAGAGAAGGTGAAACAAAAATGTGTATTCAAGAACTACAGTGTCCTAAAGTGATAACAAGTCCATCTCTACCAAGTGATATCACTTCCAGAAAGGAGAAAAGTATGAGAAGTTCTGTCCATTTATATTTGATAGAGAAGTCTTTCATTATATTTAGTGAACCATTTATTATGTTATAAATTAATTTCCTTAAATATGTTGGTTTGTAATACAAGGCGTTATCATAAATTAAAGAAATAGTATGGTGTATTGGAAGAGGAACAAACTTTGAGCATATTTGCTGGTTTTATATCAACAAACTTTGCTAATAACTAGCTTTGTGACCATGATGAGCAAGTCATTTAACTTTTTTGAGTCTTAATAGAAAAAAGGATTATCTGCTACCCATCCCTCCAGGTTAGGTTGTGAAGATACAATAACGTGATAAATATCAGCATTATAAAGTACTATACAAATGTTTTTCTAAAAGCTATTAAAAATTGGTATAATTTATAGATATTTTTCTAACACAAATTTCTTAATTTAGGGAAGTAAAAGTCATTTGTTCTAAGTGATAAAAAATATAATATTTTTAAATATATTAGAATATAATGATCTGTATCAGAGATTGGCAAACTATGGCCTATGAACCAAATTTGGCCTGTCTATTTTCGTAAATGAAGTTTAATGGAACACAGTCATGCCCATAATGAATGTCACGTATATATCGTACATAACAGCAGAGTCAAATGGTTGTATTCTTACACTGGAACAGCATAATTGAGCAGTTGCAACAGACACAATATAACCCACAAAACTCAAAATATTTACTGTCTGGCCTATTATTGAAAAAGTTTGCTAAACTGGTCTATCTCATTGGGTATTATTATTTTTTAAAATTTTTCAAAGTTATTTCAATTGTTTAATCTATGCTAGTAGTTTAATATATTTATTTTTAAAAACTTATTTTATAGTATATGGTTCTATCCTAAATAAATGACATAGTGAATTCAGGGCCATTATACTAGTAATCAAGAAACCTAGGTTTTGGTCCAGGTCTGATTACTAACCAGTTTTACATCTTAGTCTTTGTAGTTAATTCTCTTAAGTTTTCTTAAGAGAATTAGTCTAAGTCGGTTTTTCTCAATCACTAGTTAGTGGATTTTCAAGGCAAACTTTTACAGCCTGTTCCCTCCTTTACTCAGCCATCTTCCTCTTTCTTTTTACCCCTCCTTTTCTCATTCACTCCTGAAGTTTCTGGTGTGGAATTTGATAATTTACCAGGTAGCATTACAGCTTGAGTTAGAAATCACTAGAGACCTAAGATTCCTTTCACAGTTAACACTTTGTGCTTTATATTCTGAGACGAAAGTCCTACTACTGGTTGGGGGTTCAGACTTATGTATTCTATACAGTTATTGTAGTATTTCTAACAAAAATCATTTTAATGTAACAGTTGTTATGTTAGGAGCAGAAAGTTAACATTCTTAACTTTTTGTGTTCATAGATGATCCAGTATTATTGGAAGAGTCTACCCAGGCAGTAAAAGCAGAAGAAATTGTGATTTCCAGATCCACCAGCCCAACCTTCAACAAACAAACAAAGAGATTTAGCTGGTCTAGCTTTAATTCTTTGGGACAGTCTCTTACTGATAAAATTTTGACTACCACACCTAAATTTAGGTCATTAGAGGACTGCGCCTCTAGTTCTTTCACTTTCAAAACAGAAAAGGGATGTAAAACTCTTTTGCCACTCACTGATAAATTCGAGTCCTCGTCTCTGAGAATGAACACGTCAGTTGGACCATGCCCTCAGTCAGAAACCATTATTCCATCAATAAAGATGGATTCCGCTCTTCTTAATAAAGATCATTCTAAACAGCAGCTTTGCTGTGAAGAAGCCCTGGATTCGGACATTGGATTGTCTCTAGTAAGTGAAGAAGCTAAACTTTCCACTTCAAATACAGCTTTTGAAACAGAAGCAGAAGATGACTCCATCTATTTTACACCTGAGCTTTATGATCCTGTTGATACGAATGAAGAAAACAATGAACTAGTTGAAACTGATAAAGACAATAGATTGGCTAATAATTCAAATTATATTTTAGCTGAAGATCTTTTTGAAATTAGGACTCTGAAAGGAGTAGACTCAGTCAGGGAAATGAAAGCTGAGGATTGCACAGACAAAGTTGAATAGACTCATGCATATTAAAGAAAATAAAGCTGATGACATTGGTAGTAATGTAAAAACAACTCATATAAATGAATTAGAACTGGGGGAAAATCATGAAATGGATGTAAAGAACTTTAAACTGTCTCCTTCCAAAAATAAAAGTGTGTTTTCTGGTGTTATTTAATAATACTAACTGTCAAGCTATGAAAAAATATCATTGTTATATTAAACTATCATAAATGATAATTTATATATTGCAGAGATATATTTTTAAGTTTGAGATGTATTTTCACTTTAATTCATTGTCATTAGAGTTTTAAAACGTGTATTATGTTCAGAAATGTAAGTTTCATTAATCTCAAGTTTTTGATAAAGTGATTCATACAAAATATTTTCCTCCAACAAGTCTTCCTTAGCTAAATGTCATTCAGAATTAATCAGTCTGAAAGATATATAGTTGTCTAGGGCACTTTAAATTTTCCATAAATATTTGTATTCTGTAGTCTTCTTTATCTGTTTGTTTTCATACTGATACATAAAAATTAATAGCTGTCTAATCCAGTCACACCTCAACCATGTTTCACTATAGATTTTGCCTCAAATTGGTCTGAGATTTTTTTTTAGAAATCAAAGTTTTCTTGAAAACTTTATAATAAACTGCCTACTTCTAGGTAATTAAGAATTAAGGAAGAAAACTGCATGCATTTTTAATTGACATTGTTTTACATTTGTTTGTTTGATAAATTAAAATCAAGCATGTTTTAAGCAAACTTATGTAAAGTTATAAAGTGCCAAACTAAGGACTCCAAATTTTCAGTTCTAATTATTTAGCTTCATCATCATTGTGGGAAAATGACATGTTCTAGTATAAAGGCTTTAATTTTGCAACTGTTAAGAAAGAAAACTTCATGTGTAAATTTGATAAGTAAATGCAAACATGTAACTGTAGCTGAAAAATGTTCCCTTAAAGCTCAGTGAGCCTTTCCATAAATTTTGACTTTGTTTATGTTTTTGTAAATGAAGCTATACTTCAGATCAAAAATGGTTATAAAAGATGCTCTTCTCTGACGTCATTCCAAAACTGCATTCACTGATCTTTTTCTAAGAAACATCTGTTCTACGGACATTTATGCTTCTTGTGAGTAATTTGAATTGAAATTTTATGAGCTGTTCTAGTTGTGAATGTGGTTTATTATTTTCAAGTCAAAATTCCCAGCAGTCAAGTTTCTTTTATATTCATTTAGATAAGTGAATTATACATGCATGTTTCCTTTTATTTTGATAGTGTTTAAATTGAATACAATTTAATTGTTTCTGTAGCATTGGATGTTTCAATTATAAGCATAGTTCAAAGAAATTTAAATTGATAATTTACCAGTTAAAGAATTTATAAATTGGGATATATTAGATCCCACTCAGTATTACATATTTTTTTAATTGATTAGTGAATAATAAGTTACAGAACACTTGATTAGAAGGTAATTTCTAAATTGTTTTGAATGGGTGTAACCATTTCTCCTCTCCAGTATAGTTCTTAATTCATAAATAAAGGTAGTAGGGTAGTAGAAAGAATATCAGGTGGAAGACAAGAGACTTGGGCTGTATTCCTGGCTCTGCCACTAATTTGCTAAGTCATGTTGGCAATCACTACGCCTCTTGGGGACCATTTCATCTGTGAAATACAGAACTTAGTACTATAAAATTACACAAATCTTTCAGCTTTAAAATTTATAATTTAAAGGAACATATGTTATTTCTCTCTGAATCAGTTTTCATTTGCTTTTGTTCCAAACTGAGTAAAGTAATGCAAACCGTTTTATAGAAAAGATCAAATGACACTCATCTGCCTTTAGGGCATAATTGTATGAATATGTACATAATAGCTTGGGAAGCAAGATATTTACTTTAACAATGCTGTGATTAAAGCATTTTTGGACTCTTAAGATTGTTTTTAGAAGAATTGGTAAACTACATGAGAAAAATCAAGCATATTATTTTTTAGTCCTACTTTAATATTATTGTCCAACTTGGTCTCAGTTCCAGTCCCTTCCCTAGATAAGATTTATTTCTTCCAAACTATAATTCTCTCCAAAGCTAAAAATTTCCATCACTTATAATGTATGTAGAGATGTGCCACAAGCTTTTAGTAATTCCAAGAGGTGTTTCAAAAATTTTCTACAGTGATGTCAGTTTTGAAACAGGTAGTCTTCTGAGATTCTAACTTTGACCAGGATAATATTACAAGAAGTAAAGTACTAACCTTTATAATAGAATAGGAGGTAGAACATTTTCATTAGTGATTACATACTTTTTAAAGAGATGTTTTAGAGAGTTAAATAAGTTAAAACATGTAAAAACATTTAAAAGAATATCTGGCACATGGCAAACCATCAATTATTAATAAATCAGTCATATATCTGGAGTGCTTTATATGAAGCCTTCCCTAATGATGATGGATGGATGGATGGACAAATGGACGGACGGACAGACAAACCAACAATAAAGAACTGTAATATGGTAGGAAGGAAAAATTATTTGGTTTATTCTTGAAGGCTTTTGAGATGTTTGAAAGAGAAATTGTTTATCAGGTAATTTCCCTTACCCATTGAATGCATATGAAATAATGATCTAATACTGAATTTATTTAAAGGCCGAAAGTACATAAAGCATACAGGCCACGAACCAGGAAACCTACCAGTTGGAGAAAGAACTTTCTTCATGGAAGAAAGGTACAATGTAAAGGGTAGATGTTTTCATGACTTGACCTTTGAAATTTAAATCAATCATTTATAACTTGTTATAGTTGTGTTAGAAATTAATAACTTGCTATGCTACTACTACGTATTTAATTATTACATGGTTTTAATTTGGCACTGTTTCAAAGTTCACATAAGGCTTTGTATATAGTCTTCCTTATGATCTTTCTATTCAAGACATTAATTTTTTAAAAAGGTTACCCCATTTTTTTCTGCAATATGACTTTGTCATGTTATTTTTCTATAGTGAAATATATTCAAACTATTTAATTCTTTCAGATTACTTATAAAATTTCACCAAAGTGCATGTTGTAAAAATCACTTGAAAGACTAATTACGGTAGTCATTTAATCTCAGTGATGTCATTTTTCGGTATACTATTACCACATGATTACTCTTGCTCATCCTCTGTTTAATTTCAGATTTACCAATGAGCTACACAAGATTTTACGTTAATCTTTATGAATTCTTGGTAGTTTCTTGTCTCCACAGAAAAATGCAGTCAATCTTTTGTAAATAGAAGGGAAGTATTAATATCGAACTTTTTGAATAATAAAAAATAAATTTAAGATCACACCAGACAACGGATGTCTAAGGAAGCTAAAACCTGAAGTATCTGTGCAGCTATTAAACATATAGTAAAGAACAGCACTTCAGGAAATGGAAATTTAGACAAATGACCTAGGCTTATGATTCTCTAGCTTTAAAAGATTTTCATGCCTACAGGGGGGAAAAAAAGAAGAATTTTGTTTCTTAAGCTTTCACCTGATAGAATGAGCCATTAGCTGCCTGGTTTCCTGTACTGTACAATTGAGCCTTGTTATAATACGCAAGGGATCCGAGCCAGTGGATCACCTTATTGGTGAAACTACCTAATAATGAAGTGCTTTCAGTAACTAAACTCTTGGACTAGGTCCAAACAACCCATCTTATACTAAATCCCACTCTGTAATAAACAACCTTCAATGTATTAGAAGGAAAACAAAAGTTGTATGAAACTTAGTATTCCTAGAAATTAACCTTTGAAAACCTAACGGTAAATACTGATTAAAAACAATATCTGTTAATCAAGTCATAGTCATGTAGATATTTTAGTGCTTTTTATAACAAATTTGTATTTTTTTTTAATCAGGCTTTCTTTTCTGAGCAATTTATATGATATCAATTCTCATGCTTTTCTCTAAAATTTCATCATTTTACGTTATTTTATGTAAGTATTTATACAACTCAATGTTAAAACGTTCCATTTGGCTCCTTGCTATTATAAAGTATGAGAATGTACAAGTGGAAAATCATTTATGCAAACTAAGTTAAATGCCATCATCTTTTTTATGTGATTCATATATAGTTGAAAAGATCTAAGGATATTAAATACTAATTGTTATTTCATGTCAAATATTCTCTTAGTATATATTTTTTTCAAACCATCCTGTGGTATCATATTTAAATATTAACCATCCTTTCAAACACTGATCTCTTTTATCTGTTATAAAAAGACCCAGTAACCCACTTTCCTAGTCAGGACTTTATTGTATTGCTTGTGGAACTAAATTATTACCTAAAGAAAAAGGAGATAGGAAATATAAAAATTACGTTGTGCCATACTTAGTATAGGCTCACCTAATTGCAGTAAAGAAGATTGATATATTAATATTTCCATATTTTAATCTTTAAAGTTGATTGGCAATATACATGGACTTTGATACCATATTTCTTTGAAACATGTTTCTATTCCACCTGCTGACTTAACTTTGGGCAAGTTACTTAATTTCTCGAACCTTTTGTTTTTTCATTTTAAAAAGGCAAAGATTAATAATAATTTCATAATAAGTAAGTCAAACATGATGACTATCAATGCAGTAGAGTACATAAAAGCTTTTTGTTTTATAACATCTGGCAAGAAGAAAGATAACAGAACTTGGGGGTCAAAGGAATGACTTTGAATTTGGCCCTCCTAATTACTGAGTAGCCTTGGTCATATTTTATGTTATTAAGCCTCAGCTTTATTTTCTAGAAGGAAAATTGAGCAATACCTACCTAAAAAAATTATTGTGAGGATTAAAAAAGACAATAGGTAATAAGTAAAAGTATTTATTTTAGGATTTTGTCATATGATACTTGGCTCTTGTAAATACTCATTTCATTTGACCAGTTTCTAGACTCTAATGACTTTTCTCTTTCCATTTTTTTTTTATTCTTATTACCCTAACAGCATTAAATTCCTTATACTTTCTTTATTCCTTCTGTTGTGGCCAGAGATTGTCTTTTTTTTTTATTCTAAAGGGTGTACTTTTGCGAACTTTACCTGGAAAAAATGTTAGATTTTTGCACATTCTGTTTGAGATATTTATAAACAGTATTCTGACACAATTAGATTCTACATATGAATTGAATTTCATATTAACTAATTGATTAACCAAAAATGTTGCTGTTTTGTAAGCCTTTTAAGCTCATTACTACCCTGAGACAATTAAAATTTTCTGCCTGTGTCCAATGTAATGTTTATTGCATGATGTTGCAATTAATTGTATAAAAGTCTCTTTCTGGCACAGTGTGGCCCCCTAAGGATAATGATGGCTTCCCATATTACCTAACATTTATTCATTCATCCACTCATTCATCTGACATATGAGAGCCTGCTTTGCATTAAAAGCTGTGCAGTGCTCTAGAGATAACAAAGATGAGTAAGACAAAAATCATATTCACCAGGAATTCATAGCCTAATTCCCATACCAGTAAGCACTTATGGTACAGTGTGATAAAAGCTCTAAAAGAGGCAAGGCACACAGCCATGTGTGTTGAGTGTATGCATGCTGGTGTGCACAATTATGATTTTAATTAGACAATCCACAAGTTAACAGTAGAATTTGTTTAGAACAGGAAATGACAAATTTTAAGTTTTCGATGAAAAAGCTTACAATTTTAAATAATATTTTTGAGGTAATTCAGGATGTGCTGTTTTTCCTGATGTTCTTAATCTACAGATTTCTTAGCCTCTCGACTCTGAATTATTTACTTACATAGAAGAAATAAAGCAAGAACATAGGTACATCTTCTGTAGTGCTTTGAAGTATGGCATATAGTGTATTATAAAGCTTTCACGACCATTAACTCATCTGGTTCTCAAAGTGTCCAGCCAAAGTCAGCAATACAGGTGGTATTCTTATTTTATAAATGAGGAAAAGGAAACATAATGAGACTACGACCAAGGTCATGGAGGTCTTTCTACTTTCTGAATGTGTTTTTATACTCATATTGATTTTGGTCCACCTTTGTTTGCCACAATCTGTTTATGAAAGGTATAGTCTTAGAATTCTGAAAGCAAGCCTCATTATCTTTTTCCAAAGGAGTGCTTTCCAGAAGGATAACATTTTTATAACATTAAACAAAGATACATTAACGTCCACTAAAGAATATAAACTCTCTGAGAATAGAAATTGTCCTAGAACATAGTATAAGGATTGACACGTATAAGGTGCTTAGTAAATATTTTTATGAGAAGAGGGAATCTCAAAACACCCCCCAAAAAACTTAAAATCGTCTTGGGTAACATCGCTAACTAATGAGAGTCAGAACTAGTACTCAGGTGTCATAACTTAAAATTTCAGATTCTTAAAACATCACACTAACTTATGTGATACCAAAGCCTCGATTTTTTGACTTCACCTCTTATGATTTCACTTCCATTTCACTCACCTATTCCCATTGACTGTACCCTAGGACTTTCTTATTTATGTAAACTTGAAAACTAATATCCTGCTCTCTGACTCCCTTCCTGATTTTCTGTCCTAGCGTTTACTGTGTTCCTCCTTCTACACCTACTGCCTCAGTTTTCTCCCAGTTTATCATCCTCCTTCAGTCTTTGTTTTCTTCCTTTCAAGTTTGGACTTCATAGTTAGTCCCTCTCGCAGGTGTCCTGAATTCCTATCCACTTTTGTCATTCTACTATCTGGGTCCTGCAAAATCCCAAACCTAGTTTAATATTACAATCTGCCTTTGTTATTACATTTGAAAATTTCAACCACTGCTGAAGAGGGTGGTATAGTAGTGTGGATATAGCTTAGTGTTTTAGATTTAATTGGATTCTCAACACTGCTTTTCAGCTCATATATTTTTCCTCACTGGTTCCCTTTCTCCCCTCACCTGCCAGCAGTAGCCTAAACTTCCATATTCTTTTCTCAGCCAGTTCCCTTTCCAATTGCTATGCTGCTTCTGGATAATCTTATACTCCTTTGAACTGATGCTGATGATTCCCAACCCATCATCCAGCTGACTGCTCAACATCTTAGATGTCCCAGAGAATCTGGAACTCCATTTATAGAAAACAACTTTTTTTCTAAAACCTGTCCTTCCTGTTTCAGCTGGTGACATTATCATTTATCTAGTTCTACAAATCTTCAACTAGCAAGCAATCTGACTTTTTGAGATGCACAATATTGTTCAACTCCTCCTACTTTCCATCATTGTGATTACATTAATTCAGACCCTCATAATCTCTTTGTTGACAATGTAATATTTCTTAACTAGTGACTTTGCCACCAGTCTTTCCCCTAAAGTCCACCTTCGACTTTATTGCCAGTTAGCCAATCTACAATGCAAATCTGACCACATCATTCAGCTGTTTAAAATCCTTCTCTATACAAGATCAGGTCAAAATTTCACATAACATACCAGGCCTTTTGTGATATGATCTTTGCCAGCATCTCCAACCTCATCTTCTATCAGCCTTTGCTAACTTTATGCTTAACAGTTCTAAAAACATCATGCCGTTTCACATCCATTGCCTTGGCTAATGCTCTTCCACCTGTGCTGAGTTCCCTTTCTCTTCTTTACCTAGCAAACTCCTACTCAGTCCTGCAAATTCACCTAAGCTATTTCCTCTGAAAACTTACCATGTCTCCCCAACTGCATTAAGTGTACTTCATCTTGGCCCCCCAGTGCATAACTTCAACATAGTATTTTCTGCACCATGTTGTTTATTTTTGCTTCTGTCTTCTTTATCAGACTTAGACATTTGTACAAAGTAAGACTTTGTCTTTGCTCTTGCATCTGGTGCATCCTTTAAAATAATATGTACCCAATTAATTACACTGTTCAGTTCCACAGACTGAACTGAACCATGCTGTCTTGAGACTCACTACTTTTATTTAGGTGACACTTTGATTTGTTTCTTATATTGTTTATTACTATTTTAGTACTTAAGAGCAGGCCAGAACTTTAGAAATAATCTACTTCCCTTATATTAAACATGAGGTAACTGATTTCCAGAGAGATTAAGTACCTAGACCTATCATTGATAGCAACACACCACACTGTTTTTAATGTAGTTTCGTTCATATTAACTTGACTTACCCTCTCAAGGTATTCTCAGAGAAAGGTACAATTTTAGATAATTAAGAAGTTAACAAATTAAGATACTAATTAAAAAGCCAGTCAGTCACATTTTTTGTGACTGCATCCAACTATAGAGTATTATGAGAAGCAGTATATGTTGGTGATAATAGATTTTAATGGTAATATATTGTTTAGTGTTACCAGTATGTGCAGTAATTCTCCATTGAGTTGTCTTCTGATTGACTAACTCATATTTACAAATAAACCTTAATAAATTACTGCAACAGCAGTATTTTTATAGGTAATTAATATAAATGTTAGTGTAATGTGCCTTCCCTAAGTCTTTTTCACCTTACTTTTTTCATAGGAATTTTTAAAAAGCTTTTTGTAAGAATACTGTGCTGATAAAAATCCAAAGAATCTTCCAAAGAATATGGAACATTAAATTAAGTTGCACAAAATCCCTTTGCTGTTGCTTAACTGAGTCAGAGTACAGATCAGAAGAAGAAAATTTATTTTATGTCACCAGTGACAGTGCTGCCCTTGACCATTTAATAACCACATTGGTTTATCAGACTTCGGTGAAGAGTGAAGGTAAACATTTAATAGCTACGTTGTTTCCTTGTCACTTTCTAAAGCTATTAAATAAGGTACTTTTTTTATTTTCATGCAAACTCTCACATGAAAAGTAATATTTAAATTGCTTTTTAAAATATATTCCACTGTCTTAAGAATTGCAAACAGAAAAATAAAACAATCTCAAACTGTTCAAAATAAAGAAATATATAAATAAGAAATGTCATATTAGGACAGATGAGTCATTAATCAATCTATCCGTGTCTGATAATGACTCCCAGAAAAGCATTCCAAGGCACGCAAATCCAGATCTGTTGCATACTTTGGCAGATTTGACCTGGGTAAAGGATGAACAGTAACTCACAGAAGCAACCTCCAGGATAAAAGGAACTGGGTTCTACCAGCTGTTCCTAAAAAACAATGGGATATTCTTATATACAAACACATGACCCATTAACCCATGTGCTTTTTTTTTGCATAAATGTTTCGGATTGTCACTGCCCTTTTATAATTTCCCAGCCACTTTCAAGTCTGCTCATCATGTTCATCTTTATTCTCCCAATACCTTTTTCTGATGTTGGCTAAAAGGGACTAGGCCAAACATTATTATTTATCCCAGGTCTGCACTCACCTAGAAATAATCCTAAACTCTACTCTTCCTGGAAGCAGTAGGGACAAGGAGAAGCATATTACTTGTATTCTAAAATGCTGACTTCAAATAACCCCAGCATCTATTATTTACCCATTTTCAACATAAATGAATTCATCTAAACTCTTTCCTACCCATTTAAAACCTGAGGGTAACAAGTTCTATATTTTCCATTCATTCACTAAGTATAAAAGGCTTAAAACTATAACTTGGGATTTTGTTGTTGCTACCCCTTCAAAAGTGGATCATTCATGACAAGTCTGAATGTTTACTTTGGTTACAAATGTCTACAGAAACATATGGTCGGATCATATGGTTCTAATAACATTCCCTTTAGTACTTTGCAGCTTTGACCAATTTCGATATTTTTTCTGAAATTGGAAATTCCTTCTTGTGGGAATGTACTCATTTATCAAAAAATGAATATGTGGTTGTTAAAACTTTCTGGCTTAGTGCAATATGGAAGATTGTAAGAAGTTTTTCTGAGAACTACAACTTTGCTGAGATTCATAGTCATTACACAAATTCTTCCCATTTCAACTGCATATGCTTGAGCTTGAAATAAAAAGCTATGTTGTTAATTTTTTTTTTTCTGGGCTGCATCATCCAACATCTCTTCATTCTGAGTTTCCATTCCTCTTTTGACAGTGAGTTCCAGGCACAAATGTAATTCAGTCTCAAAAGAGATTGGGGGAGAGGAGGGTGGGTGCAGTGTGTAAGAGAGGTTTTCTTTTGGTTTATTGTCTCCTCTCTGCCATAACTGAACACCTCTATTGTATATAGTTCATTAATTCCTACGGAAGTTAGTGAGTGCTTATTCAATGCCTGAAACTCATTTTCTTCATGAAAACTTGGAGTTTTATTCACTTTACACAAAAGGCAGTCCAATACAAAGATTGTCCTTGCATGTTTGAGATTTGTTTGGTGAATCGTTCAGCTAGAGAATATGGAGAAACTTTGTCCTGAAACCAGACATATAACAGTGAAACCTATTATTGTTATGAATGTATTGTAAAAGGAATGCTACTCCTGCACATACATTACAATGTGAAAGCTTGAGCAAAATTACTTTGCTATATCTGATTGTGGAAAAGAAGACGTTCTCATCTGTATGATAATCAAATTTCTGTTTTAAAACTAACATTAAATTTTTGAAAGGTATCATTTCAGAACTAATGTAGACAGATTTTCTTATTATAGAATATAGGGATTTGTTATCGTGTTTTCCTTTATACATAGTTTTATTTGATAACGAAGAATTACATTTTTTTCCTGAAAACAATTTGATTCTTAGGAAGGCGCTAAGCTAAGCCTAAGGTACTGGGGCATGAGTTTTGGATTTGGATATTTTAAATCCCAGCCTATTGCTTTCTAAGTTTATGCTCCCTGAAACTGTTTCCTCATTCATAAAATGAGGACAATAATACTTACATCATAGAGTTGCTATGAGAATTAAATAATGAATTTACATAATAGGCATTAGCAAATGCCTATTACTCTTTTTTTTAAACTTACTTTCTGTACTCTACTATGTTAGACTAAAGATTGTAAAAGTTAAATACATTAATGATTTCAAAAACATTATCCAGGCTTAACATTCACTCTACTTTCTGTTAGACCTTTATAAGTGAAACTGAGATGTTAAATCTGGTAGTTTAGGGTTTATGAAAGGCCTTTTTTGATTTTTTGTAGGCATGGAGACAGGTTTATCTTTAAATGCCATCTGGAATATGAAGGAATATTCTTTAACCAGCTACTTACAGTGTAGAAATTATATCAACCAATATCTTTTCCCATGTCCTTTAATCGGTGCTCTAGAAGTATTGCTGAATCAAGGGTAAGTTTATATATGTTTTTGAAATTTAATTTAGAGCTTGCTTGTGCATAACTATTCTTATGTTATGATGAAGATATATGAAGTATTGCTATGTTGCAGATAAATTTATTATTAAGGCACGTTCTCTTAATAAGAAAAAATATAAAGTATGATATACTGTTAAAGATGAACTATTCCTAGCTATAGTGTCATTAAACCATAGTATCAAAGCAGAAACTAAAAGCATAGAAAAATTAGACACATTATACTTATATATTGCAGTGAAATTTCACTTTAAAAACTAGTATTGTTAAAGTACTTCTGTTTTACCTCTTTGTGTGTTTTTAAATCTGTTCATTTAAGCCTAATCAGGATTAACTATACATTGGAGACAAAGACATGACTCAAAGATTAACCTTGTAAAATAAGGATCTAATTTCTACTCAATATAAACTGCTAGTGCATATCCTTAAACCAAGCAGATTCAATGTTATAATAATAATGTAAATAATTTGGGTATAAATATAGTTCCATCAGAAAATGGAAGTACTTCCGGCAAATATGTTCTATGAATAAGACTAGGTGAGTTCTTAAAGAATTATGAATAACATCACTTTTAAAACATCAGATCCCAGATAACTAAATGTAGTAAGATTTTTTTAATGTTTTTTTTTTTTTAGTGTAATGTAATGTGGCAGGCAAAAATGTAAATCTGCAGTAAGACCAGTTCGATATCAAATTCTACTTCTGTCTCTTTATTAGCTCCATGACTTGGAGCAAGTTACTTAACTTCTTTGCTTTAGTTTCCTTTTGTGCAAAACTGGGAAAGTAATAATATCTAACCAGTAGGGTTGTTATAAGGATTAAATGAGTTAATTCCTAAAAACCACATAGAATAGTGCCTGGCATGGTGTAAGAGCTCATGCAACAATAGTTGTATTGATAATAATGCTTTCTTATTAATATTGATATTGCTTTAAAAGTCTTTAGTTTTAAAAAAAAGTACAGGATCATACATTACCCTAACATTAAATAACGTAATTAGAAGTTAGAACATTTATCTATTTTACTATTTAAATTGTCTGTGATAGCTAGGCACATGAACAATTTAAACTATAATATTCCTGTTTTAACATCATGAAACAGTATCATAGTCCCTTAGCAACAAGAAATGCTCTAGTGCCATGGATTTTATAAGGTGAGTTTCAATACACATTCAGAGGAAATGCCATTTATAAGCAAACAGTTAACTGAATGCTCACAGGAAGAGCATAGTTAAGTACTATTCCTTTGTGGGCTGGTGAATTATGCCTCACAATGAATACTTCTCTGTGGGAAAGAAAAAAATAGAGCTTGTCTTTCTTCCAAGGAAGGTAAAATTGGCAGTATGGGAACACTGAAAGGTTCTGGCAGGGTTTTATATTTTATTTTTTTTAATTTACTCTTCCCAATTGGAAATGTAATAAAAATTTTGTAACAAAGTTTTGTTCCATTGTTTTGCCTGATAAAAAATTTAGACCAGGGTAAGAATAACCTTATTTTGATTGGAACCCCTAGGAATTAGCTTTCAGATACAACTTTCTCTTTTATAATTGTGCCCATATCATATCCATTCATATCACACTCATATTAGTTATGAAATTACGTCATTGATCTTGAACATAAGCATTATTAACTGAATGTAAGCATCACGTGTGCTACTGAAACAGCTTACTTTTTATTATCTTGTTTGATCTTACCTGAGAGTAACACACCAAAATTTAGATATTATATTTTTACTTGTTTTAATATAATGATACTTTATAAACTTTGAATTTATTTGAAAATTTAAGATGGGAAATGACTGTACATGCAAATGTACTATGCAAATTAGTTCTGCTGTTTCTGGCTTTATGAAGGTGGTTTTTATAGTTATTGTTGCCAACCTTATTAATGAAAATGAGATGTGTCCTAGAGATGTTAATATTTTTAATGCAGATACATCATATGTAACTTATTAGTCAGCTTGTGGAAGATATATTTTTTATATTTTTATTACCACACAGAGTAAACAAACTATATTTTTTATGATTTATAGTTTTTAACATATCCTCTTTTCCTTTTATCTTCAAAAACACCCATTGAATATTAGTTTTTTACTTTCTGTAAATTTATTTTTTTGTTATCTTCTCTCATTTATGACTATAACCCATTTCTCTTTTATTGCTAGTTACTATTTATACAAAATTAGTTTGCATATTAGTTTTTCTTAAACGACTACATTAATAAAATCACATTAATCCATAAAAATATTTTCTAAGTTGTAAGTAGTGTAACACTCTGGGATCATTATGTCACTACCATACCAATATCTCTAAAGCACGATGAAGGACAAACTAAAAAATCTTAGGTTGCATCCTAAAACAGACAAGAGTAATGGTTTAATAGGAAATTGGTAAAAACTTGCTTTCTTTCCCATTTCCTATGATTTTAAAATGTTCTTTTGGATAATTCACTTTCCACTCATATTTCATTAAAGCTTCAAAAAATTTATTTGTTGTTATCTTTAGAATTTATGTTTTTAAAATTCTAGATATCTTTAAAAGATATTTGGGAATGGCTCCATAGTGTTGTGGTTGGCACATCTGCTTTGCATACAGAAGGTCCTGGGTTCGCACCCCAGATGGAGCCACGAACCATATCCCAGGTATGCCAGGTCCCAGGTGCACTGCAAATGTGTGAGAGGGTTGCCCCACCTTCAGAGATCCAGTTCTTAAGAGGAAATGGCAATATCCATGGGTCAGGGGTGGAAGTGGGGGTGGCGCAATTCAAGAGGGGGGGAATAAATAAATAAAAGATATTTTAATATTGTCGAGAAACCATTCACACACTTTTAGTGATGTTTAGTGAAAGGATTAAGCAATGATACTTTATTATAATTGAGCATCTAAATTTTTCAGTAATTTAAATGACTGATTCAAATCTATTGGGTATTTTCTCCAATGAGTTAATATTATGCAATATTATGCATATTATGCAAAATTTTTCGTTCATTTCTATTTTAATATTAAACACACACTAATCCCATAACTTCAAACTAATCACTTTAAATCTTTCTTAATGAGTATATAAATATATTATTTAAGAATGCAACTCTTGATTTTTTGTAAAACAATATATATGTGATAAGAACCATAATTAGAATAACTTCTGCCTAAAAAGGAAATAACTGAACTAATATTCAAGATAATTTTCACTTTTACCTTTATGTACTTAAGAATGTTTTAGGCTATTTAGAGAATACTTAGAATATCAATTTCTCATGCAAGATGAAAAAATTCATTGAAATTTAGGAAATGATTAGAATCTATATGATGAAAATTATAAGACTTTTCTGAAAGATATTAAGCAGTGATTTTCAAGTACAGAGAAGAGTATGAACATCCGCTCCTAAGAATTCCTACATAATGAGAGCTACTTCTAATGGAAGTTGTACACATGCAAAAGACATGGAGGCTGAGAAGTTTGAGAATAAAAGCTTTAAATAGGTAGATGCTGTATTATAGGATGAGAAAAATATTGTAAAGATGTCAGTTCTTTACGAATTAAGGTATAGGTTTAACTGATTTGAATATAATGACTAATGAAGGGATCTCACCTTATCAGATGCTAAACTACATACAGCACACCGCAAAGTTAAAAATAATTAAAACAACCTAGGAGATCAATTTCTGGAGTGGTAAAATGAAGATCTTAGTGAAACTCATCCTCCCACAAAACAATGAAATACTGTCAAAAAAAACTAACAGAATGAACTAACTCATCTATCCAAGAGAAACTGCTATATTTCAATAAGACAATAGTGTCAGTGACATTTTAATGTGGAAATATTTCCACCCCCCTTCCTGCCCTCGTAAATACAGTAGCCTTTAAAAGCTATCAATTTTACAGTCAGTGGAGAGGACTGACCACTCCGGAGATCAGTTAAAAAGCAACATCTCTCCTCAAAATACTAAAAATAGAATGCTGTATGATGCAAAGATTCCACTTCTGAATATATCCAAAAGAATTGAAAGCAGGTCTCTAAGATATAGTTGTACACTCATTAATCACAGGAACATAATTCACAATAGCTAAGAGGTGGTATCAACCTAAATGCCCATCAGTGGATGAATAGATAAAGAAAATGTGTATGTATGTATGTGTGTATGTATGTATGTGTATATGTGTGTATATGCGTGTGTGTATATATAAAATTCAGCCTTAAAGTGGAACAAAATTCTGACACATGACCTTGACCTTGATGACATTATGCTAAGTCAACTAAGCCAGTCACAAAAAAAAAAAAAATGCTTTGTGATTCTACTTATATGAGCTATTTAGAAAAGTCAAAATCAATAGTACAGAAAGGAGAATGGTGGTTGCTAGGGACTGGGAAAAGTGAGAAAATAGGAAATTGTCATTTAATGTGTATTAAGTTTCAGTTTTGCAGAAAGAAAAAGTACTGGAGATTCGCTGCACAACAATGTGAATATATTTATCAGTACTGTTATGTGCCACTTAACGACATGTTCTGAGAAATGTATCATTAGACGATTTCATCATTGTATGAACATGATAAAGTGTACTTACACAAACCTAGATGATATAGCCTACTATATACCTAGACTATATGGTATAGCTTATTGTTCCCTAGGCTACAAACCTGTACAAAATGTTACTGTACAAAACAACATAAGATTAAATCAAACACAAGAAAAAGTGATGCAATCAAGATATTAGGTAAACACAAGATATATAAGGCTGCTGCCAGTATAACATGACATACTGTTTTACAGCAAAACTTTTTTTTATAAGTAGAAAGAATACACTGTAAAATAATGATAAAAAGTATAGTATAGTAAATACTGTACTAAACCAGTGCCATAGTTGTTTATTATTATTATCAAGTATTATATACTATACATAATTGTACATGCTGTACTTTTATATAGCTGAGAACACAATAAGTTTTTTAAACCAGCATTACCACAAACATGTGAGTAATGCATGGCACTATGACATTATAGGGGCTGTGATGTCACTGTGATAGGAATTTTTCAGCTCCATTATAATCTTATATCTGTGGTCTATCACTGACTGAAATGTTATGTGGCACATGACTGTACTAAACTCTACACTTAAAAATTGTTAAGATGGTAAATTTTATGTTATGTATATTTTATCATAATTAAAAAAATAAATAAAGCAACATCCCCACAGCACAGTGAATATTTTCTCTGAACTTGCAGTTCCCACTTGTAGCCCCCTAAGAAATCTCTCTACCTAGAGTGTTGTAACTATTTGATTTACATCAGAGTGAAAATAAATTTTCACTGTCTCAAAGAAGTTACTGAAATAATAGCAACCTCAGACTTACCTAAGGCTTTTACTTCTTTTGGTACAAATAAGAGTCTGGCAAGAATTTAACAGAAAATTCTGAAGAACCAGAAAGCCAGAGAGAACTTTGAAAATTGATGTATTCCTGGGGATTTAAAAGTCTTCATTCATGAAATGTGCATGTTCAGGAAGGTCTTCTACCTGACTTTGAGGTCCTACACAAGAAAGAAGTGAAGGCTTGGTCTGTCTTATAAAATGCCTAAAGTTTGAAGGTATACCTTCTCATACAAATCCCCTTGGCAGAGGATGGAAACAGTAAATCAAGGTATTTCATGAAATCTTACTATTTATTAGCTGACCACTGAAATTATAGTGACCCAGAAGTGACCCCTAGGAACCTAAACATTTAAAAAAATTTCAAAGAACTTAAAAGAGAAATAAAGCTAGAAGAGAATTTGGTGACAGAGAATATAGCACCTACATAAGTAGTCCAGAAAATTGCTAAACAAATAACAATAAAACAACAAACCCAAGAGAAGAATGGATCAAATACCAGATTTATTATATTATCTAAAATATCCAATTTTCAACAAAATATCACTAGATATGAAAAGAAACAGGGTTATATGCAAAACACACATGGTAAAACAAACAAACAAACAAAAAAAACAGCCAAAGAAAATGTCCTTGAGCTGTCCCAGTAGATAAAGACTTTACATCAAATATTATACATATGTACACAGTTGACCCTTGAACAACACAGATTTGAATTTCACAGGTTCATTTATACATGGATTTTTTTTCAGTCAATATATTGTTTTTGCTCTGTGGTTGGGAGTCTGTGGATGTGGACGGCAGACTGCAAGCATCAATCTATGCTGTTTTATATAGGGGTCTTGAACATGTGTATATTTTGGTATCCATAGGGGGGCCTGGAACCAATTCCGGGCAGATACTGAGGAACAACCTAACTTTTGGAGGAGTCAAAAGCTATAGGTGTATTTTTGACTTGCGGGAAGTGTCTGTGCCCCTAACCCCCATATTGCTCAAGGGTCAATTATATATGTATTTATGTTTTAAATTTTATATTTATATTTATGATATGTTTATATTTTTAAAAATATATATTTATATTTTCACTATAGGGGCTCAATAATATATTAGAGCTAGCATAAGAGAGAATCATCAAACTTGAAGATGGGTCAATAGAGATTATCTTGTACAAAAAAAAAAATTAAAAGAATGAAGAAAATTAACAGAGCCTCAGGAACCTGTGGGGCACCATCAAATATTACCACATATGCATAGTAGAAGCTCTAGAAGGAGACAAGAAATAGAAAGGAGCAGAATTATTTAAACTAATAAGTTGAAAATCCAAAATCTGATTAAAATTTACAGATCCAAGAAGTTCAACTAAATCTAAATAGGATAAACTAAAAAGACACATGTACACTTAGACATTTCATAATGAAATTGACGAAATGGCTAAATGAAATGACATTGCATGGTAACTCCAATCCCCATGAAGAAACGAAGAGCAATGGTAAAAAAAAAAAAAAAACTACAGGAATAAAATTATATGACTGTAAAAATGATGTTTATTTATAATTCTTTCTCTTTTCAATGACTACTACATAAAACAATAATTATAAAACTGTTGATGAGCTTATATTAGAGATGCAAATTTTGTGGCAATAATAGTACAAAAGAAGGGGGAATGGAAGTATCATAGAAAAGTTGGTGTTTAGTATTAAAATTAAGATAATATTTATCTGAACTAGATTGTTTTAACATGCTAATTGTAATCCGCAGAGCAACCACCAAACAAAACTCCAAAAAATATATACGGGAAGAAAAACAAGGGAGTTAAAATAGTACACTAGAAAGGAGTCTTAATTTCTTCTCATAAAGATACCCGTCAGAATAGGACCCACACTAATAACCTCATTACATTATTTACCTCTTTAATGGCCCTATTTCTGAATACAGCTATATTCTAAGCTAATGGGGGTTTGGACTTCAACATACACTTTTTGGGGGGACACAGTTCAGCCCATATTACTAACCTATAAAAATTTCCCTTTTTTCTGAAGAATTTCTTTTAACATTTCTTGCAAAGCATGAAAGTTGTCTACAGGCAACAAATTCCCTCAATTTTTGTTTGTCTGACAGTGTATTTCTCCTTCAGTTTTGAAGGATAATTTAGCTGGATACAGAATTCTATGTTATTGTTTTTTCTTTCAACACTTTAAATATTTCACTTGACTTTCTTATTTCTTGCCTTGTTTCTTGTTTCCTGAAGAGAAACCCAATATAATTATTAGAGGAGCAACAGCTCCTCTGTAGGCAATGTGTTTTCTTCCTTTGTGTTCTTTTAGGATTTTTTCTTTGTCTTTGACTTTCTGAAGATTGAATATGGTATGCCTTGCTATAGATTTTGTGGATTTATCTTCCGTGGTGGTTTCTGAGCTTTCTGAATCTGTGGTTTGGTGTTTATCATTAATTTGGAAAACCGGTCAGACATTGTTTCAAGTATTTCCTCTGTTCCTTTCTCCCCTTTTCTCCATGTATTCTCATTACACATGTTATACTGTTTTGTAATTGTGATTAGTAATTACATATAAATAATTGCATATTTATTTTCAGAACAGGAAATATATTCTGTTCTGTCTCTTTCATTCTCTTTTCTCTTTGCTTTTTACTTTTGGAAGTTTCTATTGACATTTCTTCAAACTAACTGATTCTTTCCTGAGCTGTCTCTAGTCTATTGATGAGCCCATCAAGGCACTCTTTCTTACTGTACAGTGTACTTCATTTCTAGCATTTCATTTTGTTTCTTTCCTAGAATTTTTATTTCTCTGTTTACATTATCCATCCATTCTTACATACCATTTACTTTTTCTATTAGAGCTCATAGCTCATTTATCATATACATTTTAAGATTCCTGTATAATTTCAACATCTCTACCATATCTGAGTCAACTTCTGATGCTCTTCAAACTGTTTAATTAAAGTGTAGTTCATATATAATATCGTATTAGTTTCAAGTGTACAACATAGTAATAGTCAACATTTAAATAAGTTATGAAGTGATCACTATGATAAGTATAGTAACCATCTGTCACCAACAAAGTTATTATTATGTTATTGACTATTCCCTAGGCTATACACTACATTCCTGTGACTTATTTTTTAACTAGAAGTTTGTACCTCTTGATCCCCTTCACCTATTTTGCTCTTTCTCTTGCTGCCCTCCCCTTTGCTGTCAGTTTTTTCTCATATGAGTCTGTTTCTGTTTAATGTTGATTGTTTGTTTGTTTGGTTTTAGATTACACATATAAGTGAAATCATATGATATTTGTTGTTCTCTGTCTGACTTATTTCAATAAGTATAGTACCTTCTAGGTCCATTCATGTTGTAGCAAATGGCCAGATTTTATACTTTTTAATGGCCAGTTATATATGTATGTATATATACACACACACCTAGGTTACTTCCATATTTTGATCACTGTAAATAATGCTGCAGTGAACATAGGGTGAATACATCTTTTTGAATTAATGGTTTCATTTCCTTTAGATAAATGCCCAGAAGTGGCACTGTTGCATTGTATGGCAATTCTATTTTTAATTTTTTTGAGGAACCTCCATATTGTTTTCCATGGTGGTTGCACCAATTTGCAATTTCACCAATAGTGTATGAGGGTTTCTTTCTCTACATCTTTGCCAACATTTGTTATTTTTTGTCTTTTTGATGATAGCCATTCTGACAAATGTAAAGTGATATCTGATTGTGGTTTTGATTTGCATTTCCCTGATGATTAGTGATGTTGAACCTCTTTTCATGTGTCTGTTGGCTGTTTGTATGTCTTCTTTGGAGAAATGTCTATTTAGGTCCTCGTCCCATCTTTTAATCAAATTATTTGTGGGGTTTTCTTTTAATGTTGAAATGTATGAGCTCTTTACATATTTTTAATATTAACCCCTTATTGGATATATTGTTTGCAAATTCTTTTCCTATTCACGAAATTGCCTTTTGGTTTTGTTGTTGGTTTCTTTTGCTGTACTAAACCTTTTATTTTTATGTAGTCCCATTTGTTTAATTTTGCTTTTGTTTCCTTTGACCATGAAGACATATCCAAAAAAATTATCACTAAGAACAATGTAAAAGAGTTTACTGCCAATGTTTTACTTTAGGAGTTTTATAGTTTAAGGTCTTATATTTAACCCTTTAATTATTTTGAGTTTATTTTTTATATGGTGTAAGAAAGTGGTCCAGCTTCATTTTGCATGTATCGATCCAATTTTCTCAGCAGCATTTATTGAAAAGACTCTTATCCCCATTGTATATTACTGCAAACTTTGTCATAGACTAATTGACCAAATAAATGTGGGTTAATTTGGGGGCTTTCTGTTTTGTTCCATTTATTTATGTTTGTTTTTGTGCTGGTACCATACTGTTTTGATTACTTTAGCTTTGTAGTATAGTCTGAAATCAGGGAGTGTGATACCTCTAACTTTGTTTTTCTTTCTCAGGGTTGCTTTAGGTATTTGGGGTCTTTCGTGGTTCTGTATTAATTTGAGAATTATTTGCACTAGTTTTGTGAAAATCACCATTGGTATTTTTATAAGAATCACATTAAATCTGTAGATTGTTTTGAGTAGTATGGATATTTTAACAATATTAATTCTTCTAATCTATGAGCATGGTATATCTTTTTATGCTTTTGTTTTTCTACAATTTCTTTCATCAATATCTTGCAGTTTTAAGAGTAGAGGTATTTTACCTCCTTGGTTAAATTTATTCCTAGGTATTGTTGTTATGCAATTGTAAATGGGATTGCTTTCTTAGTTTCTCTTTCTGACAGGTTGTTATTGATGTATAAAAATGCAACTGACTTCTGAATATTAATTTTGTATCCTGCTATTTTACTGAATTCATTTATTCTAATAATTTTCTGGTAGAGTTTTTAGGGTTTTCTATATGTAGTATCATGTCATCTGCAAACAGTTACAGATTTACTTCTTCTTCTCTAATTTGGATGCCTTTTATTTCTTTTTCTTGTCTGATTGCTGTGGCTAGGACTTCTAATACTATGTTGAATAAAAGTGGTGAGAATGGGCATTCTTGTCCTGTTCCTGATCCTAGAGGAAAAGCTTTAAGGTTTTTACCATTGAGTATCTGTGGATTTGTCATATATGACCTTTATTATATTGAAATATGTTCCCTATATACTCACTTTGTTGAGTTTTTATAATAAATGGATGTTAAATTTTCTCAAATGCTTTTTTTGCATCTATTGAGATGATCATATGATTTTTATCCTTTTTTGTTAATGTGATCTATTATGTTGATTGATTTATGGATATTAAACCATCCTCACATCCCTAGTATTAATCCCACTTGATCATGGTGTATGATTCTTTAAATGTATAGTTGAGTTCAGTTTGCTTATATTTTATTGAGAATTCTTACATGAAGTTCATCAGAAATATTAGTGTGTAATTTTCTGTTTTTATAGTGTCTTTGTCTGGTTTGGGTATCAGGGTAATGCTGGCTTCATAGAGAATGAGTTTGAAAATATATCTTCCTTTTGGATTTTTTAACTAGTTTGAGAAGGATAGGTATTAATTCCTCTTTAAACGTAGAATTCACATGGTACAGGACTTATATTTGTTGGGAGTTTTTTGATTATCAATTTAATTTCATTACTAATACTTGGTCTGTTCATATTTTCAGGTTCTTCCTGATAAAGTTTTAGAAAATTTTATGTTTTGAGAAATCTATCCATTTTTATAGGTTGTCCAATTTTTAGATTGGACAACCTATTCTCTAATTGATTCTTTCTATTCCTGTGGTGTTGGTTGTAAATACTCCTCTTTCTTTTTCTGATTTTATTTATTTGGGTCCCCTCTCTTTTTTTCTTAGTGAATATGGCTAAGGGTTTATCCTTTTTTAAAACTTTTTTTCCCAAAGAACCAGCTCTTAGTTTCATGATATTTTCTATTGTTTTCTAATCTCTAATTTATATCTGCTATGATATTTATTATTTCTCTCCTTCTACTAACTTTAGGTTTTGTTTGTTCTTTTTCTAGTTCCTTTAGGTGTAATGTTAGGTTGTTTGTTTGAGATTTTTCTTTTTTCTTGTGGTAGACCTGTATAGCTTTAAACTTCTTTTTAGAGCTCCTTTTGTTATGTTCCATAGATTTTGGAATGTTGTGTTTACATTTTAATTTTTCTCAAGGTTATTTTAAAAAAATTACTCTGATTTCTTCATTTACTCATGTTTAGTATCATGTTGTTTAGCCTCCACATGTTTTTTTTCCCCAGTTTTCTTCTTGTAATTGGTTTCTAGTTTCATACCATTGTGGTTAGAAAAATTACTTGGTATGATTTCAGTCTTAAATTAATAAATTTATTATTTATAGACTAACATGTGATCTATCTTGGAGAATATTCCATGTGCACTTGAAAAGGATTTGTATTCTGCTATTTTTGGATAGAATGTTCTGTAAATATCTATTAAGTCCATGTGGTCTACTGTGATGTTTAAGGCCAATGTTTCCTTATTGATTTTCTGTCTGGATGATCTATCCATTGTTGTACATGGGGTGTTAAAATTCCCTACTATCATTTTCATACTGTCAAGCTCTCCCTTTATGTCTGTTAATATTTGTCTTATGTATTTAGGTGCTCCTATGTTGGGTACATGGATGTTTACAAGTACAGTATCCTAATGTTGGATCAATCCCTTTATCATTATATAATGCCCTTCTTTTTCTCTTGTTTTAGAGTTTAACTAGTCTGATATAAGTATTGCTACCCCAGCTTTGTTTTAATTTCCATTTTCATGAAATATCTTCTATTTTTTTCACTTTCAGTCTATGTGTATTTTTAGATCTAAAGTGAGTCTCTGGTAGTCAGTCTATGTATGGGACTTGTTTGTTTGTTTGTTTGTTTTTTAAAATCCACTTAGGGACCCTGTGTCTTTTGATTGGAGCATAAATTAATTTACATTTAAAGTTATCATTGATAGTTATGTGTTAATAGCTATTTTACTAATTGTTTTCTGGTTGTTTCTGTAGTTCTGTTTTTTTCTCTTTCTCTCGTTCTCTTCCCTTGTGATTTGATGATTTTCTTTAGTGTTATGTTTAGATCTCTTTTTCTTTTTTCTTTGTGTATCTATCATAGGTTTTTGGTTTGTGGTTACCATGAGATTCATGTGTAACAATGTATGTTTATAACAGTCTATTAAAGTTGATGATTGCTTAAATTTGAAAACATTCTAAAAGTAATATATTTCTACTTACCCCCTTCAGTTTTTATGTTTTTGTCATTATATTTTACATCTTGTAAGTGTTTGTATTTCCTGATTGCAGATATAAATGATTTTACTACCTTTGTTTTTAGCCTTCGTACTAGCTTTATCTACTGCTTTTACCAAATGTTTGCCTTTTCCAGTTAGATTTTTCCTTTCCTATTTTTTCGTTTTCAGTTGTGGCCTTTTCTGCTTAAAGAAGTCCCTTTAACATTTCTTGTAATGTCAGTGTAGTGGTAATGAACTCCTTTAGGTTTTGCTTGTCTGAGAAATGATTTGTTTCTCCTTCATTTTGACTATATTGTGCCATTCTTTTATAGCCTGCAAAATTTTGTGGGTTTTTTTTGTCTTTTAGTATTTCTAGTAATTTTTTTGAAATGTGCTTAATAGGTTGCATTGTATTCTTCCTTCAAAAAGTATATGTCTGTATGTCTATGAATTTCTCTTTTGATGTTAACAGCCATTGATATTCAACCCTTAGGGCCATTACTTCATTAGGGGTTGTAAAATAGTGATATTCCAGTTCTATCATTCCTTATTCAATTTTAAATAGAGTACTTTTAGGAAAAGGAACTTCTCCCTATCTGCTATTTGATTACTTAGAGGTACAGTTGAAAAAAGAAAGGATAAATACTTGATATTTTTTTTACCATAATTATTATAATGAGTTGGTTTACTAGCCTTTTATAATAGTAATTTTTTTGGTTATTTGTTTTTCAGTTTCACTATAAGCTCAGAAATTTAAACACATTTATATATTTCAGTTCTTTTCAGATTTTAAAAATAGAGTGAAAACTCAAATCTTACTTATGTGCCAGTTAATAAAACCACTTTCAGGAGACATTGCAGTTTAGCTTAGAAGACAAAATGTAGATCAAAGAGATAAACAGACAGTTCACAAAAAGGGGGTATTCAAATAGTCTAAAAATATATGAACAGAAGCTCAACTTCATTAGCCATCAGGGAAGTGACAATTAAAACCATAATGCAGTACCACTATACACCTACTAGAATGTTTAAAATGAAGACAGAAAAGGCTAAGAATTGGTGAGAGTGTAGAACAGCCAGAATACTCATTACATTGTTTATGGGAATATGAACTGGTATAACCATTTTGGAAAACTGTTTCACAGTATCTAATAAAATCAAATACAGGTATAGCCTAAGCCTCAGCAATATCCCTGGTTATATGCCCCACAGAAATGCATACATATGTTCACAAAAATACATGTAAGAGGTTGTTTGAGCAGCACAATTCATTATAGCTATAAAGTGGCAGCCACAGTGGAATGGATAAATAATCCAAAATCTACCATCAGCAGTAGAATGGGTATATATTGTAGTATATTTGCACAAAGAGAATGAATGAACTATAACGGTGCTCAAAAACTTTGAAGAATCTCACAAACATAGTTGAGAGGAAAAACCAGACCCAAGTTCAAAAACAGGCCAAACTAATGCATGTTGTTTAAAGTTGGGTTTGTGGGCTGGCAGGAAGAGATCTGGTGACTGAATGGGCTTCTACAGTGCTGTTTCTTTATGTTTAGTTTTTTAAATCTGGTTAATGTTACTGGGTGTGCTCATTTTGTGAAAATTTGTATACTTTTCTATATGTATGCTCAATAAAACATTTTAAAAGTACAATTTGTGATATCCTCATATAACCTTTTCCATACTTTATTAATTAGTGCTTATTTAGATAAGAAACAGTTATCAAACCTAATTGGATCCAAAGCATTTTACGAATATGAATAAAACAGAATCTCTTCAAGTTACTCAGAAAGGTCATTGGTAGAAAACCTTAATCAATGGAACTTCTAATTCTTTTATGACATAATTTATTATTTTCAGTGTTTGGAGATCAAACTAAATTGATTTAAAACTTATTAAATACATACAATTCCTAAAGAAGTTTGGTGTATTATTTTCCTAACTGATCAAATGAGTCAGCTGTTAAAAAGGTGAACTTTGTGTAATAGGGATTTTGTAATTTTTTAGGGGGATCCATGTTAACACATTTGATAAACTTTTATCTTAATGTGCCTTTCTGGAATACCAGCCTGACCTCAATCTGAACAAAGCCTCAGTTGATGTTTGCAGGAGGTAGCTTGGTCATTTTCTCAGGCTGTATGTTTATATGAATGTTAATCAGATTCATCATTAAAGATTTCATCTGCCACACAAATGCATAATTGGCTATGTCTGAGTGGCCATTGTCTTTAGCAGATTGCTAAAACTGCATTAAGCATCATTAAACCAAAATGATGACCTTATTAATTTGTCCTGTATTTGTTTTCTAACAGATTGGGACTTATTATAATGCAAACACACTATAAAAAACAGTCTTAGAAAAAGCTCACATGAAATGAATTCCTCTTAGTTCAATAGGCTTTAATGTTGAAGGATGCATGAGATAATTACTAATTATGTTTATTAAACGATTTCTTTCTGTGTATATTATAGAGCACAGTTCAGAATCAATGAGTTAAAAGTGTATAAAAGTGAAAAATTTGTAAGCATTACTCTTCTACCTTGATATATTTTATCATCCACTTTTATTGATGAAATGATACAGAGGGAAAAATGTTAAATATATTATTTAAACTTACATGTTAGTTTTTCCCTTAAAATGAATCAACAAGATAGAAATAAGCAGAAATAATTTTAAAGGTATAATTTTTAAACAATATAGTTATAAATACATATTTTTCTTACGACGTATTTTTCTTAAAATCATATTTGCTGACCCACAGAATTTTATTTGTAAGATTTTGATTTTTAAAAAGAATTACATGGGTGACATTGTTTTTGTTCAACTTCTATTATTGTGATTAAATAAACTTAGTGGCTATGAAATGCATGAAATTGGCTGTCATGTACAATCTGACAATTTCATCATAATTGGTTTAAGCAGAATGTGCTTAATACTGATCTCAGAATGTCTTCAGTAATCTGTCTGCTCCTGGAACTGAGATTTGGCTACAGATGAAATTATTGCAGCCTTAGAAATGAAATCCTCACCAGTTAAGGGTTCAGGTGGACTTAGCTTTCTAATCTGGTTTAAAAGTTTTGAATAGACAGAATTAGATGGCTGTCCTTCTAGGTCATGTTTTCTGACCTATGAATTTTAGGAAAAAATATTTATTATTTTATATTTTATCAAAGAACTGAATTCCCTCAAATTTATACATTGCAAACTATATCAGGAATGAGTTATTATTAAGTGCTTTAGAAATAAAGTCATTATTATAAGCTGTAAAAATTATTTCTAGTTAAGAGTGAAAATAGTCACTTGAAAAAAGTTCTTTAGTATATTTATTGTTTGTTTATTCTCATTTAGATATGCAATACACCTAGGATTTTTTTTCCAGCTTTATTGATGTATACTTGACAAATAAAAATTGTATACATTTAAGATGTACAACATGATGTTTTGATATTTGATTTATTGTGAAATGATTGCCATAATTGGCCTAATTAATATGTCAATCATCTCACATAGTTACCTCGTTTTGTATGTAGTGAGGCAATTAAGATCTACTGTCAGCAAATATCAAACATGCAATACATTATTATTAACCATAGTCACTATGTTGTACATAAGGCCTCTGGAACTTGTTCATCTTGTAACTGAAAGTTTGTACCCTTTGACCAACACCACTCCATTTCCCCCAACTCCTGGTAAACACCATTCTATTCTCTAGTTCAATGAATTAGACATTTTTAGATTCCATGTGCAAATGAGATCATACAGTATTTTTCTCTTGTGTCTGGCTTATTTAACTTAGTGTAAGATCCTTCAGATTCATTTATGTTGTTGCAAATGGCAGGAGTTCCTTATTTTTTAAGGTTCAGTAATTTTCTACTATATATATGCCACGTTTTTATTATCCATTCATCTATTCACAACACTTAGGTTGTTTAATATCTTGGCTATTGTAAATAATGTTGCAACAAACTTGGGAATGCACAGCTCTCTTCAAGAAAGTAGTTTCATTTTCTTTAGATACACACCCAGAAGTCTATTTTTAATTTTTTGAGAAACTGCGATTCTGCTTTCCACAATAGCTGTACCACTTTACATTCTCACTGTAGAATAATACAAAGGTTCTCGTTTCTTCACACCTTTGCAAGACTTACTATCTTTTTTATCTTTTTTTTTTTTTGATAACAGCCATCCTAACTTTTAAATATCAAGGGCATGAAATAAATTTTTAGAATTTTTATTTACTTTATTTATTTTCTGCATCTTAAAAAAATTAATCAGTGACATTGGTTAATAAAATTATATAGGTTTCAAGTGTACAATTCAATAATATACCATCTGTATATTGCATTGTGTTCACCACCCAAAGTCCTTCCATCACCATATATTTGACACCATTTACCCTTATCTACCTCCCCTACTCTTCCCTTTGCAAATATATTTGTCCCAAGAATGTTAGTTATATAGTTTATCAGAAAAATGAATTACTTTTAACAACAGTTTGAATAATTTACTAGGTAAAACTCTATTTGTTAACATATGCTAATATATTAAGAAAGTTATAGCACCAGAAAGGAAACCATCATTGAAATAAAAATGGGAGAAAATATTTGTAAATCATATATCTGATAATAGATTAATATTTAAAATATATAAAGAACTCATACAACTCATAACAAAAACAGCAAAAACCCTAATTAAAAAATGGGCAGATGATCTGAATAGACATTTTTCCAAAGAAGACAGACAGATGGCCAATAGATAAATGAAATGGTGCTTAACATCACTAATCATCAGGGAAATGCAAATAAAAGCTATAATATCACCTCACACTTGTTAGAACTGCTATTATCTAAAAGACAAGAAATAACAAGTGTTGGTGAGCATGTAGAGAAAAAGGAACCCTCGTACACTGTTGGTTGAAAAGTAATGGTGCAACCACTATGGAAAACAATATGGAGGTTCTTCAAAAAATTAAAAATAAAACAACCATATGATCTAACAATTCCATTTCTGGATACTTATCCAAAGGAAATGATAACATTAACTTAAAAAGATATATGTACTTCTATGTTTATGGCAACACTATTTACAAAACCCAAGACATGGAAGCAACCTGAGTTGTTTCCAAATATATATGTATATTTCATATAGATTTCCTATATATATGTATATATATATATAGCAAATTTTCTTTATTCATATATAAATCTTCTATATATGCGAGTGTATAGGAATATTATTGAACCATAAAAAAGAAGAAAATCTTGTAATTTGTGACAACATGGATGGACCTTGAGGACATTATGCTAATTGAATAAGTCAAAGAAAGACCAGTACTGTATGATCTCATTTATATGGGGAAGCTAAAAACTAAAACAAAAATGAACTCATAGATACAGAGAACATATTGATGTTTACTAGAGGCAGGTGCTGGGAAGTAGGCAAAATAGGTGAAAATGGACAAAAGGTACAAACTTTCATTCATAAAGTCATGGGAATGTAATGTACATCATAGCGACTATAGTTAATAGTACTGTATTATATATTTGAAATTTACTAAGAACAAAGAACTTAAAAGTTCTCATTATGAAAAGAAAGATTTGTAACTATGTGTGGTGATGATGCTAACTAGACTTATTGTGGTGATCATTTCACAATATATACAAATATTGAATCATTATGTTCTATACTTGAAGCTAATATAGTGTTATATATCAATTATATCTCAATAAAAAAAGAAGAAAATCTCAAATCAATAATCAAAGCTCCTACTTCAAGAAACTAGAAAAAGAATAACAATAAACTCAAAGCAAGTAGAGGGAAATAAAGAGTAAACATAGAGCAGAAATCAATTTAATCGATAACAGAAAAACAACAGAAAAAATAACAGAAGTTTCTTTGAAATAATCAATAAAATTGACAAACCTCTAGAATGACTGACAAAGAGATAAAGAAAAAAGAGGACACAAATAACCAATGTCGATCAAGAAATAGGGATATCACTACAGAGTCTACAGAAGAGAAGAGAATACTACAAAGAACTCTACAGATAAATTTAATAAGTTAAATGAGCTTATCTTTAAAAAGCAAAAATTATAGGAACTCATCCAATAAGGAATAGATAATTTGAAAAGCACTATAACTATTATGGTAATTAAATTTATAATTTTAAAACTCCAGAAAAAGAAATCTACTGATACAAATGGCTTTTTGGAGAATTTTACCGAACATTTAAGGAAGAATTAACATCAAGTCTACACATCTCTTCCAGGAAATAGGATGGAACACTTCCCAATTCATTTTGTGAAGTTAGTATTACCTTGATACCTACACCAAAGTCAGTACAAAAAAGAAAACTATACACCTATATCTCTCATGCACATAGATGCAAAAATCCCTTATAGAGTATTTGAAAGTCAAATCCAACAATATATAAAAGGACTATACACCATGCCCAAGTATGTAAGACTAGGTCAATGTCTGATAATCAATATAATCCACCACATCAACCGTCTAAAGAAGAAAAACCACATGATCATAACAATTGACACATAAAAAGCATTCGACAAAATTCAGTACACATTTATGATTAAAAGTTCTCAGCAAAGTTCCTCAAGTTGACAAAGAACAGCCACAGATATCCTACAGCTCATATTATATGGAATGGTGAGAAACTGGATGCCTTTCCCCCTAAGATCAGGAGATAGATAAAGATATCTTCTCTTAGCATTTCTATTCAAGTTCATACTGGATATCCTAGTACAATAAGACAAGAAAATAAAATAAAAGGTATGCAGATTGGAAAGGCAAAAATAAAACTATCTTTATTAACTAATTACACAATTGTCTATGTAGACAATCTCAAGAATTGAAAAAATCCCCTGGAATTAATTCAGTAAGTATAGTAAAATGGAAGGATTCAAAGTTAATATACAAAAAACAAAAACAAAAACAAAAAAACAACACACACAGTTAATATACAATGGTCAATTGCTTTCCTATATCAGCAAAGTACAATTGGAATTTGAAATTTTTAAAAATACAATTTTAGTAGTACCAAGAAAATGAATTACTTAGATATAAATCTAACAAAATATGTATAGAATCTATATGCAGAAAACTACAAAACTGATAAAACAACTCTAAGATTATCTAAATAAATGGAGAGCTGTTCTATGTTTGTGGATGGAATGACTCCGTGTTATTAAGATGTCATTTCCTTCCTTACCTAATTTATGGATTCAATGCAAATCAATATCCCAGCAAACTATTTTGCAGATATCAACAAATTGATTACAGAGTTTATATGGAAAATACAATACCTTTTAAAATCACTTTAAAAACAAAATACCTAGATGCAAATCTAACAAAACATATGTAAGACTTGTATGTTTAAAAGTAAAAAATAATGATTAAAGAAATCAAGGAAGAGCTAAATAAATGGTGAGATACATCATGTTCAGTGATTGAAAGACTCCTTATAATAAAGATGTCAATACTCCCCAAATTGATATGCATATTTAATGTGATTTCTAACAAAATCTCAGTAAGAGTTTTGGTAGATATATACAAGATTATTGTGAAATTTATATGGAAAGGCAAAGATGCTGTACTAACTATAACAATCTTGACAAAGAAAAATTCAATGAGAGGAGTCATTCTAGCCTATTTAAAGCTTGTTGTATTACTATAATGAACTAGACAGAGTGGTATTTCTAGAGGAAAAGGAACATAGATCAATGCAACAAAACAGAGAATCCAGAAATATACCCATGTAAACTGATATTTTACAAAGATGTGAAAGAAGTTTAAGGAAGGAAAGATAGTTTCTTCAACGAATGGTGCCAGAGCAATTGGACATTTGTAGGACAAAATACAAACCTTGACCTAAACCTAAAATATTGTACAAAAATTAACTCAACACTGACCATTTACTTAAACATGAAACATAAAGTTATAAAAGTTTTAAGAAAAAACACAGAAAAGAAGTTTGGACCCAGAGGTAAAGAAACAGTTCTTGACACTAAAAGCATGAACCAAAGAGAAAATGTTATAAATTGTTTCTCTAAACTTTATTTCAATCAAAATTTAAAACTTTTGTATTTTGAAAGCCCATATTAAGAGGATGAAAGGGACTGGGAGAAATTTGAAAACCAAAATTACAAAGGACTGATATTAAAAATAAAGAACTTACAAAAACTCAACAGTAAAGAAAAATATCAAACATTCCCATTAGAAAATAGGAAAAAGACATGAAGAAACACATCACCAAAGAGGATGTACAGATGATAGCAAATAAGTACATGAAATGATCTTAATCACTAGTAATTAGGAAAATAAAATTGAGACCATGATGAAATATCACTACACCCCTATCAAAATGACTAAAATAAAGAATAGTGGCAACCACAAATACTGCAAGAATGTGGAGAAACTGATTCTACTACACATTGCTAGAGGGAATATAAAATGTTACAACCTCTCTGGCAAATATTTTGGCAATTTCTTAATAAACTAAACATACACTTACCAACTGAACAATTACAATCCAGGCCCTTTAGCTCAGAGAAATGACAATGTATGTACACACAAAAACCTATACATGATTGTTAATTACAGCTTTATTTGTAATAGTCAAAAACTGGAACCAAAATGTTATACAATAGGTGAATGGTTAAACAACATTTAAGTATATTCATACCATGGACTACTACTCAACAATAAAAAGGAATGAACTAGTGACACACAACTTGGATGGATCTCAAAGACATATGCCGAGTGAAAAAAAATGAATCCCAAAGATCACATACTATGTGATTCCATTTATATAACACTCTTCAAATGACAAAATTATAAAAATTGAAAACAACGAGTGATCTCTGGAGGTTAACGATGGTGGCAGAGAGGGACGTTGATGTGGCTGTAAAGAGGTATCATGAGGGAGAGCTCTGTGGTGATGGAATAGTTCTGGATCTTGACTGTGGTAGTGGTTATACAAACCTGTACATGTGATAAGATAACATAGAATTACATACATACTTTATACTAATGTCAATTTTCTGGTTTGATATTATACTATAATTATGTAAGATGTAATTGATAGGGGAAACAAGTACACAGGACTCCTGAGTACTATCTTCGCAACTTCTTGTGAATCTGTCATTATTTTTAAGTAGTTTTAAAATCTCAATTTATGTAGTCACCCCATTAATAGACTAAAAAAGAAATTTTACAATATCTTAATAGATGCAGAAAAAACATTTTGAAAAATCCACTGCCCATTTATGATAAAAACTCTCAGTAGACTAGAAAGACAGGGGAACTTCCTCAATTTTATTTAGAATATTTTTTAAACTCAAAGCTTTTTCACTAAGATCACATGAAAATCAAGGGTGTCCCCTCTCACCATTCCTTTTCTTTCTTTCTTTCTTTCTTTCTTTCTTTCTTTCTTTCTTTCTTTCTTTCTTTCTTTCTTTCTTTCTTTCTTTCTTTCTTTCTTTCTTTCTTTTTTTTCTTTCTCTCTCTCTCTCTCTCTCTCTCTCTCTCTCTCTCTCTCTTTCTTTCTTTCTTTCTTTCTTTCTTTCTTTTTTGAGATGGCAATTTATTTGCATGGTTTTTGTTTATTCAAGACCCTAGATTGGCTGAAGCAGTTCCTCCAGGAATTGCCCCTCCAGAGACAGTGACAATAGGTCTTCTGTGGAGGGAATTGCTTCACAACTCCTTTTCAGTGTTGTACTGAAACTTCCAACTAATGCAGTAAGACAAGAAAAGGAAATAAAAAGTAAACAGTTTGGGAAGAAATAAATAAAACTGTCTATTCACGGATGATATAATTGTCAATGTAGAAAATCCCAAAAACAACCAAAAAAACCTCTCCTGGAACTAATAAGTGATTATAGCAAGGTTGTAGAATATGAAGTTAATATACAAAAGATAATTCATTTCCTATATACCACCAATGAACAAATGGAATTTTGAAATTAAAATTAAATTAAAAACAATACCATTTATATTAGCACCCCCAAAAATGAAATACTTGGTATAAATATAACAAAATGTGTACAAGATCTATGTGAGGAAAACGATAAAACTCTGATGAATGAAATCAGAGAACTAAATAAATGGAGAGATATCACATGTTTACATTTAGGAAGACTCAATATTGTCAAGGTGTATGTTCTTCCTAACTTGATCTATAGATTTAAATGCAATCTCAATAAAAATATCAGCAAGTTATTTTGTGGATACGAAAAACTGATTCTAAAGTTTATAAGAAGAGGCAAAAGATCCAGAATAGCCACAAAATATTAAAGGTGAAGGACAGTATTGGAGGACTAACACTACCCGACTTTAAGATTTACTATCATGCTACAGTAACCAAGATAGTGTGGTACTGATGAAATAATAGACAAATAGATGGATGGAACAGAATGAAGAGTCCAGAAATAGGCCCCCACAAATATAGTCGGCTGATATTTGATGAATGAGCAAAAGAAGAATGATGGAGCAAAGTTAGATTCTTCAACAAAGGATGCTGAAACAACTGGACATCCACATACAAAAAAATATATATGAATCTAGATACAGACCTCATACCTTTCACAAAAATAAACTCAAAATGGACTGCAGACCTAAATGTAATACAACAATATAAAATTCTTATAGCATAGGAGAAAAATGTAGAAGACCTTGAGTGTGGTGATGACTTTTTAGATATAACATCATGAAAGACATAATTGATAAGCTAGACTTCATTGAAGTTAAAAACTTCTACTCTATGAAAGACAATGTCAAGAGAATGAGAAGATAAGCCATAGGCCAGGAGAAAATAATTTGCAAAAGACACATCTGATAAAGGACTGTTATCCAAGACATACAAAGAGCTCTTAAAACTCAATAAGAAGAAAACAAACGGCCCAATTAAAAAATGAATCAAAGAGCTTAACAGACACCTCCCCAAAGAAGTTACACAGATTGAAAATAAGCATATTAAAAGATGCTCAACATACTTCGTCATCAATGAAATGCACATTAAAACAACAATGAGATACCACCATACACCTATTAGAGTATCCAAAATCAGAAACACTGACAAAATCAAACCCTGGCAAGGATGTGAATCAACAGGAACTCATTCATTGCTGGTAGAGTATAAAATGATACAGCCACTTTGGAAGACAGTTTGGCAGTTTCTTACAAAACCAAACACATGCTATCATACAATCTAGCAATTGCGTTGCTTGACATTTACTCAAAGGAGTTGAAATTTTATGTCCATACAAAAACCTGCACATGAATGTTTATAGCAGCTTTATTCATAATTGCCAATGCGTGTAAGCAACCAAGAGATAATGAAGAAAGATACTGAAGGAAGTCCTTCAGTAGGTGAATGGATAAATAAACTGTAGTACATCCAGTCAATGGACTATTATTCAGCACTAAAAAAAGATGAGCTACTAAGCCATGAAAAGACATGGAGGAAATTTAAATGCATATGACTAAGTGAAAGAAGCTAATCTGAAAAGGCTACATATAGTGTGATATATATACTCTAACAACTTCTATTTAATAATGTACTGGAGGCCCTAGCCAGTGCAACGAGGGGGAAAAAAGTAAAGCATATAGCCTATAAAGGAATGAGTAAAACTTTTTATTCACACACAACATGATCACCTATGTAGAAAATCATAAAGAATATAAAATACCTACTAGAGCTAATCAGTGTGTTTATTATGGTCTCACAGTACAAGATTAAGGTACAACAATAAATTATATTTTTATGTAGTAGTTTTGGGTTTTGTCTGTTGGTGATGAATTCTTTCACTCTTTTGTTGTCTAAAAATCTCTTTTTTCACATTCATTTTCTGAAAGATATTTTCACTAGGTGTAGAATTCTAGGTTAGAGTTATTTTCTGTAACCATTTTGAAAATAACAATCTATCCTCTTCCCATAAGCGGCCTGAGATGATCTCTGAAAATGATTCAGTAGTCATTTGACTCAGAAAACCCACAAAACTATACAAATCAAAAGGTTCAAATCTTCATGTTCACTATAAGAACACCCATGAAATTGCCTAGGCCATCAGAGTATGCATATCCGAAAGGCCACCGAATATCTGAAAGGCCACCAAATATCTGAAAAGCCACCAAATATCTGAAGGATGTCACTTTACAGAAGCAATGTGTGCCAGTTTGTTGTTGCAATGGTATAGTTGGTAGGTGTGCCTAGGCCAAACAGTGGAGTTGGATACAGTGTCAGCTGTCCCAAAAGTGCTGGATTTTTACTACATATGCTTAAAAATACAGAGAGTAATGCTGGACTTAAGGGTTTAGATGTAGGTTCTCTGGTCATTGATTGCATCCAGGTGAACAAAGCTCCCAAGATGTGGTGCAGAACTTACAGAGCTTATGGGTGGATTAACCCTTACATGAGCTCTCTCTGCCACATTGAGATGATCCTTGTTAAAAAAGAGGAGATTGTTCCTAAATGAGAAAAGGAGATTGCACAGAAGAAAAAACTATCCCAGAAGAAGCTGAAGAAACAAAAACTCATGGGCCAGGAGTAAATTCAACATTGAATAAATGCTAATAAAAGGACAGAGAGAGATTGAGATGTGGGGAGAGGAAGGGATGGGAGAGGAGAGAGAAGAAAGAATAACAATCTATTGTCTTCTTACTTCCATTGTTTTCATTGCAATGTCATATGTACTGTCTTTCATCAGATTACTTCTAAGTTTTTTTGTCTTTGGTTTTCAGTACTTTTACTATGATGCACCTAGCATACTTTTATTTATATTCATTATTCCTGGGGTATTTGCACTTCTTGAATGTGTGGCTTGAAATCATTTGTGAGTTTGGGAAAATTCTTAGGCATTATCTCTTCAAATATTTTTTCTGTCCTACTCTCTCTCCTCCTTCCCAGACTCCAAAAAGAGCCTCAGCATTTATATCCAACTTATTCCATGTTCACTGGGAGAAATTGACTCAAAGTACCCTCATCTATATTATATAGTATGATAGTCTATGATTTTTAGACTATCATACTATAAATTTTTTGCATATTATAATGAAAATAATTTTTTATTTAAGAAGAGCACCAAAACTTCTGAATAACTTTTGAAAGAATAAGTATAATCTTTCTTTCTTTGATTTATGCTTTCTTGTGAAGTAAATGGATGTTTTGGCTTTTTTAAAAAATGAGCATCAATCTCAAATACTGTTTTGATACTTACACTGTATTTTATAAGCATTAACTTCTATTCGCCCATACTTATGGAAAAAGTCTGTATCCTTCATTTATTACTACCAGCCAGGGATATATGATTGTGGATGTATATTTCTGTTTCAGCTTTTGTTTGAGGGGCTTCCAAAACATCATCCTATAGGTTTTTAGAATCTGTGCCAAGTTCAGTTCAGATTAAGTTTCTTTGTTAGAATTGCTTTTTAAAGCATCTGGATCAGAAATCATATACTTCTGCTGCATGACAAAGAAACATTTGGAAATCATCAGGGACATCATAATAGAGGATAATAGTTTTGTATGTTTTTTCTGAGTAAGTAAAGACTACAACAAAAAAATACTTTTATTAAGAATTTAGAAAATGCTGAGTCGATGTTGTTAAAACATCTTAAGCAGTTGATAGATTGCTTTGACAATATTATTCTATCTGCATGGCTTTTTCTAAAGCTATCATAAAATATTCCTGAGTAAAAGTAGATTTCTGCTTTTTACCTGTTTTCAATGCTACACACACACACACACACACACACACACACATTAAGAAGGCATGTAAGATTAAATTTTTTGGTCTAATTTTTTTTATTAATTAAAATTTTGTGGTGACATTGGTTAATAAAATTTTGTTTCCTCCCCAAATTTGAAGCAGAACTCTAAATTATTCTTTATATCATTTAAACAAACAGCATCCATTTGAGGAAAGATATTTCCTTAGGTTTGGCTTAGATTTCATTAGATAACAATAATCCATTTACTCTCCTAAAGAGAAAGACCCATCATTTTTATTTAAAATAAAACTAAACTAAATTAAAACTCCAAGTGAAGCCTTCAGTTTCTAATATAGTACCTTCTGTCATTTTCATAAATGGACCGGGATTTCAAAAATAGTCTCAGAACTTTTGTATCTATGAAATGAACTCAAATCTATGGTTTTTAGGCTCTCCAATAGTTTCCAAAATGATTGATGAGTTTTGGAGAGATCATTCGATTATTCCATATATAGCCACGAGAAGGTACATTTAGGTTGTGGTCTGGAATTTCAAATGATTTAGTGGATAAGGATAAGCTCCAGACTGGAGAACCAGAAAAAAAAGAGTGCTTTTTCTGGTTAAGGTATGACCTTTGTCATGTTTTCTTCTGTGCTATTCTTAAATTTAGAAATAATTTCTCTTTTATGTTTATTTCCGAAGGACAGTTTGAGCCTATGAAATCATCATGGTACCTCACACCCTAAATGTACCTTCTCTAGGCTATATATAGGATAATCAAATGATTATCCAAATCTCATCAATTATAAAATCATACTAATTATGATTAATTTGACCATTTTGGTGCCAATTTAAATGTCTGTATACAGTTCTCATTTTTGTAAATAATATCCTTCATATTAGTAGAACTATTTTTTTAATTGCTAATACATATTTCTTTTTTTCATCTCATTAGCCAAGGAAGATATTAGAGGAAAGGTGGATAGATCCTTTAGGGAGTAAGTATATACATTTTTGCTTCTTTATAGCTTACCTTATCTGTACCTAGAAGACACAGCTGAAATGTGATGTCTGAAATACATGTAGCAATGAAGTTTTTATTGATTGATGTAAATATGGATGGCTTTGTTCAGCTGAATACTGCTGGTAGAAGTTACTGGCATATGTAATACATTATCTTATTACATTCATTTTATGGAAGCTGGTCCTGATGGGACAGTGGAAGGAGAGCTTACTCCAGTTTTCTGGAAAAGCAATTAATCCTACTGCTTATGTAGCAACCATGTCTTGAATCGCACTGGTGTGCTGGCACCCTCTCTCCTTTTATTAAAACAAGAATGCAGCTGCTGACCAGAAGTGCAGCTCTACAAGTGGGGCTTTCATCATGTTGGTAAGAGATTCATATTCAGGGTTGACATCATTTCAGTATGGCCTTTTCATTATGAAAGTTTGGAATTTCAAGTTTGTTTATTAAAGATTTAAAGCTATAGGTTAAATCACCAAATTGAAATCCACATATTTTCCTATACTATGATAAGTGGATAAGGTGTGTTGGAAAATGTATTTTTCAGATTTTACCACCAGATGAGTTATTTTAATTGTGAAATGCGTGAAACACGTTGTGTCATAAACAGACATTTTTTCCCCGAATCTTCAGCATTTCTTCTTTACAAGTAACTCTTCTTATCTCTCAGTTTCTAGTAAGAAAATTTAGCAAAAGTTTTAGAGGAATTGACTATTAAATATTAGTAAAAACAGTGGCCAGTACTTTCACTTAGCCCTTGTGGCAACTTTACTGTGTACTTCATCTGTTTCTCATCAGTCTCTAAAATTGATAATTCTTCAAAACACCTGGCATTCAACAATGTTTACAAAGATTTTTTAACTCTTAGTATAGTTTTGCATACAAGGGCTCTTTTAATTTATAATTTAATCTTTTTATGAAAGTGCATCTTTTATTGCAGAATAAAAATTAGCAGAATGCTTTTTATCTAGGGTTTAATGAAAATTCTATTTTAAATCATATAAGTAATATTGTATAGTTAACAAATACACTTTTACAATGACTAATGAAACAGATGGTTCCAACTGCCCTATATTTTGTATTTTTAAATTTTTAGTATTTTGGTATTTTGGGCATATTTAGCTCTTTTTCATTAATTCAGTCTATTAGGCTTCACTTTTGACCTCTATAAAAATCATTGTAATAAAGACAATTGAAAATATATACAATGGCTTTTATTCTCATACTCTATGCATAATTAGGTAACAGTTGAGTTTTTCTGTTGTTATTTATTTGGTGTGTTATTTAAGATGAAAATATTGAGAAATAGAAACTAGAGTAAGGGCTGTGACTTATTTTCTTTAAATACTCTTTAAATTGGCTACATATTGTAGGGACAGAATGGAAATAAATCCAAAAGTTTACAATTCTTAAAATCAAAGTTTTTTGCTGTGTTCCAACACCAATTCTCTGACACAAATTTGGTGTTCTACAATACATTTCAATTCTGACACCAATTACCTGAAGTTAGAGTCATACTCCTCCAGAGCCCTTGGTAAGACTGCCCCTCATTTCAGATGCCAGTCTCAACTTTTGGATGTCACCAAAACACTCACACTTCTGCCTGGCCTACTACAAATTGAGGAAGGACTTCCCACAACCTCTTCGGGTTTGATAATTAACTAGAATGACTCACAGAACTCAGGAAAGTGCTATACTTAGGACTGCCATTTTATTATAATGGATACAAATAAACAATCAGATAAAGAGACAACTATAGAGCAAGGTCTGGAAGGGTCAACAGGCAGGAGCTTCTGCCCCTATGGAGTCAGGGTGTGCCACCAGTGTTTTGAAATGTACACCAACCAGGACACACTCCTGTGCCTGGGTATCAGAGGGTTTTATTACATAGGCATAATTGATTAAATCATAAGACACTGATTGAACCCTCCAATCTAACTTCTTTCCCTGAAGGTTGGGCTGGCCCAAAGTTTCAACCCTCTAATAATGTGATTGGTCTTTCTGGTGACTAGTCCTTATCCTGAAATTATCTAGGGCCTAATCTAGGGTCACCTCATTAGCATAACAAAGACTCTTATCACTCAGGAAATTCCAAGTTTTGAAGCTCTGTATCATGTACAGAGACAAAGATCAGATATAGTTTTTAATTATATCACAGTTGCCTTATTAATGGTCATAATTACAAATACTTGTCAGTGGGATAAAAAACAAAGATGTTTAGAAAGATAATTCTGGTGAAATTTCATATGCAGAGGTAATCAGTAACTTAATGGCAGACTATACTGAATAGTTTCTTGTGAGATTGGCAATGTTTTAAATTCTACATTTACATTTAAAGTAGGTGATTCTGTATCATGTAAGTAATCAGTTATTATAGATCTTTTTTAAGAACCATGAATATAATGTTCTGATTTCAGTTTTATATTTTAAGAAAACTTGAAGTTCACAAAGTAAATGACAAATACCATTTAGGATATGTGAAGTATGCAGCTTCTACCTACTGAAAATGGTTATTATTTATCATAAGCCAACTTATATTTATGATATCCATGTCATTACAATTTGCTAACACAAAGATCAATTTATTTCTTCAGTCACACATTGTTAGTGCCAGAAACTCCAATCTGAATACTGACTTTCCATATGCTTATCCATAGTATAATTCAAATTACTAAAATATAATTTTCTGTAAAATACTTTGATGTTTAAATGATAACATAATATGATCGCTTTAGTATATATCACATTACCAGATCTTATTATTGATATTACTTCCAATTGACACAATAGATTTTCTTATGAATAATGAATGACAGTTTAATCTAACAGACATAGGAATTGAGCAACTATGCTGTTTTTATTTTTGAAAGATAGGAATTGAATTTAGCTTTCTTACTAAGTCCCAGGTCTATGTATCAATTACTATACCTGACGTACTTTCTTTATCCTAAAATAATCATAAGTCACAAAAGATAAGAAGATTTATAACCTAGAAATGGCTGACTGAGTGTTAAAGTTGAGAAAATTGCTAATACCACCGTGATAAGAAGTCAAGAATTATTTTTTAAAATCCTCTTTCATCAGTAGCAACCATCATTTTCTTCCAATGGAATCAGCAAATGCAACAAAATGGAGTTTTCAATAAATTAATAAAATTAAATATTTAAGTAGTGAATGTGACATTTGAGTAAAATTATTGCGTATTTTGAGATAACAAAGACCAAGTTAGAAGAGAGAACCAGTGATTTTGACGGGGAAAAAAATCAATTTAAGATAACCTAAAAAATCATCTTTATTTAGTTTTCTAAATTTCTTTTAAAGTAATAGGGTAGGAACGAAGTATACTCATTATATAAAACTCTAATCATTAATTACATAAAATTATATATATATTTGTAGAATGTTATATATTTGGTATTGCATCTGGGTATATGTATGTGTGTACTTAGATAGTCAAGAATTATTATATATTATATAATAACTATTATATATATAGATATATACCCTGGGAGCAAGAGGGGGAACAAAAGGAAGTTCAAGAGTGATAAACTGATAAAATGAAGGAAAAATGAGACTCAGAATAAGTCATAAGCAGAAAAGGAAGACAAATTTATTTAATAAAATTGAACTTGGGGTAAAAAATACATGTAGATTTTTTTAACAGATAAACATTGCTAAAATTTTACAATCATGTGTTTATTGAGTACACATATTCTATGCTCAACACTATACTAATAAAGGGAAAGAAAAAGAAGTTTAAGACATGGTCCCTGCTTTCAAAGAATGTAAAGTCCAATGGGAGTGACTGAATTAACATACGTATGACAACTAGAGAAATAAGTTATGTTGTTCTGGAGTAAATGATATAGTCTTTTAAAGGAGGTAGAATTTGCAAGTTTTAAACAAAGAACATGCAAATTCCTTCTTTAAATTTTATATAGTCATTCCTGAAATCAATTCTTTGTTTCCATTAGGAAATTATAACTTCTTGCTAAAAAGTATGGTTACCACAATTCCTTTTACAGAGAAGTAGGTCTATTTTAAGGCTATAACATCACTCTTTTATGTTTTTCTAGAATGTAGCTGCTAAAGATTTAAAGCCATGTTTTTGCAAGCCTTCCTGTTTATGCTTCAAGAGTCAGCTAAAGTTAAACTGATGTTTTGACTCAAACACTGATATCGGGCTGGAAATTCTTCCTCTTTTGCCCCTCCCCTTTGTACATTAGATAGTGAAAAAATATTAGCAGAAAGAACCTACAGAAACACTTAAGTTATCAATGGAGATATATTTGCAAGAAATAATTTGCTCTTGTTATTCCAATACTATTAAAATTATTTCAAAAACATCATTATTTGATATGAAGACTTTAAAATTAACATTCACTTGGTGAATGCCATTGTTACTAGAATTATATACATCAAGATTGTTTTACAATAGAGAAGTCATTTGTGGTCAGTGGGGCATAAAATGTGGCTTTAGATGCCAAAGTATAATGAAATTAAATTTATGTCACTATTTTTGCTTTCTTTTCTATGGACTAATCATGAATCTACTATGTCACTTGAGTTTGCTTAACAGCTGGTGTTGATGAAAAGAATATATAGTAAGGGTGGTTACAATAAACCTAGTACAATATGTTGAAAATTTTTATGAGTCAATTCATAATATACATGTGAACTTGTCAAAAAAAAATCAATACCTTAGTGAAGGATAAAGTTGGGAAGGGGGTAGTAGCTAAGATCAAAGTTTTTAGATGATTCTACCATTTGTTCAAAAAAATTTTTAAAGTAGCCGCTTTTAAAATATATGTGGATTACATTTACATATTCTTAGCTAGCTATTTTGCTTCATTGGATTAGTAAGCAAATCAAAGATACCCAAGAAGATTTTTCAGTCCAATATCTTCTAGATGTTAAGAAAAATTGGGTATGATGATATTAATTTGCTGTTAACTAATGTTGTACAACATTGCTAAATGACAGTCCATCTGTCAAATTAACGTCATGACATCCTACTTGTTATTTTAATATGCTATAAGAATGAAATGTGTTTTTTAGATATGTTTTATATTTGCACTAAGTAATGGAAAGTACAATATATTATGTGCCTGTGCCCTGAGGAGCGTTTTTAACAAAAATAATTGAAGGTAATAAATCTTACCCTTTTCCCTCTATGTTGCTCCTGCCCCAGTATACCTTCCACATTATTGTATCTCCTATACATAGCAAGCTTTCTAGATAGAGACAAAAGCTGAGCACTGTTGTGTATATTATAAAAAATAACATATAATACCTGCCAAAATTTTGCTTTGCCCTGATATTTTGATTTAATAAACACTCTCTATGATCATTTTTATGGTGATTTGAACCTCTTTCCTAAGATTGAAATGCTCTTGAAAGATGTTGCTATTGAATATAAGACATGTTTTTCAAATAATTAGGAACATCTACAAGCTAATAAATCTCTCCTACAGTTTTAATTTGATTGTATACCTGGTAGGTGTTTTTGCTTAAGAGAGTGTGTGCAAGGGTACATGATTTATAATGTGTTTGGGTTTTTTTGTTTAAATTGTCATAAGCAGCAGTGATAAAATTTGGTGCAGAGAAGTGATGTAATTCATATTTAATACATAACTTATTATTATCTTTAATCATACATTGATCTTGCCAACTTTCCCTGATGTGAATTATTTAAATTTGAAGATAGTTCATTTTGAGACATATTATTCTAATAACTGGTTTTCCTCATAGTGCTTGGTTTTCAAGTGCAAATATATAGCATAGGTGATTATTATACAGTATCTTTATAAAAATAATTACAGAGTTTTGTAGCTTTTGTGTAACATTATCCAGAGTATTTTTAGTATATATTTAAACGTGACGATATATTGTGAAAAATATATATTTAAACTATTTAAATGGAATACTTTTCAACAAGAAGTAATGATGTGAATGAAAACTAATCCAATATATATGAATGTGGCCTAGGCTTGCAATATTGTTTTATCCATTAATTTTCTTAGCCCAGGTGTTTGTTTAGTGGGAAGTCATCTCACAAAGTGATGATAGATGTATTTTACTCAGAGCTGGTTATACAAGTTCAACATCTTGTATTTTCATGCTCAAAACTGTTTGGTTAAGAACCATTTGCTTGTAAATATTTAAAAATCACAATTCAATAAAATTGTTTATGATAATTCAATAGAAAAAAAACTTTTAAAAGCTTTCAATGAACAAATTAGAATATTTAAAAACCTAAGTAAGAATGGATTTTATTCAGTTTTATAAAATTCTTATTAGGTAATATTAGAACAGATTTTTCTTCTAAAATGGAAAACTTTTACAGGTTTTTAACCCTTAAAATGTATTTTTTTGTTGCAAAAATCAAGCAATATGAAAATCTCAAAACTGGAAATTTATATATATATAAATTACATATAGGTATATAACCTTACCTCTTAGAGTAAACCATTGTTAATACCCTGCTACATATCCTTCCAGGATTTTTTTCACAAAATGCTTCTTAAATTTACTTATACTTATGCATAGTACTTTACAAACTGCTTTTTTTTTTTCACTTGATATATCAGGGTATTTTTCCATGTCAATACATGTCGATATTAATGATAACTTTTAATGATGATATAGTATTCTGGTCACAGTTAACTCCCTATAGGTAAACCACATTTTTTTAATAAATCTCTCTAGTGATGGACATTTAGGTTGTTTCCAATTTGGGGCTTTTTACAAACAAGATTTCATTTGTTTAATGATTTCCTTGGATAAATTTCTAAAAATTCAAATTATTGGTTTAAATGTTTAGATATTTTAAAGTTTTATACATATTGTCAAATACTTTCTTAGAGAATTATGCTGAACAATATACAAATTTCAGTGCCACCAACAGTGTAGAGAGTACCCCATACCCTCATCTACTCTAAGTATAATCCATGTTGCTAACATTTGTCAATCAGGTATGATGGAGTAGCGCATCTTATATATTTACTGACAATTTTAGATTTATTCATTTGTAAAATACCAGGGAATGCATGATCCCCCCCCCATTTTCCTATGTATTTATTTTCTTAATTTATAAGAAGCTTTTAGTGAAGATAAACTTCATGTAGAAGTTTATCCTCTAACTTAATTTATGTTATGTATCAATTTGTGGTCAATTATGTGGCCAATTTTATTAGTCTTTTTTATTGTTTCTAGCTTTAATGCATGCTAAGAAAGGTCTTCCTCATTCAGATTATGAAACTACATAATATTCTTTATTTTCTTTCAGTGCTTCAATAGTTTTTTCCATTTATTTCCTTTTTATTCATTTTTAATTGACATAATTTACGTGCAATCAATTACACAATTTTAAGTATACAATTTGACAAATTTTGATATACTGATCTCCTTGACTTATAATAGGGTTATATCCTGATAACCCCATCGTAAGTTGAAAATATTGTAAGTCAAAAATGCATTTAATACAGCCAACCTACCAAACATCATAGCTTAGCCTATCCCACTTTAAACGTGCTCAAAACACTTAAATTGGACTACAGTTGGACAAAATCTTCTAACACAGTGAAACCACTGTAAAATATTGCTTGTTTATCTTCGTGATTGTGTGGCTGACTGGGAGCTGTGGCTAGCTGCTGCTACCCAGCATCACGAGACAGTATGGTGCTGGGAAAAGATCAAAATTCAAAATTTGAAGTGTATTTTCTACTGAATGTGTATAGCTTTGGCACAACTGTAAGCTGAAAAATTCTAAGTCGACCAATTTAAGTCAGGGGCTGTCTGTATTTATACCATGAAGCTATCAGCACAATGAAGGTAGTGAACATATTCATCACCTCAAAAAGTTATCTTATTCCTCTTTGTAGTCCCTTTTCCCCACCTTTTCCTCCCCCTCCCCTAACCCTCATCCTCAAACAACCACTGATTAGCTTTCTATCACTGTAGGTTAGTTTGCATTTTCCAGAATTTTATATAAATGGAATCTTATTTTTTCAGGCCTGGCTTCTTTAACTTAGCATGATTATCTTGAGAGTCATCTATGTTGTTGCATATAACAGTAGTTCATTCCCTTTCATTGCTGAGTAGTGTTCCATTATATGGAGAGCCGAAATGTGCTTATTTGTTCACATGTTAATGGTCATTTGGGTATTTCCAATTTGGGGCTATTACATATAAAGCTGCTATGAACATTATTCATTAATAACCATAAGCTGTAATTTCTCTTGGGTAAATATCTAGTAGTGGAATGGGTGGATAATGTTTTTTTTTATTTAGGTCTATGATTCACTTTGGGGTAAGATTATATATGGTATAAGATATGGGTGCAAGTGTGTTTTTGTATACAATTGTCCCAGTAACATTTTATTTATTTATTTATTTATTTATTTATTTATTTATTTATTTATTATTGGGGTAAAATTGATTAATTATATAATTTTCAGGTGTACATTATAATTTGACATCTGTATATTCTATTGTGTGTTTACTACCCAAAGTCCAGTTTCCTTCAGGTATCATATATTTGGTTCCCTTTACCCACTTCATCCTACACCTACCCCCCTATATTTGACTCCTTTTACCCCGCTTACCTCCTCCCTCCTCCTCACCACCTACCCTCTGGTAACCACTAGTTTATAGTCCATGTCCATGAGTCTCTGTTTGTTCTGTTCATCCCAACAACAGTTTTTGAAATGAACATCTTCTCTCCACTGGATTGCCTTTGCACTTTTGTCAAAAATAAGTTGTCCATATATATGTGGCTCTATTTTCGAACTTTCTGTTCTATTCTGTCTACTTATTTGTCTATCTTTACATTATCTTGATTACTGCAACTTTATAAATCTTGAAACTAGATAGTGTTAATTCTCTAATTTTTAAAAATCAAAGTTGAGTTGACCATTCTTTTTTTTTGTATTGTCTATGAATTTTAGAATCAGCTTGTCCATTTATACAAAAAAGCTCACATGAATTTTTATTACGATTGCAATGGGAAGAATTCGCATCTTAAAAATGAGTCACCCACACATGAACAAAATGTATCTCTCCATTATTTGGTGTTTAATTTCTCTCAGCAATGTTTTGTAGCTTTCCATGTATAGGTCTTGCACATCTTTTGTCACATTTATTTCTAAATATTTCATATTTTATGGTATTTTATTTTTTATTTCAATTTCTGAGTTTTGTTTCAGAGAGATCACTCTGGCTGCAGTGTGGAATATAGTTTAGAGAAGGACAAGACTAGAAACAAGACTATTTAGGAAGTTATTGTAAAAGCCCAGGTAAGAAATGATGATGTCTTGAACTAAATCAGTAGCTGTGATAATAGAGGCATATTTTAGAGATTAATTGAAGGAATTAATGACTTTGTAGAAAACATGATGAGGGTAGAAGAAGAGAATGTGATATGTCTCTCATCCATTCATTTAACCATTGGATTCAAAGATAGTTCTTAAACATCTTCTTTAATTCAGTTACCCTACTGGGTACTGAAGATCCAATGGTGAGCAAAACACGTGGTTCCTGCCTATATGAAGCTTACAGGCATTATGGAAACAGATGTTTTGCAAATAATTACATAAATAGATGAGTAAAAATTGTAATAACTACTGTGAAAGAAAGGAACATAGCACTCTGAAAGAGGAGAGCAAGAACTAGGTTAGATTATGAGATAAGGAAAGGTCAGCTACGCACATAGTTAACAGGGAGAAGTAGTCTAGATGGAGCAAGCACCATGTTTGAAGTCCCCGAGATGAGGAGCTTTGCTTTGTGTAATCAAGAAACAAGAAGGAAGCCAGATCTGCTGGAGCATAGTGAGCAATGAAGGAGAATGCTCTGAGACAAGATTGTAGAAGTTATCAGGACCAGATTGTACAAGGTCTTATAGGCTCTGTTAAGGATTTTTAGTTTTCTTTTAAGAGCAATGAGAAGCAATTGAAGAGTATTAAAGTAAAGAATATCATGATCAGATTTGAGTTTTAAAAGATCACTATGGGTGCAATATGGAGAATGGATTAGATTTGAGTGACATCAGTGGAAAGATGAATGCTCTTGGGTAAAAAAGGATGATAGCTTGGATTAGGGGTGATGTCAGAGTAGCTGTATAGAAATGAATAGATGCAAGATCTATTTCAGAAGAATTAACAGTACTGAGTAATGAATAAAATGTGTGGGAAAGGGGATACTGAATTAGAGTTCTTGGTTGTAAGATATAAAAACCAACCCTGGCTGATTTAAATGAAAGGGAAATAAGGATATTTGTTTGGAAAATAAGGATATTAGATAACTGATAAAATTTATCAAAAGTGTTGAGAACTAGGATTAGAAATGATGGAGCTAGGTCAGCAGGAACTAATTGACAGTTTTATCGGGCTACCACCCCTAGAATGATAGAAGTCCAACTAATCGGCTCATTCTACTTGTGACTCAGAGTCCCACAAAAGACACTCCAACTCACTGAGCTTAAGCTGTATGCCTAACTCTTGATATATCAAAACAATAAGAGTATAAAATCTAGTGGAAGAAACCTATAATTGCATCTGGGGACCCCGTCAACTTTCATACAGGGAGGGCAAATTACCTTCACTTATAGTTCTCAAGAATGCACAAAACTTAGTGAAGGAAATCCCCAACCCTTTTCACCTCCCCCACCCCCCCAAAAAGAGAAGATGTTAAGAAGGGAGATTCAATTTTGGAGAGCCAAAGAAACATCAGATGCCCATTATGGAGATGGAGGTGTCAAGGATGACTCGCTTTCTCAGACAATAGAGCTCTTAGACTTTAAAAACACAAATGTCTGGTTAACCTTCTTCAAGGCTTGAGAGAGTCTAAATGATAGAAACATAAAAGGTCTCTTCGCCCAAGGACCTAAGCTCTTTACAGACTCTCTAGCTTAAAAAAAAAAAAAAAAAATTAAATTGTCAGAGGTATTCTTCTCCAAATGGAAAAAAATGAGGAAATAGGTAAAGTGTAGTCCCCAGGGCATATTAATGGATTGGCAGCCAAGTACTTTTAACCATCTACACTTAGAGTCTTCTCTAACCCTCTTAAACACTAAAAAGCATTTTCTTTAGTTCTCCTATTATCAAAGCTATTAACTTCAGCTCCCAATAACCTTTAAGTTTAGACATTGTTTTCCTATTTTCTTCCCTACCCCACCAAACTCAATATTAAATTTTTTTTCCTACACGATGTCCTTCCTCTCTTCCTTTCCTTCCTTCACTGATTTAAGTAAGCAATGCTGTGGAATTTGAGGTCTGAACCATCTAGTATTTCTTAGGGGTACTTCATTAAAGGGGATAAATTTTAGACTTGGGAACCTTCTATCTGCAACCAAACAACACCTAGAGTTTTATACACCTGATAGTCCACTTAGTGAGCATGAGCGAGGAACAGTATTGCTACTCTAGTCAAAAGCCCAGCTATTAGGAGTGCTAAAGACAAAAATCCATAGAGAGATTCCTGGAGTCTTTAGAAAATTAGAATTGGTCTCTAGGTAATGATTATATCTTTGATCATCTTTGAAGAAACAGCACTACTATCTGGACATAGCTATGGAAGATATAGTCATAAAGACACATCTGGGTAAATGGAACCACTCTAATAAACTGAGATTCTTTAACAAATGATCTTGTGGGCAGAACTAATGTAGAAAGACTTATCTTTTGTAGTTAAGACACAGTAGTCTTTTTATCTCTTATTCCATTATCAACTATTAATGCAACACTTGGAAGCCATTTCAGATGCTTTCTTAAGATTGCAGCTTCTCTTTCTTACCTATAAGTGAGGTCTGGACCATGCTTCAGCTTGCCCTATCCACTTGCCTAAATCTATCCTTGATCCTAATCTTGTCTCAGTTTGTTGCTTTAGTGAGTTCCAGTCTAAATTAATCCCATTGTTAATCCCATTTTTGTGCATTTTGTTGTTATTGTGGTTTTGCAATTACCTTTTCTGGTCCCTGCCATTTGCCCGTGCCACATGCTTAATCTTATTGCAATTCCAACTTGTCTGCATAAAGAAACTAATTTTGTGTCTAAGAGAGAGGGTCTAAGAGAGAAGTCTACACTGATTGATAACTTTCCACTGATTTTGAAGGTCATCATTACAATTAAATCGATGAACACCTTTTAAAAGATGTAATGCCTGAAAAGTAATATGCTAGGCACTGGGGTGGAGGACAATACAAAGAAAACCCATGGTTCTTACATTCAAATAGTTCACTGACTAGTGAAGGAGAGGGAAATATAAACAATTAACTTCAATATAAGTTTAAATAAGAAAATAAGACAGAAAAACACAGGGTTGTACAGGGAGCAGTGGCCAGATAAGGATAGAGAAGACTTTACAAAAGAGTTGAAATAAAAATATATTAATGAGTAAATGTTAATATAGAACCATGTTCTAAGTGCTTTATATATATTAACTCATTTTTAAGGATATAAATAGGTTTTTAATACATAACCGTAGAAGGAAGAGGATAAGTCAAAGCACAAAAGCCTAACTCATAAGTTCTTTCTTTTCTGTAAAAAACAAAGGTTGGACTAATATTATCTCATTGTCAAATTGACCAGGAATTGCTCTAGATTAGACTGAGTGGAGAAGTAGACCACGTAGCTGAATAGAGGTACCCAGAAACAAGATCTTTTATTAGGTGTATTCCCTGTGCTACAAAAAGCTAGATTATGGAACTACGTAATCTACTATAATGTTGACCTATTCTTATTTTTCTTTTTATAAATCTCAATAAGTAGTAAAGGATTTTTTTTCCCATTCAAAGAAGATAAGTATTTTGAGAGTGTGTTGCTATAGACAATCTAAAACATGGAGAAGTACAAGAGAAAGGAAAGGCTACCTTCCCAAGTGATGAACACAGGAAGAAGCTTAAGCCCTTGGATGGGGGCAACAAAAGCAGGAGTTTAGTATTTCATCATAGAATTCAAGAGAATAATTTCCATTTATACATTTAGAGAAGACAAGATGGTTAGACAATTTGTCTAATGCTACTAAAGGAATTGGTATTGAATAATGGATTAAATTTAATTTGGCTAATATATTTGACCAGATGCAGTTAGAATAACCTTTCAGGTAGCTAAACGAGTGGAAGGTAGAATATATAGCTCTGTTAATTTTGGTTAATTTCAAACTACTGTATCCTGCCTGTAACCAAGCAAGCTGTTATTTTAAGACCAAGGCCAGTCCTTCCATTTATAGTTCTGTGAATGCCTGAGGTATATAAATTAGAGCTGACCACTTATAGAGATCTCTTTGGGACCACTTATATGAAATGAATAATAGGGTTAAATTAAAAAAATTAAATCTAGAGAGGTTTCCCAGAAGTTATGTATAAACCTTCATTAGGTACGTTTTCCATTTTGAATTCTGGTGGATGGGAGCCAATAGGTTAGTGAAGCCAGCATACTGCAATATACTCAATACTTAAGTGCTTAGTACTTGAATCTTTCAAGTTTTTGTCTGGTTATATAGCAGCATCTTTCAAGCCAAGAGAGAATAATGAAAGAGAGAAAGCTTTTGTAGGTAAAAACACTAATTTTTATAAGATACTAGCATCACATGATGTTTTGATACCTAACTCCAATTTTTGAGTGCATGAGAAGAAAATGTATTTATCTTTTATGGCTTTGGAGATTAGATAGATAGTTAGATAGATGATTAATAGATAGATAGATAGATAGATAGATAGATGATAGATGATGGATGGATAGACATGATAGATAACAGATGATTGATAGATCGATAGATGATAGATAGATTCTGATATATATATATATATATATATATATATATATATATATATATATATATATATTCTCCTTTGAGAATGAATATATATATATATTTTTTACTTTGAGAATGAATACATATATATATTGTCTTTTGTTTTTGTTTTTAAATCTCTAGACTTAAGCAGTTTAGCAAGAAGAGACAATATAAATATATACTTACAATAGCTAAAAAGCCAGTTCAGAAAACCAGTGATATAAATTGGAATGGACAGAAACCTGATGTGGCATTTTCTACATTACTTGGCTGTTGCTCTCGCTGGGAACTTGATGCATTCATAATGTTCTTGGAAGGGTGATGAATTGAGAGAAATTGTCTTGTGGTGAGATTCTGAATTTCAGCATAATCATTCTCGGGATAAGAGAAAGCTTCACATCAGCAGTCACTTTACAGACACAGCAAGGTACCAGGACATAAACTTGAGCATTTTCTTAGAATCTAGAAGACAACAAGCAAGGGATAAAGAAAAGGGTACAATTTCTTTGGACGCCGGTGGCCCCTGTCCAGCCCTTGTTTATATTCTTCCTGACTGGTTACATTAAAAGGAAAAATTTAATACTATTGGAAAATAAAATCCTTCGGACTTTAATAAACTCAGACTTTATAAACTGAAGAGATTTCAGAGCAATGACAGGAGTTTTAATAAAGGAAAATAGAATACCAAACCATGAATTTGAAAATCAAGGAAACTCTCAGTGTTGATGAAAGATATGGGCATGGAGATTTAAGGAACTAAAGGGACTGATTTCCCATGGAGAGTCTTAGAGCCTCCTAGATGTATTCTTTTCCTGGTCTTCATGTTGAATATAATTCCATTTTTTTTCCTCTTCTTGAAATTCATGGCAGTGTCTCATTTGGGAATTGGTACTAATTACATTCTCTTGTTCCTTGCAATTAGAAAACTTTGTTTCATTTTGAAACATAAAATTTATGTTTATTCAGAATTACTATATTCCTACTATGAACCAATTTGCTGTCATTAGATTTAAATCATAATATATCTACGAGTCACATAATTTCAGTTCAAATAGAAATTCCATGGCTAAACTTTAATTTCTCAAAAGATGATGATGCCATTCAGTTTTCAGCTCCTAGAATTTAAGAAATAGAAAATTCACTAGATCTGACTACAGCTCCCTGGAAAATGTGTGGAAATTTAGGTTCATTTCATTTTCCTTACTTTTGCATTTTCCTAGGTCAAGTTAGGCAATGTGATGTAGGAAGAAGAAGAGAAAACAAGGAGTCAGAGAAACCTGGTTTCTCATTCAAAGTTTGTCACTTATTAATCAAGTGACATGAGGCAAATTATTCAACCTTACTGAGCCTCAGTTTTCAAATTCACATAATAACACATATACTACATTTCTCATAGGCTAAGTTGTGAGAATCAAAAGAAATAATGTGATTGAAAGTTCTGTCTAAAGAATAAAGAAGTGTCCAAATGAAAGGGATTATTCCCATATACATAGGTATATCACTATTAAGTAATTACTGCTGAAATTTTAAAACATAAATCTGATTGTGATATTTCCCCACTAATTAAATTCCAGTTGTTCCCTGTTGACTGTAAGATAAGTTCAGAACACTTTCTCTATCTACCAACTATAGTATGTCTTCAGGTAATACACTCTCTTCTCCCTCACAGTCGAACTTCTTGCAAGAGTAGTTTAATTTAATCTTTCTGTTCCTTCAACTCCTACCCGACTTCCTCTTGATCATCTTCTGGAACTAAAGAAACTCTTGTAACTAACATCTATATAATCAACATAGTACAAATTAACCAGTACTCTCCATTACTCTATAAAACTTACTGACTGATGCCCACAGCACACTGAACGCATGTAGGTACTACGCTACTGCCTAGTACACCTGTGGATTTTTTCTTCTCACTAGACAGTGGTAGGCTTACCAAGAATCAGAGCTGTTTTTTAACCTTTTATGCAGGGTGTACTTGTTAGTGTAATTATATAATTTACCTTACTATTATATAAACCATTACATAACTGTTATATGAAATATAAATAGGAAAAAAATGATTGTTTTATGAAAATTAAATTGAATGTTTTGGAAAAATTCAAAACAAGGAAAATGGCTTAAAGATTTTTCATTGGATTGGGATGAGCAAGAAAAAATTCAGGAAACTCATAAGTATCTAGGATTCTGCACTCAGATCACTTTATACATACTTTTCCCCAAATTTTTAAAATTGTGGTAAAATACACATAACATAAAATTTACCATCTTAACCATTTTTAAGTGTACAGCTTAGTGGTATCAAATATATCCATAATGTTGTGCCACCATTACTACCATTTATTTCCAGAACACTTTACATCTTGTAAAACTGAAATTCTTTACCTATTAAACAATAACTCTCCATTTTCTCCTTTTCTTCAGTTCCTGGCTGAGAAGAACCACCATTCTACTTCCTGTCTCTATAATTTTGACTAATCTATGTAGACTTTAGTATCTTTTTTGTGACTTGCCTAATTCACTTAGCATAATGTCCTCAAGTTTCATTCATGTTATGACATATGTCACAATTTCATTTCTTTTTAAGTCTGAATAATATTCCATTATATGTGTGTACCACATTTACTTACTTATTCATCTATCAATGGACATTTGAGTTGCTTCCATGTTTCAGTTATTGTGGATAATGCTGCTATGAATATGTATGTACAAATGTCTCTTGGAGACACCGCTTTCAATTCTTTGGGGGTATACACCCAGAAGTGAGATTGCTAAGTCATATGGTAATTTTATTTTTAATTTTTTGAGAAACTGTCAAACTATTTTCCACTGTAGCCGTACCATTTTACATTTCCACCAACAGTGCTCAAGGGTTCCAATTTCTCTACATCCTTATCGACACTTGTTATTTTCTATTTATTTGAAAGTAGCCATCCTAAGTGGATATAAAGTGGTATCTCATTATAGTTTTGATTTGGATTTCCCTCATGATTAGTGAAGTTGAGTATCTTTTCATGTGCTTAATGGCCATTTGTATGTCTTCCTTGGAGAGATGTCTATTTAAGTCCTTTGTCAATTTTTGAATTGAATTGTTTTTTTTATTATTGAGTTTTAGGAGTTTCCACTTATGACAGATTAAATAAAAGGGGTTCTACTATACTCTGGATCATTTAGAACTTATATTCTCTAAATCCAGTTAATACTTTTCAATTGCAACTTTACTTGGCTTCTTGGCAACATTTGACACTATTGACATCTCCTTTTTAAATGCTCTCTGTCTTTGGTCTTCATGCCACCACACTCTCTTGATCTTTCTTCTGTGGCTTACTCCTCAATTTCCTTTGTGGGCATCTTATCTTCTTCCAGCTCTTAAACATTGGTGTATCTCAGGAGTCTTTCCTAGCCTTGTTCCTTTTCTCACTCTGTATACTCATCTTAGATGATCTGATTCATTCCTGTTGCTGATGACTCACAGATCTGTAATTCCAAGTCCAATCTTTATCCTGAGACACACACTTGTATACCCAGCTGCCTACTTAACATCTGTACTTGGATACCTCTTTGGCACCTCAAACATAGCACCTCAATCAGAGTGATCACCTCTCCTCCACTTAATGTCCTTAGTGTCCCTAACTCAGTGAGTGACATCATCACATCCCTAATTTCCAAACCAATAACCTGATAATCATCTTTGACTTTTCCCTGTCCTTACCTGTGACATCCAATAAATCTTCAAGTTCTGTTGCTTTTACCTCCTGAATATTTCTCAAATCCATGTACTTCTCTCCATCTCTACTACCATTATTCTCTTGTAATTTCTATAATAACCTACTAAATGGTCTTCTTATTTTCAGTCTCTCTTCTCACCAATCTGTTCTGTAACCAGAGTTGCATATCTAGTCTCTGGTGTATGTACAACTGAATTAGTCTGAACTCCTTAATATGGCTTTTTAGGCCTTTCATGGTCTGGAATGTGCCAGCCTTCTCTTGCTATTCCCTTCAAAACTTTAACCATACTGAATTTCTTTCAATTCCTGCAACGTCATGCTTCCTTGACCTCAAGCTTTTACATGGTATTCTTTTTACCTGGAAGACTCCTACTCATCTTTCAAATCTCAGCTTTAAAGTTTCCTCAGGATACTTAACTCTGATCCCTAGACTAGTGTAGATCTCCCTGAAATATGTTCCTATTACACATCTCATTACTGAAATTACTTGTTTTATAATTGCTTTCTTGACTAGATGAAGTTTCTGTAAAAGTAGTGGTCATGTCAGTCCTATTCACTGCTGGATCCACAGCCCAGTGCTTATTACAGAGTAGGTACTCAATTAATACTCATTGAATAAATAAATAAATAAACATATTGCCAATAGTTAGCACTCAATAACTTTGTTGAATGAAACAGTCTTTAAAAAAATACACTACAACTTTCTATTTAGAGGAGAGTTGTTCTTGGCCATGAGAAATGTTATTTAAGCATCTGGAATTCTGAAATTCTTATTTCAAATTTCCTTTAGAACATGTGACATAGTCTCCTAAATACTCTAGATAGTGGTCAATATCCACCCTTTCAGGTTGGATTTTCTTTTGGAAATAGCAAAATTACTCAGAGCCAAGATGGATAATCAAGCTGGGTAATACTATCGAAGGTGAAAAATTATGTGCGACTATAAATTAATGAGTCTAGTTTTATTGTATGTTTCATAAACTGGGTCATAAGGCAGTTCTACAAGAGAAGTTCCAAAAGTGTTTTGAACAATGGCAGGATTGTTAGGATGTTTGTATAGCTTCCCAATGGAACTCCATTACAAGGAGGACTGCTCATTTAGATGTATGCAGTCAGAAATGTTTTGTTTGTTTGTTCGATAATTCTAGTTTCCTTTAAACACAATCTCTACATACATATGAGCTCCTAGGAGAGCATGATCTAGTAGAAAGAGCCCAGAAATATTAAGTAAACGTCATTTATCATCATCATAATTGTGAACATTTAATAATGTGCAAAGAACTTACAAATTAATTATCACCATAATTTGGCCACATATCACCACTAAGTAAAGCTACTTTAGCCCACCTACTTTAAACACCTCCCCCAGCAAAAATATCTTGAAATATAGAATAATCCTTTGCCAACTAAGATAGCTCTCAAGGGTACCAACTACTGTGAGATTCGGTTGGCTCAGTTTACTGAAGTTAATGAGTGAGTCCAACTGCCATAGATGGTGCCTTCAGACTCTGGTCAGACATCTCAAAAATATGTATTACTGGTTACAAGAGAAATCATAGGCAAAACCAGAACTACAGAAATAACTCTATCTTCCCTATGAACAGCAATAGATCTCATTTAAACCCCCCAGTATATGCCAGAAATTATGCTAAGCTAAACACTTAATATACAAGTGTTATTTTTTCATTTCAGAAACCGAAGCTAAGAGAGGTTAATTAATTTGCCCATTGTCATACATCTAACAATTGGAAAAGAACTCATGGTCTATGTAATTCTAAAGCCCAAGTTCTTTCCACTTTACTCAAAGCACATAACTAAACCCAGGCCATCATCATATACAAAGGTGGCACATTTTAAGTCCCACCTCTATCGCCCTAATTTTTTTTTGTGGCCCACCTTCTCCCCAGTGTCAGTCTTCTGGCAGCTTTACTTCCTTCAAAATGAGCATCAAGAATTTTCTGCTTAGGATTTTTTTTCAACTTTTTTCTATATTGAGCATTTTCTGTCTATGCTCTTAACTGTCCTTGAAGAATTATGCTTAACTTCTAACTGCATTACCTAAAAAGTTGTTACTGAGGCTCAGATCCTACCTCTGATGACCTGCCCTATGAAAACAAACTTCCATGACCTTTGCCACCCATAGAATGGCAGTGCACTAATCCTCTATGGGGAATTTATTTTTGCCACTTGATACTGAGTTTTATATAGGAAAGGGGTGGGGTTGGGTGTGCTGATGGAATATTTAATGGAACTAAATCTGATATCTATACCTTATCAAAGCACAGACTCCAATTTGGCTGTGGACCTTGCTGCCAGACTCTGTTAGTCTCCTAGAGAGTGCATTGACTGTCATAACATTTTGTCATATCTCTACCTTGATTGTGCCATTATGTAGAGGGAACCAAATTCAGTTACCACTTGTAACTTGATGCCCTTGATGAGGCTCCTGAAGGAAAGCATAACTTGTCTTGGGTACATAAACACATTATTTCTGTCTTCTAGCTTAATACTAGCAAAAATACTATGATGCAAGAGCCTTTTGTACCCAACGATAAGGAAACACTTAACTAAAGTAAATTAGAAAGAAATTAGTAAAGCTCTGTGTCGTAAAAATCAGCAATACCTTAAAATATATACCAAACTATAAATCAACTTTTTTGACCTATTTACAAGCTAGCACACTTTAATCCCACCTCTTAGTGTTTCTCCTCTTGTCTATATTTTTTTATTGATTTCATGGTGTTTTTTTTCAAGGTAAGTAGAGTTTGTTTCTAGATCCTCATAAATTTCAACTTCTCATCTGTCGTTCATCCTTCATCACAACTAACTTATTCATTATAAGCATCTCTTAAGTCACATCTGTTCATAGAGTTCTTTTCTGGGCCTTAAAATCATTGAAGGGAAATATTTTTAAGGATATAAGGAACAATTAGAAAGAAAATATTCAATGGAAAGAATTAATAGGGGTCTTAAGATTGCTATTCTAGCAGGTCTCTCCATCCATGTATTTATCCTACATCTTACTCAGAGAATCCTACAGTATTATTAGTCTGCTAATACTAATTTTTCAAGGGTTCTGAAAAGTAATTTCGCAGCAGGAATTATTGTCACCAAATATAGAAGGGAACTAAGGTACAAAAGAACTTGTACAAGGTCTCATGACAATTATAGCAATACTATTTAGATGTCCTGACTCCTAGTTAGTTATTTACTAAAAATAAGTTGATTTCTAGGGAGCTTTAGCCATATATTCCTTGATGATCTTAGTATACAATTTTAGTATACATTAGAATACTAATATATATGTTAGTACAATAAATCTTCACTTAATGTCATTGATAGGTTCTGTGACTTTAAGCAAGATAACATATAACAAAACTAATTTTACCACAGGCCAACTGATATAAACAACAGTTTAGTTGCTATGGCATCTCATCAATGTTATAACAAAATTACATTGAATGAAATGATGTTGTTTGAGGACATGCTGTATATGTTATCTGTGAGTAAACATGTTTCCTTCTTCTGCAAAGGTTTAAGCATGGAAAATAATCTCCACAATATGGAAATTAATGATAAAAGAGTCAAGGGTTACCAAGAAGGAAACTAGAGAAAATTGGCAATATTTTACTCTAAACTGATGCCCTTTTAAACAATGACTCACAGTAGGAAATATATTTTATCTTAAGACTCAAAGTGGTTCTCCTCATTACATGTAATGAACCTTCGATATTATTTCTATTTCATTCTTTAAAATTCTGGTCAGGACCCAATCAATGGGCCAAATTTTATAGTTTGTAAATCACTGCTTTAAATTGTCAACAGCTACCAAAAAAAAAAAAAAAAAAAAAAGGAGAAGAAAGAGGAGGAGGAGGAGGAGAACGAGGAGAAAGAGGAGTAAGGAAGAAAGAAGAAAATGATGACATAGGCTAGTCCAAGTCAAATTTAGTAAGAGATATTATTTAGCATACTCCTTCTTTTCCCTTGCTGACATATATGTACATTTTCTTCCAAAGAAGCCTAGTGTACTTCAAGTCATATTTTATTATAAGACTCAACTGAGAATGTAGAACATTTTGTTTACCAGCTATGAATCATATAAGAAACATCTTTTCTGAATTTCATACCCATTTTTTAAAACAAAGGAAGTGATACTAATGGTATTCTAATTCCATTTTTTAAAAAAACCTTTTCAAAAGAAAGAAGATATATGTGATCAACACTACATGTTTTTAAGATGCTGAAGAGTTTTTACTTAGGTTGCTTGTTCTTATTTCAAAGTAATAGTCCAAAAGCAAAGATGTATTTTTTTAATCAACTAGTGTGAATTTTAAATAGCAGGTCTCTGCTTTGGTAAATAAATCATTTTTATCAAATTCATCTGTTCCTCTTCATATAGAAAATCGCAAGTGGATTGCAGCTGGCTGCCTTACAAACTAGAATTTGGATTCTATTAACAGCTCCAGTGAAAGATTCCTCTTTAGTATCTAGGCTTCTTCATCGCTACACATACTGAACATGGTTTTAACACAATTACTTAAAGCTCCTTCAATTATAAATTGCAAGATAGTTGTCATCAAACTTATGTAATATGGATCAGCCAAGCGTCTGGCAGAATTCGTATGTGCAATAGAATAAATATCTACAATGTTTTCTCATTTTGGAGGAAATATATTACTTTTCCAGCTAATGGAAAAATCAGAAGTGTTTCCATTTTCCTGGTTTTTAAAATAAACATATAACAAAGCAAATCTCAAAATAAAATGCATGTTTTTTAAAAACTGCAATTAGGAAATGAAATAGTTTTATTTTCATCATAGTGAAACTTTAGCATTACTTTTAAGATGTGAAATAAAAAATCACCTATTTAAAATTCACTCTACTTCTAAGCAATATTGTGTCATACAGTAGAAAATGCACTAGAGAGTGTAAAGGCCTGGGATTTGATCTTTGCTTAGCTATTAACTGATAGGGTAACTTTGCTTAGCCTTTCTAGGTCTCAATTTCTTAATTTTAAAAATGAAGGTATCAAACTGCATGTTTTCTAAATTCTATATCTTGAGAATAGTTAGGTTTCTGATGGTTATTTAGTGTGTAAAATGTTAACACACAGGAATTATCCACTCTTTTCTTTCCACATTAATTGGTAGGTACCTCTCATGTAGGTAGGAAGTAAAGCAGTATATTTGCTTGAACGCAAAAGAATTTAATAAACCTTTAAATAAATCTCTGATCCCACTTAGAAATGAACAGAAAAGAGGTCTATAAAAGTCTATTCTGGTTATCTAGGCAAAGCTTTTGATCACTGTACTAAGAATAAATCATGTAGAAAAACACATTAGCAAGGACTGAGGAGAGTAATAAGATAAAACAATGTGCTCATCTACCCATATCAGTGAGAAAAGGCAATGTGTTTTTATACAATTGAATTGAACAAAAATTATACTAACTTACGAATACTAGGGCTACCAGAGGGAGAGAATGGTGACCATCTGGAGCTAAGAAGTTTCTTATTCGTGTAATCACAGTGATGACATCATTCACAAGTGGCAGAACATAGTAAAGCATTTATCTTTCATTCCACAAAGTGGTATGTTTTATGTATAAACTATTTGGGGGTAGTGTTTTATTCTGAATCTAATGATGTGCTTTTTAAATGGTTTTCTTATTTTTGCCCTGTTAGTACATCACTTAAAATCCCACCTCTGGGTCTTACAAATTGCCTAATGCCAAAGTAGATACATACACTTGTTCCCAAATTGATAACATACACCAAAATTTTCTGTGTTGCCCTCAATAAACACACTGCTGGGGGTATTCTTGACCCTGATCCCAGTGAGAACTCCAAATGTGTTCCCTCTCAGCAAGAAGATCAATTTCCCTGTGCTTTTCCTTCCATGGTTATGGCTTTAAAAATTAAATATACTTCAGAGAAATAACATGATCCTTTACCTATAAACATCTGCATTAGTGTAGGACTGAATGAGATTGTGAAATAATGTTAGAAGTTATTTAAAACAAAAGTTGAAGAATTGCTGGCAATAAAGTTCACCAACTTTAACCTAAGAATCTATTAAAGCCTTCTAAATACCTAGGATTCTGCCTTTTCCTCTCTTCCAAAATGACTTCCTCAATTGAACTCTCTCAAGCACTTACCTTCAAATGAGTCCAAGATTCCAAGTTAAAGGTATCTGATTTCTGATTCTTTATGTTTACCCCCTAGATCTTTGTTTCAGATATATCTGTAAACGGAACATAGGTGGTAAGGTACAGGCTTATGTATAAACTGCAGTGTATTTAGAATACATTGGCTATTCATTCATTCATTCATTCATTCACTCTCACACTCATTTGTCAAATATTTGTTAAGTGTCTTCATTGTTCCAGGCATTGTGTTAAGCATTGAGGATACAAATCAGGATGAACTCTCTCTTAAGAGTAGTATTAAAGTAATGATACTATTAAACCTAATATTCAGCAAGGTAAATGCAACTTAATAACTTTGTATTTTAAAAACCTTGATTTCTAATGATTTTCTCTACTTTTTTCTATTATTGATTTGAAATTATTGTTTCATTTATTTTCTGCTTTCCTCTCGTTGATATAGTTGAAGTTAAGAGTGATTTGTGGTTTAAACACCATATCTTGCCAGGAAAAAAATTATTGGTAATGTGTTTAAACATTTTATGAGTTTCTAGGGGCTCCTAATTGTCATTTCACTCTAATTTTTGCTTTAGAGTCTCTTTGTACTCATGGATCTTAGAGTGCTAGAAAAAAAATAGAGGGAAATGGTCTCTGCCAGCAGGTCACTGCTGGGGATTGGAACTCGAATGTTATTTATTTAGAGAGGGTTATAATAGGTATGAGCTCAGAGATCAGGAGACAGTACACGCTACAAAAGCAAATATAATTATTAATAGGACACATAATAGAAGGTTTAACTGTGTGTACAACAGAAATGAGTAGTCGCTTTCTACACTAGGAGGGGTTGGTTGTCTTCTTAAACAGTATCCTTGTTCAAAGGTAAAGCAAAGCCAGTGATCAAATGCTTTCCTAACTAGAGATTAGCTCAGGTGTTTACCTTTAACGGTCTTTCTACTCAAGGCATAAAAATGGCGTGTTAAAATGAAAAAAACATTCTGTATACTGAGAGAAAATGATGCTGCTAAATAGCAAGGTAATTCTTATTCAAACTAAAAATGTCTCTCTCTCTCTCTTTTTTTTTTTTACTGAAATTGAGTCATCAGAGCATTCAGTATTATGCTTAAGCCAATAAAAGGAAGAATAAAATATTCAGAAGTAAAACATGTTCATACTTACATAGTTGCAAGTTAGAAATGGTTGGTTAATTATCTTATTAAGTTGCTACTCACTACAATATTTATTACTTTATGTTTCTGAAGTGCTGCACAAATATTAACGAATTGACTCCATAACACTCTTTAAAGTTTGTTAGCTTTGTCATTGAGATTTTTAAGGCAAAGAAAGAAGAGATCATTGCAGGGAGTGTACCTAGGGCTGGAGGGACCATAGCATGTTCAAGATACTCTTAAGTTAGTCCTATTTTGGAAAGAAGTTATGCACTTCTGGAACAGTTAGGGAATATTCAAAAGTGGACATGATTATGTGCCAAAGTGGATAATAAGTGCTCTAGATCAGGGTAAAGAGGTAGAAAACCAGATTTACATATAGCTGATCTTAGAGTAAAGGGCTATTTTGCTCTTTTGGAACAAAAGGCATTAATACACCATGAATTTGTCTCACACTCTAACTTCTTCAGTATTTACTTTGAGACCTGGGAAGGTAATTGCCCTTTCTTAGCTAACTCTGAACACATATGGAACATAATACCCTTGCACTCAAAGGCAGCTACTTTAGCATCTAAAATGGGTGCAACCCTGCTTGTCAAATTTTCCCAAAGCAAGAAACAATAAAAACTAGCCATTCCCCAGGAGCAGATCTTCAAAATTAGAAAAGTGACAGGAAATTTGGAGGGAAAAAGAGTTGGGGCAATGCTGTGCAGATTTCTACATGAGCTCTCCTTGCTGCCACCACCTTTTAAAAAAATAAATTAACTCATCATGAGATTTCAAAATGCATTCTTTTAACATATGGTAAGAGTGTAAACATACTGGATTTGTTTCTGGAGTAGAAGTAACCTGATTGATTCGAGCAGTACCTCAGAATTTATTCAGTAATGTCAAAAGTCACAACTTCTTTTTATCACTTTGGATTCACAAAATTGCATCAGAGGAAGATATATGCTTGAGTGTGATTGCTCCCAGACATGCATTTTTCCTCCATCAAGGAGCTGAAATAATACAAAAAGCCAAGTTGTATTTGTGTGGGTTTTAGTGGCACTCATCCAGGATGATTTCCCACTGAATGTTATGCCAAGCCTGTGAAACAATAAGGTTATGTCCTGACACCAGTACTTTTCTCTTGGGCATCTAAAATTCTGATCCTTCTGTTGATATAACTGTTCTCCAAATTTAATGAGCTATTTTGCATTGCTTTTGCCATGTGAGAGTAGATGCTGAGTAGGCGAGTATGGAAGTCAACACGTAAAAAATTAAATGATTGTGAAAAATTACTTAATAATAGAAGAGTTCTAATACCGGAGATTATGGTACTCTTACACTTTGAAATGAGTGTTGCAAAATTCAAAACACAGTATAATTGAATATAGAGAAAGTAAACACTAGAATGAAGTCAAGTACTGCCAAGGATTAAGTCTTCATTCTTTTTCATTAGGAACAGTCCCTGCCATGCACATGTGTCTCCACGCTAATAGGCAGCAGGAGACACTGTTGCACTGTTTTCTTCCCAAGATGAGAGGCCCGAGGATGAAATCAGAGATCATCTGCTTGTGAATATGGGGGAAAGAACCCATTTATACTGCAAGGATTTAATGTGATGTTGATGGTAAGTGACATGATCACTGAAAACAGATGCCATATGGAGTCTCATTGATTGATGTGCAAATCTCTGACAGCAGAAACCCAGGTTGTCAGTTTGCCTTCATGGTTGTCTTACTGAGATCAAGTCAGGAAAGGATCCTCTTCATTTCAAATGCTGGGATGTGAATCACACTGACAGAAATAAAAGTTCTTCTATCTGGGCTTATTATTCCAATACGTAAGCAACAGGGGGAATTTTTTAAAGGTGCGACACAGGAATTTTTTAAGTCTGCTTGAACAAATTCCCTTCTTTAAATGAAGAACATTTTCACTTAACGGTTCACTAGAATCTGTTTCCTTGTTTAAAACTTTTTATTATCCTTTTAGACTGTTATTCTTCCCTTAAAGTGTTATCCTTCCAGATCTATGTGTGACAACTTTGGTTAACTTGGGATTTTGCGAAATGAGGAATTATGGCCCCTCAGCTTTCGTGTGAGTTTGGATGCTGCCATAGTACAAAGAGAAAACATGACTTTACCATGTGCAGTAAAAGAGGGACTGACTTGAATTAAGAAACCTCTCAGGAAGCAGCCAAAGGAGGCTCTCCACCTGAACTAAGTTTGGGAGACATGTGCAGTTTGGTTTTAATTGGTGCAGTCTGATCAAGCAAATCAAAGGAATGAAGTATTTATAAGCTTTAGAGTGAATGGTCTTCTTTAGAATCTCAACGAACAATATATTATGTTAGATGTTAATCGTACGTGATTCCGTAAAGAAAAGCACTTGGAAACGACATGAGAAATGATGGCATTGGATAATGTGATGTAGTGAAAAGGCATCTGAACCCAAAGCCTATAAATATTTCATTCCAATGGTAGATTCTAATTATATTTTCTGAATTGTTTATTTTTTTTATTGGTTGGCTCATTTTATAGTTAATAATAACATCTATTAAAGATTTTTCTACTTCTAAAGTGATACATATTTTTCATTAAAAAATTGGATAATATAAGAAAAACCACCGGTATTTTTACTACCCAAAGGCAGCGATATATTTTTCTATGCACAGGTTTTTATATTTAAAAAATATATACCATATGTAAAATTTCATATTTTGCTTTTTAAACTTAACATTATATTTCATTAAAAATTTTTTGTGTTAATTCTTTTAAAATTTCTGTTATTAGTTACAATGATAATCATCAAATGAATATACGATGATATTCTTAAATAATGCCCCATTGATGTTTGCTACTTCTTATCATGATAATAATGCTGCAATAAATATTTCTCTGCAAAGACATATCTCTGCTCTGGATCTTGGTTTATATTTATATAATTGGTTCCCAGATATAGAATTATTAGGTTAGAGTGTAAAAACTTTTTTAAGGCTTTTGATAGAAATTGTTTTCCAGAATGGTTGTTTCAGTTTGCGTTCTCTCTAGTATAGTATGAAAGTATTCATTTCATGGCTCATTCAAATGGCTGATTTTTTAAACTCTCTTGGGATTTCATGAGGCACAGTAGAAATTGGAAAGAGATGTGATTGCTGTTTGACCCTTTCCTTAACACCCTCCCCCTTAATCTCTACATATACAAATTTCTTTATTATGAGATGAATTACAAAATACTTCACAAAACTGTTGTGTGAAAAAAAAGTAAAAATAAATGAAAAATAACTCCATTTAGAGATACTCTTTAAGCTCCTTCTTGTATGTGGAATTACTCTCTCTCTCTCTCTCTCTCTCTCTCTCTCTCTCTCTCTCTCTCTCTCTCAATATATATATATAAATATATATGCACATGTGTGTATAAATTTATGTGTGTATATATATATATGGGTGTGTGTGTGTGTGTGTGTGTGTGTGTGTATTTTTTTTAACTGGGAACACCTAACAAATTTTTATTTTCCCCAGATGGTAGTAGTCTAGGCAATGAGAGGATGAAAAGCTTGGTTAGGGAATCAAGGGACCCATTCTCTATTTTACTCTTTCACTAACTTGCTGTATGACCTTGCACAAATTACTTAACCTCTTTGGATCTCTATTTCTTCATCAAGGAGGGCAGTGGATTTAACCAGATTGTCTCTAAAGTGCTTCTGACTCTAAGATCTTTTGATACTATCAAAACCATTTTCCCCCTCCCCCCTAGAAAGGAATGACCCTTCCAACTACTCCTCGTTTCAAAATCCAAATGGAGAGTGCCTGTCATATTTATTTCCAAAAACTTCCAGTGAGTTCAAATCTATATGGCTAGACTGGGTTAACTTTCATGTTTCTATCCAGATTTACTTTAAAGAAATATCATGATGAGAGCATAACTTTTGCTTGATCCTTTTGTCAGTTAAACAAAAACAGATGAAAGTTATAACAAAGAATCCTTTAAAAACATAAGTATATGGCCAAATGTGCCAAATTATGCCCCAAGCTTTGTAGTGTATTGGTCACTAGTTTCAGTGTGAATTTTACACAAATCTTTGCATTTAGAACATGGGGTTTATAACTATAGCACAGAATATATCCTACTCTAAACAGTAGCATCGCCTTGTCTGAGCTGCTGTGAACACTTATTTTGCTTATTTTCCTTTGTATATATGCTTAAATATGGTACTAACAAGGGAAAAATCATCTATTATTTCCTAGCAGGATTTTCTTATAGAACATTGGATTAGATTTTTTTAAATAACAGTTTTACTGAGACATATAAAATTAACCCTTTTAAAGTGTATAATTTAGGGTTTTTAGTTTATTTACAGAGTTGTACAACCCTCGCCATAGATTGTATTTTAAAAACAAAACAAAAGTATGTACACAATACACCAATTGCTTGCTTCTGTTTATTGGATTTGGTGGTATTATAGATTTTTTTTCACTCAGACCGCATTCCATTGTAAGAATTTAAACTATTGAAGTCAATAAAATAATTGGCTGTGTTATGGGCAGATTTTCAGTTTAACTTAAAATCTACCATTTACCAAGTTCTACTTGGAAATTTTTTGTTTACATAATATAGAAAAATTGAAAGTGTCTGTGTTTGATGGTTTTGCAATATAATGAAAGATCAATAAGAGGCTGGAAATAGTTCATATGTTTCTGAATGTATTTTAAATATTTAGAGTCATTTAAAAATTTTGCCTCCCTCTGTTAGCTTGGAATCCTAACAGACAATTAAATATCATGCTGAGAAAAAAAATAACTGAAGGTAATAGAGGGATAATAGTTATTTTTTTCTCTTCAAGCCATGAAAAAAAATGCTTCTATTTGAGAAAGCATAGGTATGATTTAAAGTGATAAATAATAATAATTGAGACATTTATGTTTTATCTTAAGCATTTTATAAGATTATGAACGGGTTAACTAGATTTTTCTACTTAAGCCTTTACAATGAGCTTGCTAGTAATCTTTTCTTGACTATTTTGTTAACAAGCTGAACAACTTACTACTGCACCAAATGACTTTTTGGTGACTTGTACTACTGTGGGTGTAAAAACATAGTACTACCATTGTAAATTTAGATAAAACCTTTTCTGTTTAACATTCCAATATAAACTTTACAACATAGCATCTCATTTCTCTCCCCTTGTCCATCTCTTAAGAATTGTATGGGTTGTCATAAATTAATCTCTCACTGTTTGATTTGAGAAATTGATACCTATTTACAGATGAGAAATTCAAAATAAACCTCTCAGTGGAGAGGTAAAAAATGGAGATCTAACATTCTTACTAGGACCTCAGTACAAACCTTAATGATAAAATCCTCTTCTCTGTTCATACAGATTATTTGAAATGACTTGGAATAAGTCATTTAACCCTTACATGTCTTATTTTTCTCATCCTCCAAATGAAAGTAAAGAGCAGTCTAGTTATGTGGCTGCTTATGATGACCAAAAGTAGTTGTATAACATCGAGAAAGACATAAACAAACTAATATTTTTTATATGACCTATAAATTTTCTATGATACCTTTATCCACATTTGGGAAACTGATTGAAATCTTATTCTAAAATACACTGAAACACTATAAGGGTGTAAATAAGCTAACTCATATTAGGATATTTTAGATTATGAACATTGATTTTTGTTATTTTGTTTTTAAGTGAGAATTAAGATATCTGAGAAGCAAACTTAGCTTAAAGAAAATAAGATGACTCATAATAAGACATAAGAAAATTTCAGAAAAAATGTGGGGCAGCAGAATCAAATTACTTAGTTGAGGAAAAACTAACTTGGAAACAAAGTAGAGACTGGAAGTAGTGGGCATGATTTTCATTTTTGTAAAACTGGTTGGCTATTTCTGGAAATGATCTATGTTTTATAAATGTGATTTATATATTAGTTAGATGCTACTTACTGAGGCAGCATTGTTCTCTAGGAAAAAGTCTGATGCCCTCTGCTGTCATCTTACTTCCTTCTGCTTGCAGTCAAACGGGAGGGAAAGAGCAAACCCAGGCAAGGTAATTAGGGAGCAATACTGGGAAATTCTGGCATCAGCACCCCCTTGGTTCTGTCTGTGTCTGTTTTATAATTTCACTCTAATGTGAGATCACATAATCGTTAGTGTACTCAAACATCATTCTTTTAAAAAGATTTCTGTAGTAATACCATCTGATAGAAATGTGTGTTGTGAGAATTCAGGAAAACTTGTATAAGACAGAGTATCTTCTGATGAGATTTCTCTTGAAGAGTAACTAAAATGTGTTCCTTTGTTAATCAGAAAAAACTTCAGCCAAAAATTCTTTTGGAATTAATAAGTACCTCCTTAATCAATGGAGCAACCTAAAAGATTACTTAAAGTGTACACTGACTGGACAGTCCTAGAATTATTTTTCATTCTTTTATCAAAGCATATGGAAAATTCTGGCTGTAGGTGGCAGCATCATACTAACACATCCTTTCTAAAGCCTCCCAGGGTGAATTTATAAGAAAGACGCTAAAAGCTGGTTCCTGGAGGACTACAGTTCATTCACTAAAAACCAGCCACAAATTTTCTTTGTTGAAGATGAAAACTTTTCTTGACTCAGCAAGCATCCACCTCTAAATTCGCTACATTCGAACTTATCCTCAAAGCTTTGAGCATATTCCTTTAGTTGTGGAGTTTGGAAGACACCATGAATGTGTATTTTATTAGAGCTTCTGAAAATACCAATTGTAGAGCCTTTGAAAACACAGATTTGTCAGCATTTCGCATTAATGGGTCTTTTATTTGTTTGTTTTTCTTCTTGATTTATAGACAGCACCCCATTATAGAGGCAATATATCTTTGTTTAAATAACTTTCAAGTTATTTATGTCTGGCAATGACTTTGAGGCTGGGGTGTTTTACTTTGTTTTATTTTTGTTAACAGGTTAATTTTGGTGCTAGCAATAACAGTTAGAACCTAAAATAAAGGCAGTTTTACAGAGTTCTCTGGATGATTGGAATCATCTACTTAATTGCATAAAAGACCCCGTTTTTTCATGAAAAGTCCTTTTTCACATCCAGCTATATACTAACTTAAATTTTTAACAAAAGAGAATAATAAGTAATCAATAAGTCATGAAAATGCACATGTGACAGATACTATGTTAGGCTCTTTTATATCCTATTTTATTTAACCCTGTTACAAATCCATAGTTATTCTTATGTTGCACATGAAGAAACAAGGACAAAGAGATTTAACTACTTGCCCAAAACTATAGCTAATAGTGGTGGAGCCAGGCTCAATGTAAGTTTTTAAATTCTAGAATCATTTTTTTTTTTCAGAGCCATCACAGTCACTTCTCTGAAGAGAAAGACAGACTCTAGTAGGTAGGACACAAGAGATTTAAGACAGAAAAATGGATATAATTTACAAGCACTCGGAATGGGTAGTGGGTAATTTTTAAAATTTGTTTGTTTCTTCATTAAATAAATATTTATTAAATGTCTGCTATGTACCAGGCCCAGGATAGGAACTGAGGAAACACTGACATAGTCTATAATACACAGTTCTTGCACTTTGGTAGTGTTTAGGAGCAAATCAACATACAAATATCTAATTTTAGTATAATGTGCTCTATCGTTGCATTCACTACATTGTAGCATATGGTAATATGGAAACATAGAGAAGGCAAAATGCACATGAGGAAGAGGAAAAGAAAACCTTCCTGAAGAAAATGATATTTCTGTTGTGTCTTATAGGCTAGACTAGCCAAATGGAAGGAATAGAAGAAAGGCATTCCAAACAGAGGGACAGCATAAACCAAACCATGGTATGTACATTAAACAATATAATCTATTTCTAATGCTAAAGTGAAAAATTTAGAAAATAACTTTGTTGAATTCAAAATGAAAATACAGGGTCATATTTTCTCATCAACTCTTAACTATAACCTTAAAAAATTATAATAATGCTAAATCTGAAGGCCATTTTATGACAACCTCAGTCATCAAAAGTATAGTTCAGAACCTAGGAGGGGAAGGAAAATAAGAAAACTCACATTTATTGAATAGCATTAATGTTATTTCAATAAGTCATATTAACTCTATGATATTAATATTAACGTATCTGTTTTATAATAGGACTTAAAAACATTAAGGAACTTGCCCATAGCAAGCTAGGAAATGGCAGAGACAGAAGTGGGCCTCTAGTGACTCTAAAGCTTATGCTCTTTTTATACTTTTTTAGGGGAGGAAAAATATCTTTTCCCCACTGTCATTCCAACATCTCTGCTGGGATCCCTGTAACAAAAGACAGATTAACTTGAGAAAAGCATACAAATTTATTTAATATGAATTTGACATGATACAGGAGACTTACTTAAGAATTGAAGACCCAAAGAAGCAATTAAATCTGAATGATTTTATGTTAGATGTGATGATGAGTGGAAAGTCGTAGAAAAATGAATTATGACAAAAACAATATTAGCTAAGTGTAGTAAACTGGGGAAACTTAGTAAAGCTTGTTTCTTCAGATTCCTTTCTGCCTTCAAAGATATCCTTTCAGGTATAAGAGGGGCACCTCTCATGTAAGAGTTGTAGAACCTTCTTCAGAGGAATGTCAGAAAGTTCTTGTACATGCTGTTTCTCAAATTCCTTCAACTTAAAATATTCAGTATGCCAAGGGGCCGTATTTTGGAGTAGCATATCCTGAACCCTGATACTTTCTTGCTTCATAGTAGGCAAAAATTAAGTATCACGAAGTCTGTACACTATAATTTCCTTACACACTTTACCCATAAGAAAGTTCCTTAAACCTTGTCTCAGATGGTTTACTTTTATAAAATCACAAATCCATTCCCATTGCCTACTCATCATGTCATATACACTAACTTCCTAACTCACTCTGCCTCAGTCTCACCACCAGCACCACACAGCATGCTACTTATTTTCCTAAAACAGAACTAGTCACATCCCTTATCCAAACAAAAACCTTTACTGTCTTCCCATTGCCTTCATAATAAAGTTCAAACTCCTTAGCCAAGTATACAAGGCTATTCACTTAGCTCTGTATTTGTCTGTTTATCTGTCTGTTTTTCTCCATCTCTTCTCTTCTCTTCTCTTCTCTTCTCTTCTCTTCTCTTCTCTTCTCTTCTCTTCTCTTCTCTTCTCTTCTCTTCTCTTCTCTTCTCTTCTCTTCTTCTCTCCTCTCCTCTCCTCTCCTCTCCTCTCCTCTCCTCTCCTCTCCTCTCCTCTCCTCTCCTCTCCTCTCCTCTCCTCTCCCTCTCCCTCTCCCTCTCCCTCTCCCCCCCTCCCTCTCTTTCTTCCCTCCCATTTACCATGACCCTAGTCACACTGGAATATTTGTTGTTTCCTTAATATACTATACTCTCTTCCCCTAAAATGTACTTCCCATCTTTTTCTATCTTATGAAGTCTGACAAAATCTAATTCATCCTTCAAAGCATAGTTTGAATGTCACCAATCCTGTGAAATCTTCTCCCGTCTTCCTGAGTTAAATTAATACTTCTTTCTTTATACTTTCACAACACTATTCTTACTTTTATCAGCACACTTAGCATTTTATTTTATAATTAAGCTGTGTACATATATGCCTGTTAAATTGTTGGCCTGTCCACACCCACCTTAGAGAATAAAATTCATTAGCAGTTCCTCAAAAATGAAGATAGTGAACACTCAGAATGTCAATTGAGTGACTAAAGCTCAGTTATCTGAATTCACAGAAGCATTAAAAATGATGAATTAAGGGAAAAATGAGATTATAAATTATGATAGACATCTTGAATCCAGCAAAAGAGATGATAGGTCTCAGGAAGGGGAAGACAGAAACCATATAAAACATAAATAACTAAAAATACCAGTCTGGGATTATTTGCTATGGAGTCAAACATTAAATTTATTACAGTGCATCCTGAAGTGGCACTGTTACTATATAATACAATATAAGTGATACTAAGTAATGAAAGCATTATGAAAGCATTCACAATTCATTCTGTAAAATGTGTTTAAGAAAGTATGGTGGCAAAAAGATAGACATATAAATCAATGGAACAGAATTGAGAGTCCAGAAGTAAACCCATGTATCCATCCATAGTCAACTGATTTTTGATAAGAATGCCAAGACTATTTACTGAGAAAAGAATAATCTGTTCAATAAATGTTGCTGGAACAACTGGATAACCACATGTAAAATAATGAAGTTGGGCTCCTACCTCAAACCATATACAGAAATTAACCCAAAATAGATCAAAGACCTAAATATAAGATATAAAACTCTTAGAAGAAAACTTAGGTGTCAATCTTTATGACCTTGGATTTGGCAATGATTCTTAGATATGACACCAAAAACATAGGCAACAAAAGAAAGAATAGATAAACTAGACCTCATCAAAGTTTAAAACTTTGTATATCAAAGAACATGATTAAGAAAATGGAAAGACAACATAAAGAATGGGAGAAAATATTTGCAAAGCATGTATCTGATAAAAGCCTAGTATTCGGGATATATTAAAAAACTCTTACAACTCAACAGCAGAAAGACAAACAATCCAACTTAAAAATGGGCAAAGGACTTCAATAGACAATGGCCAACAGGCACGTAAAAAGATGCTCAATATCACTTGTCATTAGAGAAATGCAAAGCAAAACCACAATGAAATACCACTTCACATCCAGTAGGGTGGTGACAATTTTTAAATAAAGAATGGAAAATAATAAGTGTTGGTGAGGAAGTGGAAAAATCGGAACCCTCGTGCATTGCTAGTGTGAATATAAAATGGTGCAGCCTCTGTGGGTAGCAGTTTGGTGGTTCTTCAGAAAGTTGTAGAATGACCATATGACCCAGTAACTCCACTCCCAGGTGTTATTATGCTCTACATATTTTTGTGCTACATAGTTTTATGCTACATAATTTAAGCTATAAAACATAAAACATACAAAGAAAATCATAGTTAAAGGGTACAATAAGTACCCAAGAATTTTTGTTTAATTATATTTTAATTTCTGGGCAACATTAGCCATATCTGTAATCCAAGCATTTTATAAAAATTAACACTATTGAGAAATGCAAGTACACTAAAAATATTCAATAATTTGGGAATAAAACTATGTAGATAACCATATAAAGAAAGCATGGCTAGATCATAACCATATTTAATATCTATACATGGCCCTGTATGTTTGTATCTTTAGACGAGAGCTCACAACAGATGTTTACTTAACCGTCGACCATATTTGCTTTGAGAAACTAATTTTATCAGAGGGTAAACTTCAGTGTTTGATGGCTTTTTATGTCCTTCATGTACCCCTATGCCCCACCCCAGTCTGGCTACTTTTCATAACTTGTGTATGTGACAAAAGCAGCCTCTCTTTTGACTCAGGAAAGGCATTTGTTCTGGCCTAGAGTGTGATGCAAGTCTTTGATCCTTTCCTCCCTTCTCTCACTCTGCCTCTTTTTTGTGCTCCCATTGTCAGCTATGAATTCAAAGATGGACCAGAAGTTTCGCTCCAATTAGTGTCCTCTGGCACCTGAGCCATTAGATTGGCAATTCATTCATACATCTTTTTGGCTAACTCATGATCTCACTTAATAATAGTATTTCCCTGGGTGGTATTTTTTTGTTGTTGATCTTTATGCTTAAATATGGGTTCTTAGTTTTCTCCGTGAATCATTATGTCAACATAGGTGTGGTTGGTTAGGTAAACACAGAGGAGATAAATGAGCTAATCTGAACCTGTAGAAACATTCTATTTTGAGTGCTTATAGTAATGACTTGCACATTTGTAATATTTCTTTCTGGCTTCTTTTCATGGTGGATATTGAGTTTGGACGTGAAAAAAAAAAAAAGAAAAGAAAAGAAATAGGTGGAGGTAGGCAGGCAATGCTTCCCACCAAGAGCTCAAGACATCTAAGGTAAAAATTGGCTTTTAAGTAATAAAAACACACCAAAAACACCTAAAACAAAGATACCTAATAGTTCTCCAGTAGAATTAGTCACCATAACTTTGTAGTACCTTCCAAAATATGCTGCTTCTTTGAACTTTTCAACTGAAATGAAACATGTGTTAATTAGCACGCAGCTTCTTGGAGATCAACACGTTTAAAAACCAGGTAAAGAAGTTAATCTTAATATTAATCTAAGGTATCTGAAGCTTCTTTTAGCTTTAAAATGCTTTAAAATAACCAAATTTCCATCTCTATAGAAAAATAGGTGTTTGTGAAGGAACTTTTCAACTTGTTTTTACTTCATATTCATATTTAGTTTTCATAGAGATAATAGTTTCTAGTAATAATTGTTTCCAGTGAAAAGAAGTTCAAGACAAATTGAAATTATTTTTGAATGATCTCAAACAACTTACAATTTATATAGAATGCAGCACTCTCTTACTCATAGGTAATATTGTTTGGTCATTGTTAACGTGTTAGAAAAGAACAGTGATTTCTGCTTGATAATACCTTGCACTTTAAAGTGTATTTAGTGTTTACTTATCATTGGGTTTTAATGTGGTGGAGTCATAATACATAAAAGAGAATATTCACTAGGCCCATCTTTTAGGTTACACCCATTAACACAAAAGTTGTAATGTTTTCCAAAATGCCCTCATTTAATTACCAGTTATGCTGAACTTTTCACAAGTTGCATCAATGGTGAGTCACTTCAATTAAGATCCACCAATGTGTACAATAGAACAAAAGAGAGGGGCAAAAGAAGTTTCAGCCTCTAGACAAAAGTAGAACTTTCAAAAGGTACAAAGAAACAATCTTTTGTCAGCTTTTGTTGTATAGAAGAGCTGTAAGAGAAATACTAAAGAGTCTAAGACCATGTAAACATTAATAGAAAACTAATATTTCAGCAGGTGTGCATGTTGCTTTTAAAATTGAACACACTAATTCTTAGATCAGGTCTCTGAAAAGGTTTTCTTTCCCAGAAACGTTGCAGCAACTTTTCTTAAAGGTACAGCCTCTCTTTCTGAAAATGTCTTCATATCATGATTAATTTTTTTTAAACTTGCATAAAAGTAATTTGGAAAATAATTATTAGCCATTCTGAGAATATTTGTTTTGCTTTTAGAATCGCTCATATTTAGATAAATTTACTAATCTCTGTTATTAGCCATGTCAGTAGCTGACATTAAGCTTTATTATAGTCAGAATTATACTTTTCCTTATAAGGTCATCCTATATTAATATAATAATTAAGTTTCACTAATCAAGTATTTATATTATGCCTACTACATATTTAAGACTGGACTAGGTACTGTGTTCGATAAATATAAGAAAAGGTTGCTGTCTTCAAGGAACTTACAGTCTAGCTGGAAAATGACGTTTACATATATTAGTATAACATGTGTGGGATTAAAACTTTACATGACACCAAAGTAATAGCCAGGTAAACTGTCAACAATTAGAAAAGTCATTTAAAAAAAACAACAAAGCAAAACTATAAAATTGGTAATATCATATTGTGATATATTAACGTGTTTTGTAGGTATTACCACTACAAAATGTTTTTACCCGTCTTGCTTTTTTCCAAGTTTTGTCAATGCCCTATGGATGTAGCCTAAGGACAAACTTTTCCATCTCTGTTACTAATACTCTGGTTCAAACCAGCTTCATATCTTGTCACCTAGCCAGACCTCCTGCCTTCTTCGAATCTTACCTTCTAAATCCATCATACATATTGCACCCAGAACAATCTGCTTACAACTTCCTGCTTAAAACTTCAGTTGTTTTTCATTGCCAACTGAATATAGCCCAAGTTCTTTAATATTCATGTAAGACCTCTGACTCCTCATTGCCCAATCTTTTTTTCTGCATCTATTTATCTAGAATTTTATTCTCTAGTAATACTGGATTTGTTTATTGTAACATATACACATAGGCAATTTCATACCTTTGATGCCTTTTTTCTCATTATGTTTCCTCTATCTGGATTGCTCTTCCCATGAATATTTACTTGGCTAATTCTTACTCATATTTTAAGCCCCCAATTCAGGCATCATTTTCTGAGGTCCTAGGTTGAACTTTAAAGTCCTTGTCTCTGTGATCCCATAATGATCTTTGCAAATCTCTATTCAGCATATTATATTGAAATCATTTATGTATATATAGAGGATAGGTCTTCTTCTTTATATCATTAGTGCCTAACACTAAACTTAATGCATACATTTGTATGTTTTCTGGAGTAAACATATAATAGTTTATAAGAAGTTTTTTTGAAGAAGCTGACAAAAGGTGTTTTTTTTCCTTGTTTGTAGCTTTATTGCTTCTTAGCTAATTGCCCTTGGGGAAAATCAGTTGCTTCTTTGAAACAGTTTTTTTTTTTCCATCATTAAAATAAAGCTAATAATTGATAATATTTATTAAACACCTATGTTCACATATTCTTCTAAGTACTTAGCATGTGCACACAATAATGTTATGAGGTGGTTATTATTATCACCTCTATTTAACAAATAAGAAAATTGAAGCATTAGAACAGAAACTGAACCATCTTACATAGTTAGTAAGGGAGGAAGCTAGACTTCTAGCCTAAGCAGTCTGATTTCAGAATCCATACTTTTAAGAATGTATGTTACATCACAGGAGCAAGGTTATTGGGAGGACCAAGTGAGATGCCAGTGAGGACACTTTTAAAGCACATAATATCATGCAAATATTAACTACCATTTTTGTAGCACTAGCATGTGTTGTGCATAGTACAAAGTAATTTACACATATTAATTAATTTAACTCTAGGTACTATTGTAATCTCCACTGAAGATGAGACAATTAGGGCAAAGAAAGATTGTACCGCAGTAGGTGGTAGAGCCTGAATTCAAGCATGACAGTCTGAGCCTGTAGCCAGCGTACTTAACCATGATGCTATGCTGCCTCTCAAATATTAATTATTATAAATGTAGTTGCTGTGTGCTCCCTCCAAGTGAATTTTGTAACATAAGTCTTCCCATTTACATTGTATGTATCTGAAACTATAAATGCTTTAAACAAAGTAGGTTTCTTCCATTTGGAACCAAAAGTATGTGTCACAAAGCAAAATATACCTGTCATATAAATAAGGACTTTCAGGATTGGCACCTAGAAATAACCTGCTTGCCTTTCTAACAGGCATGTATTTAAAGATAGAATCACATATGTACTAAATGTACTTATATAGATGTCATAATCAGTACAGGAAATCAACGGAAAATTCTATCGTGAGTTAGAAATCAAAGAGCCCAGTTCATTATTATCTAATTCATTACTTCTTAAATTAGAAATACCAGTATTATATCCTCTTCTGAAGAATTACAGCATATGACACAGCTAGGAATGTTTTATAAATTTTCAAATTGGGATCTACTGTTTAGTGGAAATAAGGAGATATGAGCTCTAAACACCTTGACTTTGGTGGGGTTAGGTGAGAAAATAGAATGATTTCATTTTAGTGCTAGTTTTTAACATTTAATTTCCTTTTATAAAAGTAGTTTGACCTTTGTGGAACATGGGAAATGCAAAAGGACTTTAGAAAAAGACACAGGGTTTTTTCCCATCTCTCTAGAGTCATCTTCTCCAAAGGATCCCTAGACCAAATCACCTGCTTCAGTGTTACTCAGCTGTATTCAGATGGATAGGCTTATATCTTCTAACAGCAAAGATGCTAAATGAATCTCCTACATGAGAGACCTGGAGGGTAGTGTCGTTCATAGCAGCGATATACTTAGCATAATATGGCACGTTTACCTAACAGCTTTCTATGTGCTTAATATGTGAGGTTCTTTTTCATGGCTATTTGTTTCTGTTGGACTGCATGTGTTAAAAATAATATAAGGTCAAATTCCATAGGAAAGCATGGTTCTGATTGAATTTCCAGTTCCAAACTCTGGATCTAAGCCAGTAGGATCTGGGAATGTGTCAGGGATAGTATGCTTTACATTGCAGCACTCAAAAGCAACTACTTAGGTTGATTAACTCATGGTGAGGATAGGTTTGGAAAGATATTTCAACCTGGCTAATTAGCGAGCAGTCACATGTGACAGAAAAGCAAGTAAAATATACACCACATCGCTAAAAGAATGCACTGGGAAAGATGGAAGGAAGTAAGATACATGCTGGAACCATAGCGAGAAAAGTTAACTCCGCTACATGCCTGATGTTGTTTAAAAATAGAAGTGAAAGCTTTTAAACATGATTTCAGTTAGACTAAGAGTCCAAACCCTAAATATATGTATTTAACTACATAACTTTTGGTACGATTTATTATAGGCAACGATGCTTTTAAGCCCCCTTTAGAGTTCAAATTAAGACATGAAATATTTTTTTTAAAGTGTACGATGTCTCCCAAACTGCATTAGTCTACACTTAAGCTCTGAAAGGATCATTTTGTTATCTTTTAAAATTTCCTTTGTAAAATGCCGAGCAAAAAACATGTATTCATGTTGATACTTTTTGGAGTTAACAATGCTGCTATATAAAAAAATCTGCCCAAGAATACTACCTTTAAAAAAATGCATTGTAATTGTGAAGGTGATAACTTCTCTTCTCGCTCAAACAATTAAAACTTTAACTATTACTTGGTCACTCAATTTTTGTCTCTTGGATTTTGGTTCTCACTTATATTTTCACTCTGGAACACTCTTTCAGTCATCTGCCTGGAATGCCTTTCTTACTCTTTTAGCTTAATGAAATTCTATCTATCTTTCAAAGGATAGCAAATATTATCTCCTACAAAAACTATTCTCCATTCTTTTCTCTTCATCCTTCCCAAACAGAATTATTCCCACTAATAACATGGCATACTATTTTGTAGCAAAAAGAAAATTTTATATATAAGTAGAAACAGCATACTCTAAAATGATAAAAGTATAGTATAGTAAATATGTAAATCATAGCATAGTCCTTTTCTGTCATTTTCAAGTACTGTATATAATTGTATGTGTTATGCTTTTATATGACTGGCAGGGCAGTAGTTTGTTTACAGCAGCATCACCACAAACATGTGAGGAATGTGTTGTGCTATGACATTAGGATGGTTACACTGTCACCGGGGGGGTTGGAATTTTTCAGCTCCATTATAATTTTATGGGACCACCGTTGTTGGTTAGTTGTTGATCTAACCATCTTTACGCAGCACATGACTGTTTAAAAATAGAAGTAAATGCTCTTAAACATGTCATACTCTATTACAGTACTTGTCACATTGCATTATAGTTGGTATGTATTTGTTATTCACCCAAATATATACCAACGATAATATAAAACAACTGTCTTATTTATCCTAGAACATCTATTCTCCATGCTCAATAAGTTAACGTAAAGTCTTGCACAAAGCTGACACTTAAATGTTTTTTGAAACCAAAAGATCTTCAAGGTAGAAAGTCTTCTGTGGGGGAAAAATAATTCTTTCAAACATTCTCCTCCTTTGTTATTGAACAAGGCTTCCTATTTGCCTACATTCTTCACAATGCGGATATGGGTTTTTCCACTTCAATCTTCAAATCTGTTTATCAATGTTCTCATTATGAGGTTGGACATGTTACTTTGAATCTATTTATTTACTTAGAAAGTATGTGTTAACTATGATGTTGCTGAAATTTTCATCAATATTAACTCCTCATTTTTCTAAAATGCTGATAAATAATATCTACCATTATCATTTATATAGCATTTTGCAGCTTAAAACATTTTCACAGTTAACATTTCATTAAACTTTCTAAAATGAGCAAAGTGGATATTATTATCTTAAATTTTAAGGCCTTTCTTAGATTCCCAGCTAACTTCATTGAAAGATGCTTTTGTTTAATTATGTCAAATTATAAAACTTAAAATTTCTGAAGGACTTTAAAGATCAAGCCCCACCCCTTCTTCTCACAGATGAGTAAAACATCTAGACAGGTAAAGTGACTTCTCTATCACATATTCCTAATAAATAGCAGAATCTAAACTACAACAGCATCTGTCTTCTGCATCCTAGTTCAGCGTTCTAGCCACTACCTATATTGTCTCTAGGACAAAAAAAGTGTGAGTACATCACCCTCATTTTTGAGAAATTTTATCTCTTTATTTGTGGACAGTGTCACTTCTACACAGCTTTGTAAAACTCATTCTTGTCACACACTTCTTTTTGGGTTTGTATTCTCTTTCTTTTTCTACTATCTGAAGTGGAATTTATGCATACCTACACCATGAGCAACAACTTTTTCTACATACTTTTCTCTCTAGATTTGATCTGTCTAGTTTTTTAAGCCTCATTTTTTTTCTTTCAAATCTAATTTCTTGGCCTTTAGTTCTTGTTTTCAACATTCAGTTGGTTGGGTAGTTTTATAGCAAGATCTGCTGAGAGACCCGGGTAATGTGATATGTAAGTGCCATTGCCCAGTACTCTTCCTTTGCTGAGAACTCAGATTTTAAACTGGAGTGAAATTTTAGAGATAGTTGGTCCAATTCCATTGTTTTCCAGGCAAGAAAAATGAGCTCCAGTGAAAATAAACTTGCCTAAAGTTATATAGCCTGGCTCCAAATCCAGGATTCTAACCATGGTCTTTCTTCTACTTGTATAGCTTGTTGAACAGAAATAAGAACTCTGAACAAGGACAAAGATGTTGACTGAGTACAGAGAAGGAAAAGCAAAGAGTTTATGCTCATGAGACTTCCAAACTCAATAATCCTAAACTGGTTGGAAATTTAAACAATTCTGATGGTTCCGTTTGTAAATATTTACCTTAATTTGCAACTAAATCTGGAGAAATCTTCTGAATAGCCTAGCAAAATTTATCTTCCTATTTCAATTTATCAAATATTAAAAGTATAATCATTTTTTTCTTAAGGAAAATGATCTTTGTGTGACAGTTTCCTAGAACTTCATGCCATTTTATCTTTAAATATAAGCCCTATTATTCTTTTCATGGCATATTATGGGGAAATACTGATAGTGTCTCAGCTGAAACTAGCTCAACTTAAACATAGTATGTAAACCCTTTATAATTTATTAACAAGAATTGAGCATAGAGGCTGATTTTTGTAAGATTTGGTTCTGTGAGACAGAGTCTTTTGCATTGATTTAGGATACCTGAATTCAGACTGAAACTTTCCAGACTTGAGAGTGTTCACATTTTCATAGCTTAATTGTAAATCATCTTTCATTTAGAAGATTTAAAGACAGGCTAAAGACCTAAATCTTTTCAGTCACCTCCCTAACTAGGAAAAGCCTCTAGATGAGCCTTATTATGTTTTTACCCCTCATTGGATTGGAACAAAGAGTTTGATAATGTTCAAATAGAGCAAATACTATCACGAGGAAAACAATTTTTCCCTCCAAGAGTTAAATGTAAAATTAGGTGTCATTACAGGGCATTTGGAAGATGTTTGAAAGCAGCCTTGCTCAAGCAAGCCAAACCTCTCAACTGTAATGGGCAGCAAATCAAAACCAGAGTGGTAGACTTGTTGTTCCCCTATTTGTTTTGCTTCATTCTGCTTGATTATTTTGGCAAAGTTAAGCTAACACGGCAATGCTCTGAAGTTCTGTAAATTTAAGCTTTTAATTAGGTAAAAGACTCTTTTGCAACTCTTGTTGACTGCTCATTTTGTGTTTGAATGCTTTATTCCCTACTTTGGTATGTTTTGAAAAGAGCTGACTCCCTCCAGTAGCCATGAAAACCCTCCATGTAGTTTTTCTGAGTTGTATCTGTCTGGATGTTGCTCTATAGGTGCCTGATGCATTTGAACATCTCTGGGATTTTTCTATACATTTTCACTGTTAAAGGAAAACTGAAGTCTGCTTAAAGTTAACTCTAATGAAATATTTTCTATTTAAAATTATTTTTAAATTAAAAAGTTTTAATCACCACTGCCTGTAAATAATCGATTTTTCTCAGAAGAGAGCATTTTCTGCTTTACTTCTTCACTAACATTTTGTCAAATGTTTAACTGATTTGTACATGTTTTTATATCTGAGGTTTTAACTATAAAATGGAACATAGGAGAAAAACAGTTATCAAATGATGGTGCAAGACTGTGGCTGTGTGTTTTTCTTTTTTTTTTTTAAGAAAAAAATTTACATTCTTTAAATTGATATTTTTCATTTGGATAAAAATATTTTTAAATAATACTCTCGTATACTAGGATTTAAAAGTCTGTCTTAGCAAGAATTCATTTAAACAATATAAAAATCATGAGGAAAATTTGATCAGAATTAAATATAAGTGTGTGTCTAGAAACATAGGTCACTTTTAGTGTTTTTGATGCAGTTAAAAGAAATCTCTAAATGGACTTCCTTCTGAAATAGGAAATATATTACTTATGATTTAGTAACCACAGTTAGAAAATACTCTATTTATTTTCAATTAGAATCTAGTCTGCTTTTTACCCGAAATGTAACTTTTATCTACATTGTAGAAAAAGCAGCACCCTTATGAAAATGCATCCCAAAGTATGTGTGTCAAAAACCTTAAGAATGTTTACAGGAAAAAAAAAAATGCTACCCACAATTTTATCGCATTTACTCTCATGGAACAGGTGTCTGAACTGATTTGGGAGCTCTGGTTTTATTTTTGTCCGTGTTTAATTTCCTGCCATGCAGATGAACTTCTTGTTAAGGGATTTATGTGATTAAGTGGCAAAATGACAAACAAGGTTGTCTGGTGCTCATCTTCCCTCTTTAGTGGGAATCACCTTTGGATTCTGGGCTCTGTCAATGAGTGAGTCCCTTACACAAGCGATTTGCATTTATCAATCTAAACATTTGATCTGCATATGATCATGTTAGTTGGAGGTAAAGTCTAAGATAAAAGTTATAGTTTGAATTTAGGAAGACATTTGCTAATCCTAGGTGGAAACAGTTTTCTTAGTGTAAGCATCTTTCCTCCTGGTTATGTTGACAGCACAATCCTGCACATGTACTTCAGCTTAAGTGGGGATCACAACACTATTGCCACAATTTAAAGCCTCAGCAGAGGAAGCTAGTCAAGACCGTATCTTCTCATAGCAAAGAGGTTATTTAGAATTCAGAATCATTTTCTGAGAAGCAAAATGTTTACAGTGAGTGCTTGCAGCTTATATAAAATCAATCTGACACCAATTCTATAGTTTGTATATCTTTCACTTGCCCTTGACTTGACACATAACTTGAAGGATTTGAGATGATTAATTCTTTGCTCTCTCTCTTTCTCTCTCTCCCTGCAGGTACTATTAGCCTAGCGTATTAGTGGTAGTAATGATTGGGATTTATGCAACACTGTCTTAAGGAAGATTGTAAAGTATTTTATGCTTATTACCTTTTCCCTTTGAGCTATAAGCCAGAATTATTTAGAGCATTTTGGTGAGGAAACTGAAACACTGTATTTAGAAAACTTGTTCTAGGTCCCACTGATAAACAATGACATAAGCAAGGTTTAGATCCTTGGTTTCCTGATTGCTAACTCACTGTTCCTTCAACCAGATTGCTGCTCCCACTTCATTTTCAAATTGAATAGGAGCAATCAGCTTTTGCCTTTCACCCCAAGCATCGAAAACAACAAAATCTCCTGACAATGTAAAAATACATTTATGTACTAGCTTAAATTTATATTATAGTACATGGTTCTCTGCATACGGTCTGAGATATCTTTTTAACAAAAAAGTTTGTGATGGGATGACCTAACTCTGAATCTTCAAAGGTGAGTCATAGGAGCTGTTGAACTTCCTTTGAGAAGGGTGTCTAAATAAATGTACACGTTGCATGTAGTGAATGTGATTAAACGGTGCTTTAGATGGTGTGATCTTCCTCTGTGTTTGGGGTTCAGTTTCTCATTTCAAACTTCTGTAGGAAGTTTCCCCTCATCAACCCCTGTACCAAATCACATATTCACAAGTGACTGTGGGAGCTGACTAAACTCTTTTGGAATTCTATTGAATTCCTTATACAAAATGGATTGTGCCTTTGGTAGTTTATGCGCACAACCAAACCCTCTAATACTCACTTCCTTTTATTGGCATCAACTCTAATTTGACTGCCTTTCTTGTGGTAAGAACACAACCTGATAAAGAGATGAACTTTGTTTGACTCACATTTGACTTGAAAACATGATGTTGATAAAAGACCTTACCTAGGCATTTTTTTTTTTAACACAGATTACTCTCACTTTGAAGTGACTATTACGTTCTTTATAAAGAGAAGGGAAAGGAAGAGAAGGGAAACTTAGATACATTGAGCATTAATTTTGTGCCAGTCTCCATCATATATGTTTTCATAGGTGCTAACTTATTCAAACTTCATAAAACCTGCAAAGTAAATATTGTATCCCCTCATTTTTAACAGAGGAGAAAAACTGAGAGGCTGAGAGGTTAAGTAACTTGAACAATAAACTAATAAATAGCAGAGCCCAAATTCTGATAGTTATTAGCCAAACTATACCTGGAGAGGTCCTTGGGTCAATTTAATTGCTACAAATGAATATTATGGAAATAGTGAAACTAAGGTGACCTTAAAAAGAAAGTTCATTATATAAAAGGCCATACCTATGCATATATTAAATATAATTACAAAAGAAATCTTTCCCAGCCCTATAGCTTGTGGCATCTGAGAAAAACTTCTCTCTCTCTCTCTCTCTCTCTCTCTCTCTCACACACACACACACACACACACCACACACACACACACACACACACACACACACACACAAAACCACTTTAAAAAGAATTGTACTGTTTAAATATCTTTTGTGATAACTATAAGGAAATCTGAGGGGAAATGTGTGTCCTTGGCTCAATGGCTTGGCAGAATCAAACATCTTTTGGATTCAGACTTTGTTAGGGAGTAAATTGTAGGAGAATCTGGTGCTTTTAGTCAACATGTAGGTATCTGGGTAGACTACCTAAAGGAAAATTTATCCGGAAAAGGAAATATTTCTATTGACAATTTTGTATTTCTAAACATTAATCATTTTAGATGGAACTCTTTTTTCTAGAGGCAGGGGTTGTACAGAAGAAACACTCTCTCCCCTTTCTAAGGCATCGAAGCATAGACTGGAAGAAGTTAGACAATAGATTACTTCCAGCTCTTAACATCAATGGATTTAAATTGCATAAACATTAAATTTGCTTTGTAAATGTTCCTCGAAAAAGCCTTAGAAAAACTGTTAAAAAAAATTGCACACATTGCATGTTGTGAATGTGATTATATGGTTCTAGAGATGGAGTGAGCCTCCTCTGTGTTTGTAGAAATTGGGTCGAATACAGACTCATAGGCCAGAAGACAGCACAAGGATGCTGAGCACCTGAAAGTGAAGAAGTATTCCAGGAGGTGGGAGGAGACCTAGATTCTACTTTCTAAACATTTCTGTGTAGGCTCCAGTGACATAACTATCTGTGTGCCTCTGAAAATAATTCCTGAACTTTGGGCAGGCTGTAGATTATCCATGCCTGTCTGATGTATACTGAATATTTAATTTTAACTTTGAAGCCATTCATATTCTCAACAGTAGAGGTCCTCAGTACCACAGTTCTTCAACTAAGATGCTGCAAAGTTATTCCTCCCTTAAATGATTTGGCATTTATGGTTACTTATAGAACTTAGTCATTAGTTAGTTGTAGAACTGTCTATTTTTATGTCATTAATAAGTAAAAAAATGTTAGTCCTCATTGTCTAATCTTGGCTTAAAATTTCAGTCTTGGGTAACAGCCAAAATAATGTGTCAAAAATGAGTTAACTTGCTCTACTGGCAGCACTCGGCAGTGGGATGTCTTACAGTAAGTTCTCTACTCCCGGGAAGTTCTCTGCTTCTCACTTCAGAAATGCAGCAGCCGGCACTGTGGGAAGGTGAAGAGCTTCCCCAAGGATGACCTTTCCAAGCCTGTCCACCTCACAGCCTTACTGGGCTACAAGGCTGGTGTGACCTACATCGTGCAGGAGGTAGATAGTCCAGGATCCAAGGAGAATGAGAAGGAAGTTGTGGAGGCTGTGACCATTGTGGAGACGCCACCCATGGTGATCGTGGGCATTGTTGGCTATGTGGAAACCCCTTGAGGCCTTCATACCTTCAAGACCATCTTTGCTGAGCATATCGGAGATGAGAGCAAAAGGCGCTTCTATAAGAACCGGCACAAATCTAAGAAGGCCTTCACCAAATACTGCAAGAAGTGGCAGGATGATGATGGAAGAAGCAAATGGAGAAGGACTTCAACAGCATGAAGAAGTACTGCCAGGTTATCCGTGTCATCATCCACACCCAGATACACCTGCTTCCTCTACACCAGAAGAAGGCCCACCTCCTAGAGATCCAGGTGAATGGAGACACTGTGGCTGAAAAGCTGGACTGGGCCCATGAGAGACTGCAGCAGCAGGTCCTTGTGAACCAAGTGTTTGGACAGGAATGAGATGATCAATGCCACTGGAGTGACCAAGGGCAAAGGTTACGAAGGGGTCACCAGCTGCTGGCACAGCAAGAAGCTGCCCCGCAAGACCCTCTGAGGGCTGAGCAAGGTAACCTTATTAGGGTGTGGCATCCTGCCCGAGTGGCCTTCTCTGTGGCCTAGGCTGGGTAGAAAGGCTACCATCACTGCACTGAGATCAACAAGATATGTAAGATTGGCCAAGGCTACCTCATCAAGGATGGCAAACTCATCAAGAACAATGTCTCTTCTGATTACGATCTGTCTGACAAGAGCATCAACCATCTGGGTGGCTTTGTCCATTATGGTGAAGTGACCAATGATTTCATCATGCTGAAAGGCTGTGTGATGGGAACCAAGAAGCGAGTACTCACTCTCAACAAGTCCTTGCTGGTGCAGACCAAACAGCAGGCCCTCGAGAAGTTTGGCCTTAAGTTCATTGACACTATCTCCAAGTTTGGCCATGGCTGCTTCCAGACAGTGGAGGAGAAGAAAGCATTCACGGGACCACTTAAGAAAGACCGAATTGCAAAGGAAGAAGGAGCTTAATGTCAAGAACAGATCGTACAGCTGGTAGGGTCTCAATAAAAATTATTTTCCAGTGGGAAAAAGAATGAGTTGACTCAACAGTGGGCTATTTGAAATACATATATACGTAAAGTATTCTCTTGAAGTTTTGGAATAAAAAGACCACAAGAAAATATTTAGAAAATAATTCAAAGTTTTTTGAGGTCAGTTCTGGTTTTCTAATAACTGCCAACTTACTTACTGTCTATTGTGTTTAGAACTATGGATCTATAAGATACTCAGGGTGGGTTTGGGGGTTTTGTTTTCGTTTTTGTCCCAGGGGTTTTTATTTGAATTTTCTATCTGTAATCACAGTTCGCTAAGAATTTCCCCATTTACTCTCTCTTTTTACCAAAAGCTGACATTGTCCTTGACTCCTCTCAATTCCTTACATAGCTAAGCAATCACTAAATCTTATCAGTTCTACCTCCTACATAATGCTTGCGCCATTTCCCATCTCTTTAGCCACGATGGCTCTAGTTTAGGCCCTTAACTCAGCTATTGTAACTGTCTTCCAACTAATCTATTTCCAATCTTACCTCCTTCTAAACCATTCCCTTCCTATTTAAAAAATTGTCCTTCTAAAATGCCATTTTCTTGCTTAATACTTTCAGTGGTTTACTATCATGACTCAATAAAGCCCAAATTTTCTTCGCATGGCCTGCAAGTTCTTTTATAACCCTGTCTCTCACTACCTCTTCAGGTTTATTGCTTCCTTCTACTTTCATCACAGTTCTCAAATCTATGTTTCAACCATACATTGAGCTAGAGTTCTCCAAATACATCAAACTATTTCACCTTTCTGTTTTCACATGCTTTCTCTCTAACATTACTATTTCTCTTTCTGTCTTTCTTGTTTGCCTGACAAACACCTAACTCTTCCTTTAAGACTCAGGCTAAGGATCTTCTGCTTCTTAAAGTCTTTTCTGAACCCCAGATAGGGTTAGCTATTACCCTTTTTGTGCCAATTCTATGCTGTATATATTCTTCCAATAACATACTCCTTTTATTTCTTCTACTAGACCAGTGCTTCGGGGGGAGAGGGGACAGTTTTGCCCATCTGGAGGCATTTGGAAATGTTTGGAGATGTTTTTGATTGTCATACAGGGGAGGGGTGAGTGCTACTGACATCTAATAGGTAGAAGCCAGAGATGCTGCTAAATATACCATAATGCCCAGGACAGCCTCCCACAACAAAGAATTATCCAGTCAAAAAATGTAAATAGTATCAAGATTGAGAAACTATGTCAGACTATATACTTGTGCCTTTTTCAGCTTTAGATCCTCAGGACCTAGAACAATGCCAGACAAAAATTAGGCACTAAATAAATGCTGGCTCGATGAGTGAAAACTACTATAAGATTCTCTGAAGAGAATCTATCAAAAGTTAGACAAATAAGATTCTTTGAGAAAATAGCCAGAGCTCAAATTCAATCACATCAAAGGTGTAATTTGAAATTTATTTTTAAATTTTCTTAATAATGTGTAGAGAGATGGAATTAAGGTTGTGATCGGGTTATATGCCTACTTCTCCTCCCCCCAAATCATAAAATATAAGAAAACATATATTTGAAAGAATAAAAGTTAATCAGATTACATGTTTTTAAGAATCCCTAAAAGAGAACACAAAGGATCAAAGGAAAAAGATAATCGAAGAAATAATAAAAAAATTTTCTAGGTCTAAAGAAAACAGAAGACTTCAGATTGAAAGGACCTAAGTCAGAATACCAAGGATAAGGAAAGGAAAAACAAATAATCTACAAAGGAATAGATATCAGCTTGGCATTATATGTTTCATTACAAAGGCTGGATAACAAAAAACAACGAAAGAATATCTCAATATAATGAGGGGAAATTATGTTAAAACTAAATCTTATTCCCAGCTAAATTCACATTTTATTGGGGGGAGGGTGAAGGGAGCAAAATTAAGACAGTCTCAGACGTGGTAAGACTTGGAAGCTTATCACCCATCAACCTTCTCTTTAGAGAATTACTAAACAGTGCAACTCAACTCTTTCTCCCACCAAAGGAATTCATAGGACTATAAGAGATATATATATAAAAAAAACTTATAAGCAAAAAAAACAAAACCTAAAGTCAGTCTAATGATGTTCAAATAATGAAAAATAATTAACAATAATCTGTTAGTAAAATACCAGATAATTTCAGCATGGGCAATAGAAGGGAAAGAAGAAAGTACAGGGAAGTGACTAAATGGTTGCTAAGACTCATGTTGTTGGGGGTAAGAGGTGTATGGATACATAGACTGATAGAAAAAAATGATAGAAACATAAAAAATTTTAAATCAATGTTAAAAAGGTAAGAGTAGCCATTAAAAAAATAATAATATATAGTTTCCAAGACACTAAAGAGAAAAAAGAGAACTAAATCAACCCAAAAGGCAATAAAGAAGAAAAAAGCAACAGTAAGAAATTATAGTAAATGGAAAACGTATAATAAACCAGCAGGATTAAGTCTAAATATACCAGTATCACAATTAATGTAAACAGGTTAAATTCTCCAATTAAAAATAAAAGCTCCAATTGGTTTTTCAAAAATTTTGCTATATTGCTATTTACAAGAAACATATATTATAAAATGATAAAGAAACATTTAAAATAAAGAAATGGAAAAATATATCCCATGTAAGTGTTAACAGAAAGAAAGCAGATAGAGCAATTTTATTTTCAGACAAAATACTAGTTTCAGCCTAAAAAGTGAAAAGCAACCAAAAGGACAATGAAAAATTTTCCATATTGATAAAGAGTACAGTGCACCAAGAAGAAATAAGAATCTTGAACTTTTATCAACTAAGAATATAGGTTTGAAATATATACTATTAAGTAAAATTTGATAGAAATACAAGGAGAAATTGACAAATCCATTGAATGGGAGATTCTAACAATTCTCTCTCAGAAATCAGATAATCAAGTACACACACACAAAAAAGATATAGAGGATGTAAATTACACAATCAAGCAAACCTGTTCTAAATGATATGTATAGAATAGTATAACCAACAAAGACAAAATACACATATTTTTCAAGCAATCAAGGAAGATTATTTGAATTTAGCCATGTGTTAAACTACAAGGGAAATTTTAACAAATACCAGAATAACAAAAATATTTTATCCCACCAATCTCTGATTACAGTGCAATAAAAATATTGATTAGGAATTGACAGTTAAAGGATAACTACACCCTCCCCAAATCTCTGTGCATACAAAAAAAATGTTATAATATCAAATTATAGACTATTTAGAAATGGAAGCCAATAAAAGCAAAACATCTCGTGGATCCAGACAAAGTGATATTTGGGAAAAATTTTGGAGACTTAACTGCATTTATTGAAAAATAATAAAGATTAAAAATGAATTAATTAGGCATTCAACTCAGAACTACGGGGGAAAACCAATACAATAAGTCCTAAAAGGAGGAAATAATCAAAATGAAACCAGAGATTAATTGAATGACCAAATTAGTAGATCCAATCAATAGAACAAAAAATTGGAGGGTTATTTTGAGACCAATAAAATATACAAAACATTGGCAAAGCAAATTCAGAAACCAAAAAAAAGAAAAAAAGATTTAAAGTTGTATTTGCATACCAAAAATTTGAAAATCTAATGAAGTAAAAGCCTTTCTAGAAAGGTATAACTTAGCAAAATCTATTCTACAAAATAAACAATTTAATATATCAAAAATAAAATAAATTTTAGAAGTGGGAAGAAGTTCTATAACAAAGCATCAAGCCTAGTTTTTTTTACAGATGAGTTCTACAAAGCCTTAAGGCAAAACTGTTTCTTTTGATAGATAAAATGCTCCAGAATATAAGGAATGAGCTAAAGCTTCCTAACAGCCTCCTAGGGTGAAACCAAAACTAGACAAGGGCAATGTCGTTTATGTAAGATTCAAAAATTTAAGTAATATATTCACAAATCAAATCCAGTGATACATTAAAAGATAAGTGCATTATGTCCAATTAAGATTTATCTCAGGAAAGCAGATAATTTAATATTCTATAAATTATCAGATTAATAGAAGAAAAGAAGGTAACCTCAACAATCCCCATCTCAAAAAAGAACATTTAATATAACTCAGCACCATTCCTCATTAAATACACAAAAAATAACAAATTTTAATAAATTAGGAATAGAAGTAAACTTATTTAACTTGATAAAGTTTATCAAAAACCTGCAGTGAACATATAAGCATTCCCTTCAAAATCTGGAACAAGGTAGGATTTTCACCATAACTACTGTTATACTGAAAGCCAATGCAATATGAAAAGGGAAAAAATGAGAATAATAAATATTGGAAACAGAGACAAAAGTGTCATGCAGACCACATGATAGTTTGCTTAGAAAAATAAACAGCTCTAAAACTAATAAAAATTTAATTTAACAAAGTAGCTAAATAAAGATCAATATAGAAAAATCAATAGATTTCTTATATCTTAGCATTACATGAAATAGATAAATGCCTAGGAATAAACCTAACAAGAAATGTGTATGACTTACGTAAATGAATAAAATATGACTTATGTAAATAAACTACTGAATTTCAATGAAAGTCATAAAAAAAAGAATCAATAGAGATAAATACCATGTTCTTGTATTGGCAGACCCAATATTATAAAGATATCAGCTTTCAAGTTATCTGTAAGTTTAATGCAGTCCTGGTCAAAATCCCAGTATTTTTCATGGTACTTGGTAGGCTGATCTGTAATTATTTATTGAAGAGAAACTGAATGAGACCATAAGAGAATATTAGATACAGAAAAATGAGGGGATATTACCTTGCCAGTTATGAAAGTATACTATAAACCTATGATAATTAAAACATTGTGACAGTTGTTCAAGAATAGACAATTAAGTTAAAGCAACAAATACAGAGCTCAGAAACAAATACATTCGTATAAACTAACTAAGTTTACGATAAAAATGGTATTACGTATGAGTGAGAAAATACCACTGAGGTAATTTAGAAAAATAAACAAAATCCTATCACAATTTCACATCAAACACAAACTAAATTCTAAACATGTTTGAGAGCTAAATATAGAAAATGAAAAATAAGTATCAGAAAAAACATAAAAAATATTCTAACCTTGGTCTGTTGAAGTCCTTCCTAAGTGTAATAAAAAATCTAAAAGCCATAAAATAGATTGACAGTAAACAAACACTTCTGTACAACTTAAAACACATAAAGTTTTTTTTAAAATGGCACAAGTGTAAGCTTTTATAAATTTGTTTTAACACCTACAGTACCTGGCATTCCTAGATGGTCTCCCATCCAAGTATTAACAAGGACCAACCCTGCTTAGCTTTGGAGACCAGACAAGAATAGACATGTTCAGGGTAGCATGGTTATAGACAAGCTTTTATAAAATTGAATTGTATACTCACATATGTAAATTATATCTCAATTTTTTTTTGAAAAGGAAAGAAAAATTAGCAGGGAGAAAATAATTGCAACATATGTAATGAGTAAAGATAACATGCAAAATATAAAGAGCACCACAAAGCAATTAGAGAAATTATAAACCAAAAGTAAAAAGGGCAATTAACAGAAAAAATTAAAATGACCAGTTAACATCTGAAAAGGTGTTCAAATGCACTAATAATCAGGAAAAGTAACAAGAAATTGCCACTTTTTGTTCATCCAACTAAAATTTAAAAAGATAAGTAATGTCCACTGTTGATGAGTGTAAGCAGTAGGCACCTACATGAATCGTTGAGAACTAGTGGAGTTTGGAAGGTGATTTTAAGTTCTCATCAACCTATCACTTCAATTTTTTGGTTTTTGTCCCAGATAAATACTTGTACCTGTATATGGTGAAATATGTATAAGGATGTTTATGGAAGCATTAAAAACAAAAGAGAAATATAAATATTCGTGAAGACTCAGTAGACTTTGGTTCTATGGATTCGTGAAATGTAATCTCATTTATAAACAAAATAAAAAATTTTAAAAAATGCACACACATATGATAAAATATGTAGAAAAATGGTCAAGAAGGATATACCAAACTATTAATAGTAGTTACATCTTAGAAAGGGAGTATAACTGGAGGTAGGAACAGGAAGAAAGAACTTTTCAATATTTATGCCATCTACTTATATATTTTTAAAAATTTTGTGAGAATATATTTCTCATATAAATCAATTAAAATTTACATAAATGTTTGAAATGACACCATTATTATGAAAGCAATATATGTTTATTATAAGAAATTTAGAAAATTCAGAGATGGAAAACAAGAAAATAAAAATTAGTCTGTCACCAGAAATAACCATTATTAACTTTGATATATAACCTGACAAATTTTTTATTCACATATATGCATTTTAAAAATAAAAATGAAATTTTATATTGTGACTATCTGCCTTAACATAAAATATTTGTGTCCAATATCCCTTTTAAAAGCATATCTATTCCGTCATTTGTTCAATAAATACTTAGGATGCAATGGTGGATAAAAATATAATGTATTTAATCAATCTTCTGTTGTTCTTTAAAATTTTCCCCAGTATTTCTGAGTTGAAATACCTCTATAACAAAATTCTTACTGTAATTATTTCCTGAAACTAGATTCCTAAATTGCTTAGAAGTGTCGTTGCTAAATCTAGGCCTTTGATAAATATTTTCTAGGCCTTTGATAAATATTTCCAAAAGCCTTTCAGTGAACTATTATTTAATACTTCCCATAGTGCATGAAACTGCCAGTTTCCCAGTGTCCTGACCAACTGTAATTTTTTAAAATATGAATTTGATAAGTCTGGCATTTTGTTTTTATTTATACTTATCAATTCTTTAACAGGATGTTGCAAATACACATAAACTTTTTAGTCCTCAAGCCATAAAGTGAGATTACATTTGATTGACTTTAGTAATATTAGTTGTTTAAACATGCTATTAAGCATGTATTATGTGTATGTGTGTGTGTATGTGTGTTTTGTGTGTGTGAAATACATCACATATAAAAAAATAACATTACCATCTTGGCTTGTGATTGACCCACAAATTTCCTTATAGAAAAATTAATTTATTTTCAATCAATTTACTATGTTTTAAAAATTAAAATGTTTTCTAGAAAACTTCATTCTTTGGGAAAGCTTTCTCCATGAGAGATTAAAATCTGCCATAGACTTTTACATGGATTAAGTTTTAAATTAGCATAGAAGAATAACAATATGAATCAATTTGATCAAAGAAAAAGTGTCACTAATTATTTAAACAAGACACTTATAACAGGGATTTAAAGGCAAAGAAGCGGATTTCCCTTGCATGTGGATCAAATCAGAAGTATCCCATAATTGACTCTTTACAAGACCCTGCTTCAGTATAATGGACTAGATATTAAAGCTCTAAGTATTTAAAGCTAGTTTCCGTCTTTCTCTAAATGGAGGCCTGCCACTAAGAGCTATTTTACAAGTCTGACACATTAGCTGCATCACGGGGAAATACACTGGCTCTGCTTCTAGGGTCCGGAATTTCAAGTGCTTTCAATAGTTAAATGGTGTGAAATGGGTAACATTGAACCTGTGAGAAGCAATGAGTGCCTAAAAAATAAATTCCAGATGGGGAGGTTGATGGAAAGGGACATAGATACTGTAATGGTTCTTTCAATGAATTAATTCTAAAAAGAGCTCATACTCTTCTTTTTCTTTTTTTTTTTTTCTTTTTGGACTTTTAGCCAACATATTGTTCTATGACTTTGCGGGGGAGGACAACTAATTTTCTTCCTTCTGTTACTTAACATTATTTGGAAACAAAGGAGATATTGTAAACTATTGCTGCCAGATCAAACACAGGGTGAATAAGAGGAGTCATATAAGAAGTATTTTATAACTTTCTAAGAGCTATAAAGTCAAAGGGTCAAGTCAAGACCACAGAGCTTCCTTACAGTATAATGTTAGACTAAATAACTAACCGCTTCATACTTTATTCCCACTACAGAATGGGGATTTTGGTGCCTACCACTACAGTACATTATTTAGGAAAATGTGTTTTAACATATCCGAGTGTCTTAATCTCACAGCATCTTTAGTAGTTCACATACAAAATAACTCAGAAGAAGCACTATAGTGTAACAAAAAGGGTTTTAATATTTGGCTAGATGTGGATTCAAATCCCAAATTTGCCACTTAGTGAATTTATGAGCTGGATCAGATTACTTAATCTCTCAGTGCCTCAGTTGCCTCATTTGTAAAACAGAGATAATATTCACATTATTTGAAATGCTGAGGATTACACAATTCAGTGTCTGAAAAGTGCTAAGCAGAGTGGCTAATTTGTAAGCCTTCATAAGTCATAGCTATTATTATTCATAATAAATTCTTGTTGAATTAATTTTCTTGTGATCTTTCTTCCCAATAATCAAAATAAAGACTAATTGGTACCCCCCCCCCCAAAAAAAAGGGTCCTATTTTGACACTCAAACACTGGGCACTCTCTCTTGCACAGAATACAGAATATTGAAAAATATATATTTGCTTCTATTAGCAAATGTATATTTGTTTCTATCTGCAATATAATGAATGGAACAGAGCCAAAGCAATACCATCTGAGTGGGTTCTTGAAATTTTAGCTTCATATCTTACCAACACAACTGCAAAAACCAACAGCTCCAAGGTACTGCAAGGTTCCATTGGAGTGAGTCACGCTGGCTGGTGAAGAGGGACTAATTGCATCTCCCATACCTCCCTTTGGCAGTAACCATGCATAAGTGAAAGGCGCTGGAGGAGTCAAGATAGGGACCAGGATCTGACTTTAAAGTTCTCCATTTTTCATTACCAACCCTTTTTATGGTTTAGGTCTTGGTTATAGAAAACTTCAGATTGAATAGACGCCTCAAATATCCATCTGAGACCAGCATTTAGTCTTAAATAGCAGTCAAGTTCCCTGCAGATGCATGTTTTTGAAATGGGGGCATAGAAAGGGTATTTTTTTTAAATGTCAGGCATCAAGCAGCCTCACAAATCATTTTTACGTGGCTTCCTGGAACTTTGTTTTTAACAAATCCTTTAACAGAGGATTGACTCATTTGTGTATTTCTTCAAAGGAAGGGTTTTGCAGGTAGCTCTTCGTGAGGCCTGCCATCTTCTAGGATTTGGGAGGAAGAGAGTTTTAAAAGAATAGAGATGTTTACTTTTGAGTGGTCATTGTTTGGTACCTGCAGCCATTAGCTCAGTAACTAAACTGCTGGCAATCCCTGGAGTAAAAGTATGTGTCTGTGTAATCTTGTACTTCAGCATTTACAGGTTTGAGATCCCAGGACTGAGCTGGCGTCTCAAAAATTGCGAGGTTTCAGAATCTCATTAACATTGTTAATAAATGGACATGGTTCCACATTAACCTAAGAGCTGATTGTGGCTTATTTTATAAACATGAATTCTATTGTATAATGTCTGCTTTGAAAGCAAACCATTTAGACATTATGAAATAATTTTTTTGTCCCTTCGAGTTGAATTTTTGAAATAAAAATACATATGTAATTTAGATGGCATGTGCCTCTAACGAAGTTAAAACATAAGCAAATCTACTTAGCCAAAAAGCCAAATTTATTCTCATTTTATTAGGCAGGTGGTGTACATATTAGATGATTTCCCTCTCGGGTTTTACATTTATTTCATGTGTTTTTCTCCAAAGAACAGGAGTTATTCTGTCAAAAGTAGGGAGGTGAAACCTCGGTTAAGGGGATACTGCAAATTCTACCCTTTCAGCAGAAGTAATTTATAGTTTCATAATATTCCAGAATTTCTCTTTGTCTTTTACATGAGAATTTATGACCAAGATATTTTCATGTTTCCCTTACTCTTTGCTACAAACGTGAACAAATAAACTGTGCATACAGGGTCTGTTTCCCTATGCTATTTTCCAGGTATCATTATTTTTCTTCCCCTGACCTCACGTAACATAATCCAGATTCTGCATTGCATTATTTTAATCCAGAAGGCACATAATGTGAAACTTAACTAGTGAGAATGAGGTTTTGTGTTATTTTGCCTAAAACTATTCTTTAAAGCAATTAATTGTTCAAAACCAATATTCTGAATATAGGAAAAAGTTCTTGGCTGCCTGGAGAATATATTTATATCTTTAGTATAACTAAAGAATGACTTTTTCAGGCATTTGCCCTTGGGATTTTAAAAATTTTATTATGACATAGAAAACCTTGTAAAAAAAATAATGTAACAAACACCTCTATACTCACTGCCTAACTTAAGATATGAAACATTAGCAATAAAATCGAAGCCTTCTATATGCCTCCCTCCCCAGTCGCATCCTCCTTCCAGTCCCTTAGGTGAGGGAATCTGGTATTTATCATTTCTAAGTGTTTCTGTATTTCTGTATGTTTTTAATACACATGTGTGTATCCCTAAACCATATAGAGTATAAATATCCACTATTAGACCTTATATAAATGTTATCATACTATGTGTATTCTTGTTCTCTCAACATTTTGTGTATGAGGTTCATCTACATGGATACATGTAGGTCTCATTAATTTTCACTGCTGTATGGTATGACAGTGCATGATTATACCATAATCTGCTTTTGAGTTTCCTGTCAATGGACATTTTAGTCTGTTTATTATTTTTTGCTATTATTAACATTGCTGCTAGAGACAGTCGTGTGCATATCTTTTTATGCACACATGCAAGAATTTTTTAGAGCATATCTCAAAGTAAATATCTATTCACTTTTTCTGTTTATTGCCAATTTATTCTCCAAAATGGTTGAACCAAATTACACTCTCACCAGTAAGTTCTACATCACTGTCTCACCAATACTTAGCTTCATAACACTCATTTTCCTGATTGCTTAGTGAGGATTAATATCTATTTACTTATTAGCCATTCATATTTCATCTTCTATGAAATATAAGTTTATATCTTATGTCCTTTTGTGGGGCAGGAGAATTATTTGTCTTTTTCATACAGATTTGTAGAAATTCTTTATATATCTTGAACATTTATCCTTTGTTGGCTCTGTGTATTACAAGTCTCTTTTTGTAGTCAGTGTCTTGCCTTTTCATCTTTTCTGTGGTGTGTCATTTGATAAACAGAAGTATTAATATTTAAAATAGTCAAATTCATCACTTTTTTTCAGTTTATGCTTTCTGTGTCTTAATTACTATAGCTTTCTAATAGATCTTGATTTTTGGTAGAACAAATTTCTCTATCTTGTTTTTCTTCAAACTTATGCCTTTGGATTTTGAAAGTGTAGTTATGCCTGGCTTTTCTAATAGTATGACTTTACTTAGAATATCAATTTCTAGCCATCTGATGATTTCAACAAATGGGTTGAATATATCTTTCCTGCCTCTGATCATCTCCTACCCTATCTCCATTTCAGCTTTTCTTCTGCCCTCTCTGGTTTTCAGAAATGTGTAAAAAATTATGATTATCTCTATATAAATTGCCAAATAAAAGATCAGTTGTTCATAAAGAATCTAGATTCACAAACTTTTAATGCAATTTTAATTGTTTTAATTTTAATGCTAAAATAATCAAAAACATTACTGATTTAAACCCTTTCATTAAAAAATAAACCCTTTCATAAATGACGAGATGAGAAAATTTTTAACAAAATAAAATTTCTCTAAGCAATAGAAAACTAAGCCATGATCAAGTATAATGAGCACATGCTGTGGATTCAGACAGTTCTTCCTCTTACTAGCTACATTACTCAACTTCTCTAAACTTTGGTTTCCTCACCTATAAAATTATTACACAAAGTTTTTATAAGAATTAAATGTTAAATATCCTGTATGATGCCTAAAATATGGTAGACACGGAATAATGTTATTCTCCATCCTAATCCTTCCAGTTGGTGGTAAATGCAATGCTGTGGAAATACAGCCTTAGAGGATTTGAAAAAGCTTCCCAGAAAAGGTAATGCTTAGCTGAGACTTGAAGACTATGTAGTAGAGGTAGGAAACAGCCAAGCAACATGTAGGCTCAAGGAACAAGACGTATTTGGGAACTGTTCACAGTCTAGTTTCCTCTACATAGGCCATAGCTATCTTTTGATAATTAAGAAAGAAAATGACTTCCAGAGGCATCTCTGCAGGTTATGTACTGTTGTGATGAGTTGGAACAAAGGAGTTGGCCCTCTTAATGAGTTTAGGCTTGAGTTTCCTGTTAAGCATTTCAATTGGTTATGAGTATGTTAGTGCAAATGTAGTATAGAACAATAGATCTCAACTTGGAGGGACCCCTGGAAGTTCTCAGCATTCTTCTGAGGGTCTATAAGGCAAAAATATTTTTTTAAACAATACTAAAACATTATTTGACTTTTTCACTATGTTGACATTTGCCCTGATGGTTCAAAAGCAATGACAGATAAAACTGTTATCACCAAACTGTAATAGTAGGCATTACATTCTTCACCAACACACACTCACAGTAAAAAGAAAACACAATAACAACTATACAGTCAGTTTCACTTGAGAGTATCCTTGATGAAGCAGTAAAAATTATTACTGTCATTAAATCTCAACTCTTGAGTACAGGACCACTTTAATGGTCTGTGTAACAAAAAGTTCATAAAACCCTTTTGTTGTATACCAAAGTACAACAGCTATCTCAAGGAAATTATTGTGCAATTGTTTGAGTTGCAAGTTGAACTAGCTGCTTTTTTTCACAAGCCCTTGTTTTTACTTGAAAATATTACTGACAGACAAGTTACGTTTACTCAGATTTGGAAGACATTTACTCAGTGATGAAAAAAGGGAGCCAATAGCTAATATAGTATTTGTTGCCAATGATAAAAGTCAAGCTTCCAAGCAAAAATAGAATTTTGGAAAACTTTAAGACTTTTTTTTTTAAATCACATCACTAGTGATATTAACAAGTGTGATTTTTTTTTTATATTGTATAATGAAATGTGCCAACATTTGGAAGATCTACATGACTCAGTGAACCAATATTTTTCAAATTACCAGTGAATAATGGTGTAAAATCATTCATAAGCAAATGATTCATTCATAGTCCATGACGACTAATGACTTTAATGCAACAGAGTACAAAAAGTTTATTGATGAGATTCAGATTCTATCTTGCAACTAACAATTAAGAAACTACCACTTCTTGGTTTTTGGTGTATCATCAAAGAAAAATAACCACAATTATCTCCAAAGCCTACTTAAAATACCTCCTTTTTTCAACTACATGTCTGTATGAGGCTGCTTTTTCTTCATATACTTCAACCAAATTATTTTACAACAAATCATATGCAGAAGCAGATATCAGAATCCGCTGTCTTCTGTTAAGCCAGACATCAGAGATTTGCAAGAATGTAAATCATTACCATTCTTCCTGTTATTTTTTTGCTCTGGAACATATAGTTTTTTTAAGTAAATATATTATTCATATTGACATGTTCTGGGCTTATTATTTTAAATGAATTAATAAATATATCTATAATTTTTTTCAACTTTAGTTTCTAGTACAGTAAATAATGATAGATATAACTCACATGCATGAGAACTCTTTAGAGTCCTCAATTACTTTTAAGGGTAAAGGGTCCTGAGACAAAAAGTTTGATAACTGCTAGTATAGAGGGAGAAGAAACTTTGGGATCTAAAGAAAAAAAAAATAACAGAATCTAGAATAATGGAATTAAAATCAGAGGTGTAGTTTGAAGATGGTAGGCATACAAACTATAAATGTATATGCTGGATGGATTGTGCTATAATGTACTAAAAGAGAGCACAGAATATTAAAAAAAAAAAAAAAACTACTGGAGTCAGAACTGATTTCCCTTAATTCTACCATTAGGCAACAGTTACTCATTTATTATAGGTTAGCAATATTTCAAATTGTGGAGCTTCTACCAGTCTTTGAATTCCTTCAGTCTTCTGATGGCAGACTTTACTGTGACGGCAGAAGTGATGTTGTAGGTCCAGGCACCACCAGCCACTGTTTGCATGCAGGAACCACAGTGCCAGATCCCCACAGCTCTTCTCTTCGTCTTGGTTTTTCCACAGAATGAGCAAGAGTACTTGGCAAGCTGGCTGATTTCAATTTTCTTCATCATTTTCCTGAGGGAGGCTGTTTTTGTTTTTGTTTTTGTTTTAAATGATAAAAAAAAAAAAAAAAGCAACAGTTACTTCAAATCAAGTAACAAGAAGTCATTTCCCTTTAGGATTTCCAGGTTTAGCAAGTAACAATAATATAGGACACTCTTTTAGATTTGAATTTTAGATAAATGATGAATAATTAATTAATATAACTATGTCCTCAATATTGCATGGTATTCAAATTCAACTGGGTGTTCTTAATTTTCTCATAAGTAAAATAAAGATATAAGCTAAATTCCTGTGTCTACTCTTGTAGTGATACAGATCTTCGATGGTAAAATGATAATTAGGACTTTTTTTGGTAAAATTTATAGTTAATACTTAAAACTATTTTGAAATTTTACTTGTATATAGACTCCAAAGCATTGGAAACCGCCGCATTGAATGGCATCTAAGTTTTCTCCCAGCTTTCGCATTCTATGGACTTCACCTTTGCAGGTCAGGGGATGTGAGAGGCACACAGACGCTCTACTAGGTATCCTGTGCAACTCGAACATAATTTCTTTTCTAAGCCACATTTTCCTCAATATGTGATATAGAGAGAATAGCTCTTGCTCTCCTCTCCTGCACCGTTAGTTACTGGGAGAGTGAATGAAGTCATGTCTGGGAAGTGCTCTGAGCTCTTTAGAGAAGTATGTAGAAGGGGAGTGAGGTGCCATTACCCTGTACTGGGAATAATAGTTGAGTTTTTAGGATGAACTGAAAAGCTGAGAGTATATTTGAAGCATTATTTTTGTTTTGCACATCTTCAGTTTGATTTTTAACATTTGCTATGATTCCAAGAATTTTGTGATCTTAGTTCAGTGTTGATATTTTACATCCTTCCCAGAATTCAGAGTACTCTTTAAGGAATGCATGGTTAATGTAGAGTGAAAAATCCAAAATCACACTGTATCTAAGAGCCAAAAAGTCCAGCCTTTTTATTGGCTTCCAATACTGGCCTTAAACAAACATGACTCGTTTTTCTGGAAACACCTGTCAACTTAAAACCAGCAAAAAGTACAAAGCCAGAATCCTCAAGGTTCATTGAATAGTTAAGTTAGATATTGTTTCTATTCTCTCAAAGTTCTATAGAATTTCTTAGATTAGCCTTTTACCAAAAATAAAAGCTAAAAATGATACATCATGGACAGAGAATTCTTAATCTAAAGCCCCAGAGATTACCTGACTTGATTATTCCACATACTCTGTATTCTCAACCAAAATAGACTTCTTTTTAAGAAAATCCAATTTCCAATGGGTTTAACCTAGAAAAACAGCAAAAAGCTAATAAAAGTTCAGAGACTGGTCCAAGGAAAGCATTGTGGCTGCTGCACGTTTGGAGGCCTGGTCCAGTGGAGCAGTTTGGAATAGCTGCCAAATCCTCTAGTGAATTTGCTGTTCTTTGGGATGTGGGATGGGACACCTGGTAGACTCTTGGCAAATTCTGGTCCAGAAATAAATTATATTTGACTGTGTTCCTGTATTACCAAAACTTGGAATCATTGAGATACTGGAATTGTTAACAGACTTAATCTTTGGAAAGAGTGTGGTGATAACTTCTTCAGCTTCTTCCTATTTACTCTTCACCACCCAAATTAGGATTGTGATAAATTCATATTTTGTGGCATACCTGAGAAAAATATGTTTTTCTTCAGAAAAACATATTTTAAATGCCTGGAATAATGCCTACCACTTTTCTATTCATTCTCTATCATAGTATCCCACAACAGGACTTTTTGGGTATTTTTCCCAAAGGGTACAACCTATAATCACTATTCAACTTGAGTTGATTTTTCTGTTATCAGTAGCTGGATAATCTCAGCAAGCTCGTAAGGACCTTTTCTTTTTTCCTCATGTGTATAAGATCTCTTAATCTGGTACTCTAAGTTCTATTGTCAGTTTTAGCTCCTTTGGTCTGCATATATTGTATGATAGATTTTATATCTACATATAGTACAGGGTTCTGATCAAGAATTTCTTCTTTCTGCTGGGTTTCAAAATTGACATTGTTTTCCTCATTCTCAGCCAGATTGATTAAAGACAAGGAGCTCGTACACATTTAGCTGTTAAAGCTATTAAAATGAGAGGGTTGGGTGGTGGTGGGGGGCGGGGGTTGGTTTGTTTGTTTTGGGCTGGATTAGGGCCTAGTATTTCTTAATACTTCAAGGTTTCTTTGGCAGCTTCTCCATATCTTAGAAAAATTGATTCACACTCTCTAGGCAAGAACTTCTACCTAAGTAAGTATAAAGCAAACAATTATGAAATATCATGATTTCCAGGAAAGAAAATAGACATCGAATATAAAATAGTAAACATCACTGTGTAAAAAAGTCTCACTGAGGCTTGGATTGATGCTACTGTATGATGTCTCATTTCTAGTGTATTATACCCATGAGATCCTAACATCAATTAGTGGCTTGAGAGGACAAAAGCCAAACAGAGAGGTGTTTCTTGTTTGAGATGAACTCAGCCTGTTGGGTAATTGTAGGCTCGAACCACTGAGAAAGACAAGTGATTCCAAATCGACTTCTAAAACAGCTTCAGAGAACTGACCTCTCTGCTGTCAGGATACACCTACCAGATCTTTCACCTGGACCATAGAAAAATCAACAATTATCATTTAAAACAAACAAATAAATGAACTCATTCATTGAGGAACTACCATGTGTCAGTAGTTATGTATATGTTATTCTATTCTTAAGATAACTCAGCAAATTAAGATATTAGTGCCACCATTTTAGAAACAATGAAGCGTGCCTCAGAGATATTAAGGGATTTATTCAAGCTAGTGAGAGAACTGTAATTTAAAATCAATCCTATGGCTTCATAAGCCCTCTAGTTTAAATAGGTCCTCTTTATAAAAATAGGAAAACTGAATCCCAAAAGAAAAAAATGGACATTCCAAATCCATATTGTTGGTTAGTTGAAAAACTAGACTTAGAACTCAGTTAGATAGTGCTTTTTTTCTCATATTCAGATTCTCCATGATTTGAGGACTCTTCAGCAATAGCTAAGAAAAGAGGACCAGGGCAGACCATATGGTAGGCCATAAAATAAACTTCATTACATTTAAAAGGAAAGAAAAAGTGCAAAGTATGTTCTCCTACCATGACAAAATGAAATTAGAAATCAATAACACAAGGAAATTTGGGCAACTCACAACTATGGGAAATTAACATGTTCCTAAGGAACCAATGAGTCACAAAAGAAATCAAAATGGAAATTAGAAAATACTTTGAAATCAATGAAAATGAAGACACGACATACCAAAACTATGGGATGCAGCTCAAGCAATACTTGGAAATTTATAGCTCTAAAAGTCTATATTTGTTAAAAGAAAGAACGAGCTCAAATGAAGAACCTAATCTTTCATATTATGACATAGGAAAGAAAGAGCAAATTAAGCCTAAAGCAAATGGAAAGAAGGAAATAATAAAGATTAGAGCAAAATTAATAAAATAGTAGAAAAAACAATAGAGAAAATCAATAAAACCAAAAACATTTGTAAAAATTGAACAAAATTAACAAACTTTTAGCTAGATTTAAAAGAAAAATAGAGAAGACTCAGATTACTAGAATCTGAAAGAAAAGAGAAGACATTACATCAACCTTACAGAAATAAAAATGGTTGTAAAGAAATACTATGAAGCATGAATTGTATGCCACTAAATTATATAACCTAAATGGAATGGACAAATTCCTAGAAACACACATATTACCTGAACTGACTCAAAAAGAAACATAATCTGAATAGGTCTATAACAAATAAGGAGATTGAATTAGCAATCAAAAAACTACCCATAAAGAAAAACCCAGGACCAAATGTCTTCTCTGGTGAATTATACCAAACATATAAAGAAGAATTAATACTGATTTCTCACCAACTCTTCCCAAAAAATAGAAGAGTAGGAAACACTTCCCAAATCATTGTATAAGGCCAGTATTACTCTGATACCACAATTGGATAAAGATATCACAAGAAAACTATAGACCAGTATCTTTTATGAATATGAACACAAAAATTTTCAACAAAATACTAGCAAACTGAATCCAGTAACTTATATAAAGAATTATGCAGCATAGCTAAGTGGGATTTATTCCAGGAATGCAAGGTAGGTTTAATATTTGAAAATCAATTAATGTAACATGCCATGTTAATAAAGTAAAAAACAATACAACATGACCATCTTAATAGACACATAAAAAGCATTTGACAAAATCCAACACACTTTCATGATAAAGCACTCAACAAACTACTAATAGAAGAAAAGTACCCCAATCTCATTTACAAAATATCCACAGCTAACATCCATGTTTAATGGTGAATGATTGAAAGCTTTTTCCCTTAGATCACGAACAAGTCAAGAATGTCCACTCTTGCCGCTTCTATTCAACATTGTACTGATGGTTCTGGGCAGAGAAATTGCAAGAAAAAGATATAAAAAACATCTAGATTAGAATAGAAAAAGTAAATCTATTTGTTAATGACATGATCTATGTAGAAAATTCTAAAAAGTCCACTAAAAAACTATTAGAACTAATAAATGAGTTCAGCAAGTTTTCAAGATACATGATCAATATACAAAAATAAACTATATATTTAATTTGTATGTAATAATATACAAAACTCGATTATAGTTCTATATTTTTTGCAATGAACAATTTGAAAATAACATTTAAAAAACACAATTACATTTACGATAGCACCAAAAAGGATAAAATACTTAGGAATGAGTTTAACAAAAAAAGTATAAGTTTTTAACAAAACTTATACTCTAGAAACCATAGAAAAATTTTTGAAAGAAATTTTAAAAGACCTAAATAAATGAAAAATATCTCATGTTTATGTACCAGAAGGCATATGGTTAATATGGCAATACTCCTCAAATTGGTCTACAGATTCAGTACAACCTCTATCAGAATCTCAGCTGGCTTCAGAAATCAACAAACTAATTCTAAAATTCATATAGAAATTTGTTGGAGCCTGAAATAGCTAAAACAATCTTGGAAAAGTAGTGAAGGACTCATACTTCCCAATTCCAAAACTTACTACAAAGTAATAATAATCAAACAGTGTGATACTGGCATAAGGATCAAGGACATATATCTAGATGTAATTGAAAGTCCAGAAATAAACTCATATGTCTATGGACAAGGGTATCAAATTCATTCAATAGGAAAATAAATAAGTGTTGCTGGGACAACTGATGATAGCCACATGCAAAAAAATGATGTTGGGCCCTTACCTCATACAATATAAAAAATTAATTCAAAAGGGATCAAAGACCTAAATATAAGAGCTTGAACTGTAAAGCTCTTAGAAGAAAGCATGGTGGTAAGTTTTCATGACCTCAGGTTTGTCAATAGGTTCTCAGATATGGCACCAAAACAACAAACTACAAAGAAAAAATAGATAAGTTGGACTTCGTCAAAAATGAACATTTTATGCTTCAAAGGACATTGTCAAGAAAATGAAAAGTTAAAACAAAGAAGATGTACGAATGGACAATAAGCACATGAAAAGATGATCAACATCATTTAGTCATCAGGATAATGCACATCAAAACCTCAATGGGATACCACTTCATATTAACTAGGATAGCTAGAATCAAAAAAGTTGGATAGTAGCAAGTGCTGGGTTGGTGAGGTAATGGATAAATCGAACCCTCACACACTGCCGGTGGGAATGTCAAATGGTATAACAACTTTGGCAAACTGGAAGTTTCTCAAGCCATATGTTACTATATGACCCAACAATTCTACTCCTAGGCATATATCCAAGAGAAATGGAAACATATGTCTACACAAAAACTTGCACTCAAATGTTTCTAACAATATTTTCATGATAGCCAAAAGGTGGAAACAATCCAAATGTCTATTAACTGATGAATGGTTAAACGAAAATAGTATCTGTGTACAATGGAATATTATTTGGCCATAAAAAGGATAAAGTACTCATATATGCTACAATACGGATGAAACTTGAAAACATTATGCTAAGTGAAGGAAGTCAGTCACAAAAGATCATACATTGTAAGACTGCATTTATATGAAGTGCCCAGAAGAGGCAAATCTATAGATATAGGAGTGATTAGTGATTCCTAGGGCTGATGTGTGGGGCATTAAGGGATAAATTGCTAAAGGATACAAGGTTTATTTTGAGCTGATTAAAATGTTCTAAAATTCAATATGGTAATGGTTGCACAACTCTGTGAATATACTAAAAATCACTGAGTTGTACTCTTTAAATAGGTGAATTATATAGTATGTGTATTCTGTCTTGACAAAGCTGTTAAAAAATGCATCAGTGGCAGAAAGCATTATCACCAGAGCACTTACTCCTATTATTACACAGCCAAACAAAGAAGCATCGAATAAAACTTCTCCAAATGTTTAAAAAAGAATAAAAGAAAAAAAGAGAGAGAGAAAATAAAAGAGCTTAATTCTAAAAAATAATAATAAGTGAGGTATAAATCTGAAAGCTCACAAGATCAAAACTGGTTAGACTAAAATCACCTAACAAAGGTTCTCATCCAACATGTTGGGATCTTTCTATATATCGCAAGGGCTTTCATTGTCAGTTTCAAGTCCTGTGTTTCTTCACACACTTCTTTTAAAAATTACGACCAAAAGGTAAAGGGTTTAGTTAATGATAATGAGAGAAGAGAGAATGCCTTCTCCATGGGGAGACGACTGCATGCTGAAAATTCACAAAGGTTTATTGAGAGCCTACTGTATGTTTTGTATGTAGGCTTTGTAGGGAAAACAAAGAGGAATAAAATATGATTTCCTTGTTCATAAAGAGTTTACACACTCTAGGAGAAAGTCAGTAGAGAAAGTGACCAAGCTATTTGAGCTGGAGAGATGGAAGGAGGAGAGAACATGTATTCTGAAATTTCCTGGCAAGTTTGTATGTTTACAAGGTTAAAAAAATTGAAAAATACTAACCCAACTGGTTGTATTCACAACACTGTGTGATGGTTGACTCTTTTTAACTTCTCTGGTTAGGTCAATCTAAACTTTTAGAGTTTAGACACACCAATGAATGCAAAAATTTGTTTATATTATGTGGTCCTTCTTTCCTTTCTTTTTTTCTTCATCATCTTGTGTTAATCTCTCAAAGATCTAAATGGAGGGCAGAGCAGAGTTCTTCCTGACTTTAATGATATCCAGCCCTATCTCCTAGGACAATCACAGTTTACTCTTTGGAACCCCAAACTGGCCACTTGTTGCACACAGGTTTCTGCTTTTTGTTTTTTCTTTTTGTTGTTGTTGTTATTTTTAATAGAGCCAGTAATGCTCTGGCTGACTCTGGTTAACTCTGTCTGGTCTGACCTGCCACTCGGTGATTTTATTAGCTGTGTGTTTGGCTCTGGGATCTTCTCTCTAGCTATTGTCGTTACTGAGACTATTTGTGTCTCCAGTGAATCTCGCCTAAATCCCTGGCTGTTATCTGGCCTGGGTATGTGTGTCTAAGAAATGAGTGCATTCTTGTCTGAAGTATGCCCTGACTGTCTCTGATAGTAGCCATTTCTGACCCAACTTTACTGGGTACTCAGATTGATATGATTAAGATTAATGAGGCTTACTCTCAGTCATGAACCTATTTAAGGATAAACTTGTAAATCCAATGGGTTCAGAAGATGAGTAGTTACTACTTACGTTTCAACCTTTAGGGGATTTCGGGAATGATTTATAAGTACTCTTTTCCCTCCAACAATATCATTAGAAAGACGTCATGAAATACCTGCAGATCTCAGATTGTTAGTCACACACAAAAATATTTTTATTAATAATAATTCATAAATTATATTTATGTGTTTGTACAAATTCTACTGATGAATGGTGGTTTAATAAAGTAATGGTCATGATGGCAGGAGAACACACACCCCAACTGAAAAGTGTACAGTTCTCATGACTAATATGACAAAATCCTTCCTGGATTGGATTTTCTTCAAAATGTCCACTGACATGACCATGTAAGATCACCTTACAAGAAAGAGAGGGATGAAAATTACAAAATCGCACTAATGTAAAGATAAAGTTGGGAAAGGTGTAAGGACCCTGATTATGTAGTAGCTCCTCTGTTATCATGTACCTGGCCACTCTAGAGAGCTAAGTTTTACAGGAAACTGGGTGCTTGTTATTTACGTACACTTTTCCATAGTTTAACCAATGCAGTTTCCCTGGCTTTTTAAACAGTTATAAGTTAGTCTTCTTTTAATGACTCAGAGCATTGCCAATGAATGTGGAGGCAGCATGACAGTGGAAAAAACACAGGCTCCGAAGTCAGCAGACCTGTGTTTGAATACTGGCTCCTGCTCTTAATAGCTCTGTGACCTTGGGCAAATTTCTTAGTTTTCGAGCTCCAATTTCTCATCTATAAAATGGGAATTGTAGAATCAGACTTAACAGCAGTGATTTGAGAGTTAAGTGATATAATGCAGTGGTTCTTAAGTATTTTTTCACCCCCAAATTCTTTTTATGAATGCAATTTTACGCAGAACCCCATTGAGAAAAAATAAAAGGGGAAACGCTCTGAGTTTTAAAAGTCATTGCATCTAGCACAAAGCCTGACACTTGGTAGATACTACTTAAGTGATAGCAGTTTAGTATTAGCATCACTTAATGCGAAGCTTTTATTAATATTTATGCTTATATCTGCTTTTTCAATGTGGCTTTCTGTCTTCCATCAAGCTGTCATTTGCCCCTTCTCACTTTAATCATTGTATCTGCTCACAAAAACTCTTCTCCTATCTTTTAATTTGTTACTTTTTCTAATTAGCTCTGGACTTAGAAACTGAACAACCATGATTTAAAATTATGTGTAAAATAAGAGCAACCAAGTTCTAATGAAGGCTTTAGAGTACATATGTGAATAAAATACATGATCACATACCTTGGGCTCAAACTTTGTAACACAAGTCTTGGTTATTCAGAGACTTTTTTAAAGAAAATTGTGTGGTACAATGGAAAGAAATGAGCTTGAGAGTTAAACGGAAATCTGAATCTTAACTCCTCTACTGGTTAGTTGTGTGACCATGGTGAAGTTACCTGATTCCCCTGAACCTCATATTTACCATCTCTAAAAACGAGAAAATAGAACCTGTATCCTAGAATGACAATGATTAAATGAAGAAATATATATAAAGTATATAATGGAGTCTTGGACACATAGCAAGTAATACGTAATGTTTCATTCTTTCTTTACTTCAACCTCATTTTTACTTTCTTACTGATTTTTCACTGTATTTCTGGATAGATTAAGTTGCTAACTAGCTCAGGTGAGATATATGGTCTAATCGTATAAATTTTGGAATATGTTAGGATAGGGGTAGCGATGAGACCATAGAAGTCTGAGACCATGAGAAGCTGAGAGATGAAGTATGGCTATAATGTTCCACCCTTAAAAGAAAAAAGGAAAAAAAAGATGATCATGCAATTACATAAAGACTGTATCATAAAAAGTCAGTAACATAAACATTAGTATACTACATGCAGTTGCAAGTGTGGCCATCCTTAATCAGGCACTGTTCTGAGCTTGTCTGCCAGTTTCTGACATAAAATCTTAACTATATCCGTGAGCTGGAATCCAGCTGGTTTAAGTATCATCAATCGTTAAAGGATTTTGTCTGTTTGAACTTCCTGAAGACTTTTAAAAAGATCTTTTTGTAGTGACTAAATATATGTTATAGAATGAACCATATTTTATCAAAAAATTAATTTAAACATGAGTCTATAACACAAGTATAGTAATGAACAATACAATTCTGACATTAAGCACTGGTGGGATGGTTCTGTCCCAGTCCTGTTCAGACCCTCTTCTTCCATCGCCTGGTAGTATACTATCTGCCCATCTTCTGTGTCCCACACTGCCTTAAAATCCTCGCTGTTCTACCTTGTCCAAAAGCTTTTAACTAGTCACAGAGAATTTTCAGCTTCTTTGTCTGCAACTGCTCAAAATTTAGAGTCCTTTTGAACTGTATTTTCATAGCACTAGCAAAACTGTTCCTCATCTGCTATGTCTGAAGATTCATTTTCTTTTCAGTGTGCACCCTGCAAAATGCATGCCACAGCCATCCACTCACTCTCTGTCTTGCTTTCACTTGTATTTTCTCCTTTTCTCTTTGTGTCTTTTTTCTTTTTTAAAGGAGAAAAGCTTGTAGGTTAGAACAACCCAAAAAGTCTTCTCCACTGTGCAGAAGAAATGATAGTTTTGTGTCACACTCTATCTTTTCTTCTGACCGTTAGCGAACTAGAGTTTTGTTGTTTAATTATTTCAGGCCCCTATCTATGTGGACATCAACTATCTAAGCACATTTTACTGAATTATGAAAAATTTGCTAGCTGTTTTTTTTGTTTTTATGTTGTTTTGCTCTATTGCTTCCTAATTAAATTCTGATCATGGACCCAAAGGTTTTATAACACAATCTCCGAGGACAAGAAAATTACTAAAGTTAAAATTGGAGAAAATATAAAGGAAAGAGGAATTAAGTTAGAAACCTGATTTAATTTTATTTTAAAACTTATATGTTCATTTGAACCTGGTTTGTACAAATCCCAAGGTACTTCTTGGGTTTCTTAGTGATAAAGAAGTGAGCTATCCTTTCTTTAGATGGTGAGTCTTTTTAAAGGTATAAAATCAGTCTTTAAAATTAAATTTCCATAAAGTGATGAGGATTCCACAATCACCACCAGCCAGTCCTTCTAGCTTCATGAAATCCATGGAATAGGGAAAAAGCACCAAACTTGGTATCAGGACATGGTTCAAGCCCTGGCTTTTCACTTACAAGCTATATGACTTTGGCCAAGTCACTTAATCTCTCTGAACCTCAGTCTGATAACCTGCCTTAAAAGGATAATCTGATTAAATTATGAGACCACAAACTGTAAAGCACCATATAAATAAAACTTTATTTTGAAGTAATCAATTCCCGTCCTTCTCTCTCTTGGGTTCTCTCACATGCAATCCTCCCAGGGCCTCTTAGTTCCCAACTCTGCCTCTTGATTCCGAATAAAAGAGAACCACGCTCACCTAATCCCCACTCTGTGTATATTATCTCATTTGATCTTCAAAACAACCCTATGAGTAGGTGCTGCGAGGATTTGAATCCAGGCAGCCTGACAAAGTCAACAAGCTTAAAGCCGTGCTGATTCGAGGTAACTTTCAGGGAGCCATCAATACCTGTCACTCTTGTTGCCACAAGGGAAAAAGATTCTGATAGAGGCTTTCTTTCAGGAGGATGTCAACTCAACACTAGCCAAAAGGCAAAAGTTGGTAAAATCAGGGGGCAGCCCTGGATACCTCAGGAATAGTGCCCTTCTGCATCATGGGAAGGATTCACAGAGGTGGTGGCTGGCCCTAAAGAGATGATAGCTTGATGCAGTACCTGAGGCTAGGAGAACCTGGTAGACAGTGGTCCAAGGCAACACTAGAGAGCTTAAAATCAGTAAGGCTTCCACAGGAAGGGGTCTGCAGCCAGCCCAGGCCTCACACGGAGCATCTCCAGCTAGGCCTATATCTGAGCCGCCTTCCCGAGCTAGACCAGAGAGAGGCTTAGGGAAATCTAAGAGAACAAGAGGCCCCAGAGTCAAGAAAGCTGGACAGGAAGTTTCCTAGCACAGCAGAGGCCGGCAGCAGCAAGAGGAGAGAACTCTCCCCACCAGCACTCAATGTTCTGCAAAGTACAAAGATTGTGTCAGCATTTCCATTTTAAACCCCTAATTTCATAGGCTTATGGCTCAAGTCATAAAAATTCACTCTGGGTTGAAATTTGGCATCTAGTCTCTTAGCTGTTCTTAAGCTGTATGCTCAAAACTGGGGATGTTTCTGGTTTGAGGCATTTTGGGGACTTCTATAAACACCCCTCAAAACTTCGTGTGGTAAAAATGGGTTTCTATGCAGTTGAGCTGGTCTAAAATGCAGCATGCCTCTGTGAATTTGCAGAAAATATATTTTGAAAAAGTAATATTATTTCACCAGAATATGGATTTCCTACACACTGAACTAGGGCAGTGGAGGTGAGTAGAATCCAGTGTTATTGCATATTCTGAGTAACATGTCACGTGACCTTCACTGCCGCTCACCACCAGGGGCTGGAGCTGTTCTTACCTTGAAAGACATTTGAATTTCCAACTGGAGGCAGCTTTGTAGAGGGTTGGAATCAACAATCGGTTCAGGGTTTTACAGATTATTTGACCTTGACCAATAGGTATTTAAACTTCAGTTATACTTTCCTTGCAGGTTTGGTACAAACAGAAAAGATAATAAATGTCATCACAGCCTGATGCATAATAGACTGACCTTTAATGGCAGCAGCTTACTGGTTACTTGGAGACAGGAAGGTATCTGGAGTAGTCATTAGTGAAAATTTCTCTTGCCTCTTCATTTTAAGATTTCCACTCATTCTACTCTTTCCCTAATACCTCTCACTGGCCACTGAAGCTAGTGAAAATGTTCAAAATATTGGGTACATTAAAAAATAAATTCTCCAGAGAAAGTACTCAAGAGTGACATAAACCCCAATGTTTGAGAAAGCAGACAAGTGACAAGGACCTAATAATTCTACGGGTATGGCAGGGGTCCCTGAGAATTCTAAGAACTTGAGTCAGATGCTTAGCTCAATAATACTCAAGCAGCTCGGCTTCTGGCTCCTCGTAACAGTCAGCCTGACCTGAGGGCAGTTTGAAGAGTCTGGTCTTCTCGGGTGCTGGGACATTGGCAGCTAAGGGAGAGGAGCGATGGCAGTCACCCAGGCATATGCCCCAGCTGCAGGAAGGGCAGGGTAGGAGTAGGGCAGCCACCATATAGGACCTAGGCAGGACGCTGGCCCTGGTTCCCAAACAGTCCTGGAGACTTGGGAAGTCGAGGCTTATCTCGGGGGAGAAGGGGAATGTCTGGCCATGGCGCCTGGTTTGGGAGTGCGAAGAGGAATCCATGGCTCTGAGACCCAATCCCAAGCTGCCAGCGTGATTTCTATCTCTGGAAACAAGGTTTCTATCAACAAATGGATTTTCAGAAACATCTTCTTCATTAATGGAGGCACTTCTGAAATGTCTATGGAACAATTAGGGGTCCATCAAATCCGAAATTTAGCTTTTACTTTTTAAATGTCAAAAGCAAACTGCAGATCTACCGACAGTTAACAATTTTATCTCTGCTGTCTAATCCTTTTATCCACTGCAAATTCCATTCCAAAGGGAGTCATTAAGGTAAAGTCAAAGTGTTTGATGAGTACTAACTGATTAGGGAGGGGAAGTTAGTGAGGTTCCTGTTAAAGCAAATGTGTTTCTAAGCCCATAGTATCTCTTTCTTTATGTTTTTAAATTATGCCTTCAAAGGAATGTGTCTAAAGTATGTATTAGGCAGAAGAATAGCAAGATAAACACTATGTACCCAAAACTTAGGCTAAGAACACCATCCACACCACCAAAGACCTCTGTGTGCTTCTCTCCATTTAATTTTTTTCTTTCTCTTCCCTGAAAGCTACTCTGAATGGACTGAATGTGATGTTTATTATAACTTGACTTTTTTTTAGCATGTGTATCATCTTTGTGATTCAATTATACTGCTCAGGTTTTTTTTATTTGAGCTTGATAAAAACGGTATCATACTGTATATATGATACCATGCTCACAATATTCACCCGTGTTGATGTGGATAACTAAATTAATTTTCACTGTTGTATAACATCCCATCGTCTGACTATACTAAAATTCATTTAACTGTTGCCACCTTGATCAATTTTTGTTCGATTCCAATGTTTTGCTATTGCAAACAATCCTGCTTTGAACGTTACTGTACTTGCCCCCTGGGGAACAGTTTCTCTAGAGATTTATTTCTGCTGGGTCATAGAGTTTGCATAACTTCAGCATCCCAAATAATGTCAAATCATTTTCCAAGTGGCTGTACACCATCACCAACAATGAGTATTCTTTCCAGTTGCTCCATATCCTTTCTAATTCTTGGTTTTATTTGACATTTTAAGTTTTGGCTACCTAATGAATGTGGAATATTCTTTTTTTGTGTGATTTTAATTTGCTTTTCCTTGATTTCCAATAAAGTTAAGCATTTTTTCATGTTTATCAGTTAATCATAGCTGTTCTTTTATGAAGCACATGTTCAAGTCTTTGCCCAGTTATCTATGGAATTGTTTGTCTTTTATGAATTTGTAGAAATAATCTATGTATGCTATATCTTTGTCACTTGATGTGTTGCAAATATATTACTGACTTGTCATTTTACTTATTTATGCTGACTTTTGATAAGCAGAAGCTTTAATATAGTTATTACTCTCTTTGTTCTTTTCTTACATAATTGTTTCTCACAGGAAGAATAAGCTGGAATTCAGTTCACTGTTAGTGAATGGTTCACTTACCCCCTCTTGGACAGTTTTGGTTGGGATGAATCTGGAGTTGATTCAGTTTATTTTACACATTTTTTTTTTTTTTCAAAGCAAGAGTCTATCTCTAGAGGCCCTCAAAAGCTACAGGCTTTTGTTGATAACTTTCACCTGTTCTGAGGGAATTCTGCTTTGTGTCAAACCATCAGTCTCAAAAAGATTTTTTTGTTCCTGAAAGTCAGTAAGAAATTACGAAAAGGAATCCTTACCCCTCATGGTGGTGTGGAAAGATGGAGCTATCAAACCTGCCATCTAAACCAAGTTCCAATCCTTCTCCACTGTGTTAAGTTCTCAGACCTCCAGTCTTCTTGTCTATTACATGAAGATACTTGCCTTACCCCATTGTAAGAATCAATACGATGATGCAGATCAAGTGCCTGCAAGACATACAGCTCTCAACAATGTTTGCTCTCTTTACCTCGGGAAAGGTAGTTTCTTCACGGCAGTTAGCATGTTCAGCCCTCTGTGATCTTTGGCCAGAAATCTTTCCTCTGCCACTCTCCCCAGACTTGCATTTGCACACTCAGCCTATGTAAAGACTACAGTATAGAAATAATTGTTGGCCAGAGCTGCTGATTTTTTTTCTTTTCTTTAAATACTCAGGGATATTAATACCATGTGCTTAACCATTCCAACTCAGCTCACTCATCATGCTTCATATATTTGTCAAATGAAAAGCCATTATTATTTTTACAAACATAGAATCTTAGGAGGGATCACTTATGACAAAGTACAACTGGACATTCAGATTTCCATTTTGTCAAGCACAAAGTTGCACTGACAAATGCCACCTAGATTTTCATTCAAATTCTCTCTCTCTCTCTCTCTCTCTCTCTCTCTCTCTCTCTCTTTCTCTCACTCTCCATTATGTCCTGCACAGGTATTGCTCAGTTACTATAATCTTCTCAGAGTAGCCAGCTCTGATAGAGATGAATCAGGAGCAGTTGCAGTGCTGTTTTGGTTAAAGTCTCCAATTCTATCTTTTCTGCTCTTTATCACAATTTAGGAAGTTTTCTAAGGCCTTTCTCCTTGATCAGTCTTTCAATCTATTACCCTTGTCCTGGTTAGCACTAGGATTTATTATCTTAGTACAGTGAGAAGATACTCTAGCATCCATGCTGTTCATTCTTCCTTTAGTAAATTTACTTTTTATTAAACATGCCAATTACCTGGTCATCTCAGTTAGGATCTCAGATAATTTTTGTAAGCCATTCATTCACTCCTTTATTTTACAATCTCTCCTGCTCGATCCGTTGTACTGGTTCAGTTACCACACTCCCATTCCGAATTACTTTAACAAATTCTTTATTCATTCATTTAATCAAAGAATGTTGAGTATTAAGTTTTGCTTTTTAAAATGTGCTCTTAATTTACTCTGGCAGAAATCATTGGTCTTAGTAACTCACTGCACATTTATCTATGTGTTGTTAGTATGCACATTGCTTTTATTATATATACATTCAGATACTTCTATCTCATTCTACTTTCCTTAATATCAAAGCCCTCCCTTGACATGGTGATTTTCAATGTTTTGGTTCTTTGTATATAACACTCTTACAGCATGTATCTTACATAGCTGCTGCTTTGTATCATAGTTATGATTTTACTTGTGTTATCTCCTCTTCTAGATTATAAGTGTAACCTAAGTGTCTGTCAGCCCCCTTTCAAAGATCTCTTTCTTCTGATAACCTTGAGGAAAGGGAGTTTTGTTTCAAGGCTACAGTCTTAAGTTGTCCTTCCTCCACACTGCTGCTACCAGCCACACTGGCCTCAAGGAGGAGTGATGCTGAGAAGGCTTCATTTCTTTTTGGTGCCCTCGCCTTTAGTTTCCTTCAACAATGTTTCTGCAAGGCTGTTGTGGATAGTCTATTTTTATGAAAGTCACAGAAGGGCTAACAACACAGCACAGCAAACAACTTGGAACTGAACGTCACTGTCCAGGGGTCTTCAGGTCATCTCCATTATAGAGAATTTTTCCCAGGAAAAAAAAAGGAAGTTTCCTTTCTTTGGTTGTAACTTACTGCAGTCTGCTTAGCTCCTCTTTCCTCCCTATTCTTTTCTTATGTTTCCAGACATCTCTATCTTATGGTCCCAACCCATCTCTTTCACAATAACTCCCTGTAGAAACCCAAGTCTTCCTTTTCTTCCACAGAGAAACTCGGCTCTTTCTTTATCTAACACATCTAGGTTGTACCTTTCTCAGCCAAGAAGTTCCATCAAAGTGTTTTCCTAAACAATAATGTTATCTGTCCTCAAAATCAAATTCGCATCTTCCCTATAGTAGAGGTGGCTGCAAGCAGGGTGTTTTTTTTTTTTTAATAACATTTTTTCTTACCACTACAAACATGAAGGCCATATCTTATTCCACATCATTCTTAGTGCCTTGCACATGAGAACCTCTAATTTTGCTATTTCACTCTTTTAGCCTTGTTTAACGAAAACACCTGCATTTCAGTTATATATATATACATATACAAAAAGGAGAGGGGAAGTAAAGGAAGAGAAAACATCGACCCCAAGTTTTCTATCTTAGGTGACCAGGTGGTTGGTAAATCATCAACTTCTGCTTAAGACACACAGGAGAAGGAGCTTTTTCTGTGAGGAAAAGTGTTCAATTTTGAACATGTTAAGCTTGAGATATCCATAGGACATCAAATAACAATACCCAGGAGGCAATGGAAATACAGATATTGGTACTCAAGAGATAAATTATTTGTGTATAGGGTACAAGTTAGGCTATAACAGAAGTCATGCAGAATGCCAATGAAAAGAGAAAAACAATAAGAGAAAACATGATAGATGTAGAAGTCAGTGGATAAATGATGCTTCTAAAAAGAATAGAACAAATGGGAACAGATGCAGTAATCAAATATATAATTTAAAAAAAAATACAAAGATAAAACATTGGAAGAATTTCAATAGAAATCAGGGTCAAGACAAGAATGTCCACTATCACTACACTTATTATCATTGTTGTTAAAGTAAATCCTATTCAACAAAAAGATAGAAAGGAAGGACGGGAGTGAGGGAGGGGAGGAGAAGGTGGAAATATATATTATCAGTATTTGCAAACAATAAGGTTGTCAAACTAGAAAATTCAAGAGAACTAAATAAAAGTTACTAGAACCAAGAGAGTAATAATGCCCCTGTTTTCCTTCAGAAACACTTAGAAAATATAAGTAAAGTATTAATATAAATACCATACATAATAGAAAAATTAGGAAAGAGCCAAGTTTGGAGATACAGAGGAAGGAAGTTAAGATAACTCCTTTCTTATGGCCCACGTTATGGGTTGTACCACACATTTTTGCTGTTACTACCCATGAGCAAGTTCTGAGTCTCAAGTTAAATAACAAGCTTCTTGACTATAGAAAAATGTCCTCCCTTCTGTTTCTCATCTGAAACCTGCTAGAGAACTCACCTCAGAGAAAGGGGATTGAACCTACCTGATTCACTCTGTTTTTGTAAATTTTTCTTAATTTGACTTAAACTTTAAGTAGAGGCTTATTGGAAGGAAATAACAACTTGGTGAACTAATGAAAAATATCACTATATCATAGTTATTCATCTAACCACCTCTCCCAACCTGAGAACTAACAGTTTCACAAGATTTAGTGTCCACATTCCTATTAAATTTCTTGTTTAAACGAATCACATTTTATAAAAAGTCCCTTTAAAAATGATTCTGTTGAAATAACTATAAGAACCAGCATTCTCAAACAGACTAATGTTGAGGGAGAGAGAAAACAAACTCTTTCAAACCCAAGTTTTCTCCTAGTTCTTCTTTCTCATCTTCTTGCTGGCAGATAAATTTACCTTACACAACAAGGAAGATAATTAGTACATCAGTAAATCCAGGGTAATGTATGAAGAATCATTTGTTAACTTAAAACTATTCTGAATCATTGCCTCATGGTTGACTGAGCCTAGACTCCTGCTTCAATTAGAACAGAGATATTCAGAAGTTAAAGAACCTAAAGAAATTCAGATAACTGAGGGTATAGTAGTATTGTAATGTGGTTATAATTTGCATTTCTCTGATGGCTATTGAAGTTTAGCACCTTTTCATAGAAGACTTCTGGTTTTGGCAATACAGTGACTTAGATAACTTGAAAATGCTCCTACTCAAAAACCTCCCAAAAGATGGATAAAATGTAGTAACTTTCACTTAAATACATAGCTGAGCTTTTAAGAAACACAAAAAAATGTAAGAAGAATTAAAAGCAGAGTTGTAAATTTAAGCCGATACTGGGACTATTTAGGAGTAGAAAACGTACCTTATTAATCCTGGTTTATTAATCTTGAATTTTGTTTTTCTCTTTTTAATTGGATAAATTAAAATTTTGGTTTTTAAAAAATCGATTGTCTTTTTAAATAAACTAATTTATTAAACTTTTTTGAAGTGTAATATGCATACAAACAAGTGCACAAATCATAGTCGTACGGTTTGATGAATTTAACAACGTGAACACATTCCTGTAATGAGCACTCACACCAGCACTCCAGAAGCCTCCTTGTGCCCCAGCCAGTCACCTCTCCAAGGGAAACCTCTATCCCAACTACTAATAGCATCAAATTAGCTTTGCCCGTTTGGATTTTGTGTAATGAAAACACAGGATATGCACTCATTTAAATCTGGCTTTTTTTTCCCTCAACATTATATTTGTAAGATTTATCTATTCTCTTGCATAAAGTTGTAATTCATTCTCTTTTTTAGTAATTTTAGTAATTTTTAAAAATTTGTCGTATTATTAGTTTCAAGTACACAGTACATTAGTTGTCATATAATAGTCTAGAGTGTAAATATACGATTTGTTTATCCTTTCTACTGCAGGTGGACACTTTTTTGACTTACAGTGAATAGTGCTACTTTTAACATTCTGTATATACCTTTTTGTTAGCATATGCATGCATTCCTTTTCCATATATACCTAACAAAAGAATTGCTGGCTGTAGGATATATTCCTATGTTCCTACTAAATATAATTGTAAGATGCTGAAAAACAAGTTAGTAGATACTGCCAGATAATTTTCCAAAGTGGTGTTACTCATTTACAATCTCACCAGCTATTTGTGAAAGTTCCAGCAACACTTGGTATTGTATTTTTCATTTTAGCCATTCTGATCAAGTATAGTAGCATTGCATTATGCTCATAATTTGCTTTTTCCCGATCACTATTTAAACTGAACATCTTTTCATATGTTTCTTGGCAATTTGGATATCTGCTTTTGCAAAGAACCTATAAAAGTCTTTTGCCAATTTTTCAATTGGGGAGTCTGCCTTTTTTATTGATTGTAGGAGTTCTTTAATTATTCTGGATTTGAGTCCATATATATGCAAAAATATCTTCAATGTCTTCTTTCTGTACTTGGCTTTTCATTGTCTTAGCAATGCATTTTGATAAATGTAAGTTTTTAATCCAATATAGACCAATCTATCAGTTTCTTCCATTATTGTTAGTGTTTTGTGTCTTCTTTAAGAAATCTTGGCTTAGCCCAAGGTCATGGAGATGTTCTTCTATATTTTCTTTTGGACATTTTATTGTTTTATATTTCCTATTTAGATCATAATCCAAATGGAATTTATATTTTGTGTATAGTGCGAGTCAAGGGAACTTCCTTTTCTTCCATATGGATGGATATCCAACTGACAAAGCACCGTTCTTTTCCACTGCAGTACCATCTTTTTCATAATTCAGGTGTCATATATGTATGGGTCTTTTTCTGGATTCTGTTCTATTCTGTTGTCCTATGTGTCTATCTTTACATAAGCACCACATTGCTTTAAATTATTATAGTTTATGATAGTTCTTATCTTATAGTTAGTCATCCAGCTTTATTCTTCAATGCAAGGGGATTGAGCTTTATCTGACATCTCAGGACAAGAAAGAAAAGTTGATACTGAAATTAATGAATAGGTAAAACCCTCAAAAATTCCACTCCCCTAGACTCAAGACAAATTTTGCCCTTCCTTGGCTTTTGGGATCTGAATTTACACTTCTTGCAAAGTCTAAGACCACCAAGCTGAAAAACCAGCATAGAAGGTAATCCTCAAATGCAAAAAACAAAACTGTTCTAAGGGGTCTGACAGGAGAAAAAGCCTGGCTTAGGAGGAGTTCTTACAAAATTATAAAACAATAGAAGAAAAAAACCTGTTGTGAAACATAAGTAGTCCCAATAAATGGTAGAATTAGACACCCCCCACACACACACGAAGACCCTAGAGAACAAAATTATCATCTAAAGATTACTTTAAAATACGCTCAAGACAACTAAATACATAAAAAGAAGAGATCACAGACAAGACAATATTTCAAAAAAGACTAAACTGACTCAAAAAGAAAGCAAATAGAATTTCAAGGAGTGAAACATATGCTTCTTAAAATTGAGGCTATTCGCTGATTTTATGGAAGTGGAACATTTTAGTTTAACAAAGTAAAAGGTTTTAACCATAGAAGCATAAACATGACCCCTGGTTACTATCCTTCCAACTGCAAAAATCAAGCAGCCTTCCACTTTTGCTTGTGACATGCGTAATGCCAGCAGCCATGGAATAAGCAGGAGGTGTTCTGAGTGAACTGGGCATCTCTACCAGTTCATCTCCGGGGTATTTGTCTGTCTTAAATGCTAAAAGTGGCATTTTTCGTGAAACATCACCAAGAGGGTAAGGCTCAATAATGACCCAGTGAAACAGAAACTCAGCGGGAGCTTTCCAGCGGCTAAGCAGTTAGCATTAAAGGGGGTTTTAATGCCAATGAAGCAAAATAAGCCCCATTTTGCTGATTCAGGCTTAGGTTGTGTTGCAGGCAGCTTACATAATTTTCCGTATTTAATTTCTCCAAATTGGATAGTGGAAACGGCACAGGTTTTGGAGTCAGATCTGGATTTAAATTCTGGTTCCATCAGTTACTGCTGTATCTGGCCCAGAACAGGCACCCAGGCTCTAAGGCCTGCCTCCCCACTCCCGCCTTCAGAACCCTTAACAAAGCCTGAGGACATGCAATAATTGTGCTTTTGCCCCTCCGAGTACTGAGTGCCCTTGTGAAATAGTACCAACAGCTGTATATAATCCCTTGTGCCAGTCACTGCACTAGATGTTTTATATACATTACTTTATTGCAGCCCTCACCCTAACCCTGAGATAGATATAGATAATTTCCCCCATTTTATTTGCCCAAGGTCACATACGAAATTGTGCCGGAAACGAGATTTGAACCCATGTTTTTCTATAACACTAAGTTAACTACCTTGAGACTTATTTCAATACTTTCTCAGCAACGTATTTTCATAAAGTTTTAAACATGGGCAAGTAAACATAAGGGTTCGGCCGATTTTCTTCTAGGCGGCTCTGCGGTCTTCACGACTGCCATGCGTCTGTTGCAGGTCTGGCTGTTGCCCCCAGCTGCACGCTGCCGCCCGCTCTCATGTAAACCCCTCGTCCAGGACAGGCTTTACTGATGCCGCAGCCATGGGAGGAGGGGGAGGATGGAAGAAACCAGTGAAAGATGGGTTTTGGGGAGCCACCCCAGGTAGAGTTGTGTTTTTATGCACCAGCCCATTTGTGGAGCAAATTTGGTGGACTCATAACAGCAGTTAATGAGTACAAGAGAAATTCAGTTCTTTGTGCAAACAAGGGGAGAGCATGTGTCTGAATGTAATTTCGACTGCATCGAGGTCATTTTAGAACTGGTGGAGCTCTATTTGTCTTAGGAAATCTCGAAAACTTTTATAGGGAATTCGGAAAATATTTTCAGCCAGCAGGAAAGATAAAATCCCTGCACACAAAGTACAGGCATGGGCCCAGAGACTGAACAGACAGACTGCTGTAAAACCCCCCGTTTAATAAGGCATTAAAATGCCATCGACCTGGACACATTAAAAAAAAAAAAGAGCTATGAAAACAAATACCATTCAAATAATTAGGATCTTATGCTGGAGGCCAGCCTTGATGCCAAGCAGGGACTTCCCTGCGGGAATCAGAGCTGGAGGGATCGGCTCAGACAAAGGCAGCTCTGCGCCGGGTGTTTGGCCCAGCCCTTGTCTGCCGCCTGCCCCTTGGTGCTGAACGCGGTGCGGTGCGTTTGAAATAGTTTCCCTCGCTGCAGACATCTTGGATGACTTTATAGTCCGGCAGCTCAAGTGGGGGGTTTCGTGCTCTGGGGATTTACTGACCTGCCTCCCGGAAGGGCCGAGCGCAATCCCTAAGGTGGCCACGAAGCTAGGAGCCAGGAGGCTTGTGCCTTTGTGCTCCATAAAGGACAAGGAGGCATGCAAAGGCCTACTCTATTGGGTAAATATGCTCCATATTGGGGTGCGGGTTTTAGAGTGAGCATTTGTTTGTGAACGTAGCTGTGAGAGGGGAAAAAGATGTCTTTTCACTAGCTCCTGCAAATACGGAAGCTGCCGCAGAGCTATTTCCTGCTGCCCGAGCTTCTGGATAGTCGAAGACCAGGTGCACAGCCGCACATTTCATTGCCCCTCGTCCCCCAAGGCCTCAGCCCCAGAAATTTGATAAATAAAATAGTCTTCTTATTCCTGGAGTGATTATTTGTTTGTTTGGGGTGCCAGTATTGTGCAGAGTTGCCCATTACGAAATGATGCTTAGCAGGTCTGTGAATGAGCGTTCATGAAATTGAAGTTTAAATCAGATTATGTCTCTGGTACAAGTTGAGAGGACCTTGTATTTTTCACCTTTTCATTCTTTTTAAAAATTCGCATATGAATTTGTCACTTACCAGTAACTTTCCTTAAAGAAGTCTGTAGAGAAACTTGTGCCTTTCTGAAAATGTTTCTTATATTTTATTTCTTCTTCCTCCTGTACATTTCCTTTTCTTCCAATAAAATGTAATCACCAGTAAAATTTGAAAATGAAAGCGTGGGGGAAAGAGGAGAGAGAAAGAAAGAAAGAATGGAAAAAGAATGAAAGAAACAAAGTTTATGCATTTTCTGGGGTTAATTTGAATTGGACCAGTTGGTTTCATTTTGCAACACAAAAGAAAAATTCAGGCCTTAGGGCCTAAAAATTTCATTAAATTCAGCTTTGGTGAGTTCTAATAATACAGCGGTTTATTAAAAGCGTGAAAAATGTCATCGCGGAGGCCTCCCCTAAGTAAGCAGCAGCCTCACTTCTTGGGTATGACTCACACTTCCTCCATGGCTGCCTGCGCCGTAAAGCTGTGGGCAGGATAGTTAAGGTCCAGGGAACTGGCTTTTTGAATTTTTCTTGCCATTTGGCTGGGATCATGTCCCAATTAGCAATCTTGCCATCCAGAGCAGTAGCTAGACAGCAAAAGTGAGAGAGAGACTGGGTGTTTGGAGCCATTGTAAATGATCAGTTCAAAAAAGTAGTGTAAAACTCAGAACTTTGTCCCCGGCAGGCGTCTGCTGGAGGAAATGAAAGGATCAGCAACATAAGAGGAGCACTGTGGCCAATTGTTCTTGACCACAGCCACAGGCTTTTCTGAGTGCGCCGGAAATTGACCTCATCAAACGCTGAGGATACAGGCAGGGCAAGGATAATGATAAGGCAGGTGATGATGCTAAATCATCCACCTCTCAGAGCTGATGAGATTGCTGGATACCTTGCCAACCATTCCCCCTCTTCAGTCAATAAAAAGCAGTGATTTTTTCATGGAAATGCAAAAATGAGCATGGACAAGTACTAATTAGACCAATAGGAAGCTTAATCTTTGCAATCCCTTTCATTTCTTACTATTTAGAAGCAGAACATCCCATTCTGCCCAAGAGCCACACCTAGGAGGTTGGCAGCACAGATATTACTCATCCCTTTTTATAAAGGAGGAAACTGAAGCCAAGAAAGACCAAGGGACTTGTCCAAGACCTCCGAGAAGCCAGTGGCAGAGTTGGGACTTTGTTTCAGCAGTCGCTTAATCCCCACTATCGGTAAGTTTGGCAATGGGTTTTGGATAAAGGAGCGGGAAACTCAAGCCTTCTCTTCCTGGAGCCACTGGTGAAGGTGGCTGGCTTCTCTTTTGGAGGGATACCCTTTCCTAAGTGTCCTTGAATGTTGTCCCAAGTCCTGGACCAGCCTCAAACCCCTGGAAGAGTGAGATGCTCTCACTCAGAGGTCTGGAAAGACCAAGCAGTGTTCTTCCCAGCTTCACCCTCCCCGCCCCCTCCCCTTGGCGTTGTACACCTAACTGCACGTAGATCTTGGCTTCGGCAGCTGTTAGAGGAGGCTTAACTGTGAGACAGGAGAAGCAATAAAGTGCTAAACAGCAATAAAAAGAATTTCCAGGAGGAAAAAAAAAATCTCACATCTTTTATGCATCTAAAAATGAAAGCCGTGCAGACTGGCATCCCAAGCTGTGAGAGAGGGGCAACTTGAATTGAGCACAGTTTTATCTGTATTATCTCTCTTAATCTTTTCTGTAACCTTGGAAGGTAGGTAGCACTTTATTACCCTAATTAACACAGGGAGAGACAGAGGCTCCTACTTCTAATAGGTGGCAGAGCTCCAGGCCATTCTCTCTCCAGTGTTTCACTGGGCCTCTCTTTCCAGAGCTCTAGTGAACCATCTCTAGGAGTTCATGTAGCGCCCAGAGCCTCATAATGACTTCTCAGTCACCCTGTAGTCTCCGTACATTTTAAAATCTCGACTTCCTTCAGCAAAATCTTTAAAGCACATACTTCCAATGTATTATTTGTTATTTATAAATTTACTTATAAATTACACATGTGTACTACTATACTGATACAGACATTAGAGATTTGAAAAGCATGAGATTAAAATAAATAGAAAAAGAAGTTCTAGCGTTTCCTTTCATTACCTTACTTTGGAGAGATTTGCTATGGATTCAGACAGAGTGCCCCTATTACTAAGAAACTCATGATGGCAGACATTATTCCTGGAATCATAGACCTTTAGTGCTGCGAGAGATATGAGGACCTGCATGGAAGAGGGAAAAGGAGGCTCAGAAAGAGGGCAAGTCGCACAGCTAGCATGTGACAAACTGGGACTCAGACCCACATCTCTTCACACCCAGTCCCAAGCTCTTTTTACTGCGCCAAACTGATATAAGAAAAAGCCAAAAGCTCATTTTCTTGGGCTAGAAAAATACATTCAGGTCTCCAGAGTGACAGGCCAGAGCTTGAAGCCTGAGCCTTCAGTGGTGCGTCTGGAATAAATTCAGGTTCATCGACTGCCCTGAAGAAGTAGCCCTTGGCTTTTCAGTCTGAGCCACAGAGCAGGTGGGCCAGGCAATTAGCATGTGCAGTCTAAGGAGAAAGAAGACTGTGCTATAGTTGATGCTATTAAAAGCAGCTCACATAGTTTCCATCATTCCTAATGGAACCACGTCATTTTATAGACCCAGCCCTTGCTTCAGGCACCCTAGCTAGGAATTCTTGGTGTTAAAGAAAAGTGAGTCCAGAACAAGACTCTTCCAGGTCGTCCCAAGGAAGCTCATGTGACTGGGATCTGGAAAGGCAAGGAAAAGGCACCTTGGCTCTGTTATCTGGGGGTTTGGGGCCACCCCAAAACACTTTAAGCGGTTGTTTTAGAGGTACCTCCACTAGTCTGGAACAAACTGACCCAGCCTCATGGAGAGAATAAGACCTAATGTAATGATAGCTCCTCTTCTTTTGATCAGCCTACCCTCTGTGAGGTGGAGGGCAACAGAAAATCCAAGTTCATGGTCCAGTTGTGGTGGGTGGAGGTGCCTGTGAATGGTTGTGGTTGGTGGAGGTGCCTGTGAATCTAAGTGCCACAAATTGTTCACTAACATATTTGGAGGAGTCTCCCAATTCCTTAGACCCAAATCTCAAGAAGGTTCGGGTTAGAGCATACTGAGGAACTCATTTAACTCAATGCAGGTAGAATGGTGAGTGGCTCACCTGCTGCCCTCCCACACCTGGCAGGGAGAGAGATGGAGCTAAGCAGGCATAAAGGACTAAGGAGCACCATTATTTCCCACGCATGCACCTTGTCCTAGGTACGCTACATAGGGGGCCACATAAAGGCTCCTTATGGGCTTCTTGTCTTTGGTTTGGTTTGATTTTTCTCTTCTTAAGAGAGAGACAAGGCCAGTCCTATCTTGGCATAGGCTGAGCGGTCTCCCACGGAAGGGTTCTGGGAAGGGGAGAATTTGAAATCTCTGAAGGAGAAAGAGATGTAGGGACACGGAGGGCAGATGCTGGGAACAGCCCTGATCTCATATTCCTGCAGCACATTTTCTCCTAGGAAGCAACTGGATGAGACAACAGAGAGCTTTTGGTGTGAGCATCACATTCTGGATACAGGCCTATAGGGCAGGAGGGTGCTCAGATAGCTCGTCACCCTGGAGGATGGCCTGTGATCCTGCAGATGGGCCGCAGGAGTTCCCTGCTTCCTTGCCACACCCATGGCCAGAGCAGAGGACTCGGGCCACTCACATTGAAAGCAGAGTCACCACCGAAGGCAGCACTCTATCCTTGAGCAGCCTCAGCTCTTCTGCTTGGCAGTTCCGTGGCTCCACGTGTCTGAACAGCCATCACGCCATGAGTGACACGTTAGTGCACAGGAGTACTGCTCGCTACAGCCTGACGCTTTACAGCCTCCCACAGCTGACCGCAGACTGGGCAGCCCAGACCCAAGGATTTACTGCTATGGCAAACACTGCCAGGCCTGATGGGAGAGAAAAAAGTGTGCAGATGGAAGTGCTTTTTAAGAGGTAGAATCTGTGCAATTTGGTGACTGTTTGAGGTGGGCAGGTAGGGAGGGAAGGAGTCAGCACTGAAGTCTGGGTTTCTGACTTGAGCAATGGGACGTTGGTTAGTGGTGCCATTCAGCAAAACAGAATGCAAGAGGAGGTTTGGAGGGGGATGACGGGTTCAGGTTTAAACAGGGTAATTTGGAGATCCTGACATCTCTTAAACAGAAATGTCCAAGAGGCAGTCCCAGGAGAGGGAAGTGAAATTAGACTTGAGGCTCATGGACGTGTGTTGATGAAGGAAGGCGTGGGAGCCGAGGGCATCACCTCAGGAGGGTAGCTAGTGAGAAGAGAAGGCTAAAGCCCCAGGCCTCGAACCACGGTAGGTTTAAGGCCTGGGCCGAAGAGGTTCTAAGAGGGAGAGCTCGAGGGTCAGGAGGAGAACAGGTAGGGCGAGGGGGCCGGAAGTCATGACCAGCTGAGCTTGTCCACTTGACCAGCAGCAGCCACCAGTTCCCAGAGCTGCCGACATAGCATTTGGGTAGTTTATTCTACTCTTTCTTCTTTTATTTCGGGTACTTTTATAATCCCAGCTTCTTTTCCTTTTTCTCTAATTAAATCTTTTAGTTACAGAAGTAATATAGGCTCATTGAAAGAAGTCAAACAAAACAGATGTATGAGGAAATTATCAGAAATAATTCCTTCTAAATCTTCTCTATCCCTAACACACATACACACACACTCACTCACATACACTCACACACACAAATACACATTATAGGCTCACACATCTAGAGACTCACGCATCACACACATACACAATACACACATATATGTGTACACACACCGAAGTTCTTGTTTTGGTTTTTACATAAATAGGAGACCATACATATTATTCAGAAAACTTTTTTCACATAATATATCATGAAGATATGTATTTATATATTTCATTTTCTTGTGGATTGCTATTTAATGATCTATAGTTTGGCTACTCCAATATTTTTTTTCCTTTTCAAATATTCTTGAGATCATACTCTCTATTATGATCCTCTTTTTTCACTTAGTTTTATATCAATTCTCCATGTCATTAAATGCACTTTGTAAACATGATTTCAATGACTACATCATATTCCAGCATATGAGTCTATCATAATTTACTTAACCATAATTTACTTTCTGCCAATTTGGGGTTATTAAAAATAATACCACAATGAATATTATAGAGCACTAAGTTATGTTCATGTTGCTGGTTATTTTCCTTAGGATATAAACATTTTAGAGTCTTTCTTCACACTATCAAACTGCTTTTTCCAGAAAGACTCACTCTCTGTGCTCCTATCAGTAATGCCTGAGAGAGGCTCCCCACACCTTTTCCTAAACGTTTATTCATTTCTTTGACAAAGGTGGTATTTATCACTTTAATTTCCATTTTATGTTATTAGTGAGGTTAGTTTTGTTCAGGGTAATTATCCATTTGTAATTCTTCTCATAAAGATGACCTTATCACAGGCACTCACTGCTCTCATTTTTCTAAGTTCCCCTTCCTCCCTCATCACCAACCCTGCCCCAGCCCTGAGCCTTCATGCCCTGGCTGTTTATTCCTCACCCTGGGCTCCAAGACAGCCCTCTTTCTCCTAGTCCTGCATCCCTTGCCAAAGTCTCTCCCATTCCCTCCACAGCCCAGTCAATCGCTGGTCATTCTCACTGCTTCTGAGCCAGTGGGTGCCCCTTGCGCTGCCTCCCCCAACCCCCTGCACCAGAGAATCGGACACGAATCTAGAATTTTCAAGCTGGCTGCCAGGGTCCACCATCAGACTGGTGTCGGTGCTGCCTGCTCCGTGTTGGGCCCCAGGGGACTGGGGGAGTCACGGTTGGGGCCTAACCTGCAGAGAATGTACACCTCACTCATCTTTTCCTCTCCCGTTTGCCTCCTCTTCCCATTATTCCAACTCAGGCTTTAATTTTCACAAATGATACAGTTTGGTGGTTTGGAGTTTCTGCAGGAGAATTTCTGTGATCCTCAGAGCACTGGGGCCTGTTTGCCCTTGTTAGAGAAGAGGGACTCTGGACGCTCCGCAGACCCCATCAGGCCGTGGTAATAAGCAGGGGCCGTTTGAGCTGCAAAGTGTAAACCTGGTCCTTCTTAGTGAGACTTTGCAGAAATCCCACTGGAGATTTTTCTGCCCCTGCCCTGTCTACTTTCTTTCATAATGATAAATGGCTGAAAAGAAAACTATCTAATCTCCAAACTGCTTGCTTTTTTTTCTACTCTTTCTTCAAGGAGAGAAGGAAGAACACAGTCACATAAAACAGAGTCCTTCATCGCCTGCTTCTCAGGAGACAGTTCTTCCCCTTTTCATCCCAGGCCTGTTTCTGATCTGCGATGGGCTCGCACTGAAGGCTCCAGCCAGGACCTCTCTAATGAGCAGCGACAGACGCTGCAGTTGCTTGGGTCGCCCACTGAAATTGAATTGATTACTCGGCCCCTTTGCCATTTTGTTCTGCACGCAATTGCTTAATAGCTGTCACCTTGGCTTTCAGTCCCAGCCGGCTTCAGGCTGACTGGTTCCCATTACTCGGGATGGCCAGTGCAAGTTCATCACCTTTACAGGATATTCCTGATTGATTCCGTATGCCTTGGAGACCTGTAATATATTTGCATAGGAGGGAGGAGGGCCTCGTTGCGGGGACAGAGTAGAAGTCTCTTGGCCGGGGGAACTGCCAGGTTGTGCTGTGGAGCTCACCATATTTGAATCATTACCAGGGCTTCTTGTCAGGAGTCTGGCCTCTACTGACATAGCTACTAATGAATTTGTAAAATTTTTTTAAAATGCACAACAACCCAGCCTGTCCTAACCTTTGCTGTCGCCACCTGCTGCCTGGGTGGGGGCAGCAGACACAACCCTTGCTTTTCCGACCTGAGCTCCTGCTGGTCCTGGACAGTCTCTCCCTCCCCACCCCCTTCGCTGCCTGCCAAGCAGGAGGACTGGGTCTTGGGGGGAGATATCTTTCAAGTGAAATCCTTTGCACTGGGAACTACTTCAATTAGACAGCAGGGGGAATGTTAACATGCCCTCCGGCCTTTTAAGTGGGTTTTAATTTTATGTTGTAAGATAAGACACTGCGAGGCCGGCTGCTACTCCTCCAGCAGGCTCCATTAGTGGGGCCAGCAGAGGCCTCTTGACCCCCTGAGGCTCAGCCGAGGCTGGAAGTTGGTTTGGTTTTTTAACAATTTGTCAGTCTAACCCAGCTTCTCTTTTCATTCTCCCTTTTTTTATTCCAGACTCTTCTGCTGTGGGAGAGCAGTTGGGTGGCTGGGCTGTGCCTAAGAGCCTAGCCCAGCTTCCCCCAATGGTCTGGCCCTGGACTGGAGAGCAGAGCCCTGGGGCTGCCTGCCTATGGCCTCTCAGCTGAACATTTGCCTTTCTCCAGCCCACCCCCGTTTCTTCCCTTCCCAGGCCGGGCACAGCAGAAGCAGACACTTTTCATGTGGCAGGTTTCTGGCTCGATGATGTACGACCTGTTGGCGCTACTGAATGGTGCCCTTTGTTCCAGGGTGTCCCATATGCCCCCTTTTTATTGGCTTGTTGATTCAGAGGGGCAGGAAAGTTCCACAAATCCCACTGCAGGCCTTGCTCTGCCATGCCCAGGTGGGGAAGACTAAGGACCACATGCTTCCCAGAAAGCAGGAAAGAAGCTGTGGGCTGAGTAAAGGCAAAACATCCCTTTAGAAGCGGCTTTCCTTATGTTGGACTCAGGCAACTCTGTGTCTGGAGAGAGCCCGGAAGCTCACATCCAGCTCCCAGCCTTTTGCCTGAGGTTCTAGGAGTGGAGTGTATCCCAGAATGCAGCCTTCACCCAGACAGGAAAGAGCAGAGCAGGTATGAGTTAGAAGAGCCCCCCTTTCCCTGTCTTCTGAGCCCATTCCAGTTCAGTTTTTCTCTGGGATCGACGAGCGCAAGGTGGGAGCCAACAGCCAAGGGAGGAAGGAGCTTGGCCGCCTCTGCAGGAGGAGGTCCAGCCAGAGAGGAATCCTAGAGCCACAAGGAAAGGACTCTGAGGAAACAGGACACAGGCTGACGTTTTACCCAGCAGGAAATGTCATCTTAACCTTGATGAGGACACAGATTTAAAAGGCAGCCCTTACCATTGCCTTATCTTCTGGCTTCCCACCAGCCTGCAGTGGAGATGGTGGGTGACAGTGAACAGGTTTGGAAAAAGAGCCATGTTGGGGGACGAGGGAAGAGGCGAAGGGTTGTAAGGAGGGAGACCCAACAACACCTTCCGCCACCGGCTTCTCTTCCCATCTAGTAGGGTGGACCTGGACTACATTCCATTCCCTTTTCCCCCGGTCTTGGAGCCGGGCTTCAGGGCTCTGGCAGAGGAGTGAGCAAGTGGAGGGCTCTGTCAGGCCTTGACCCCTCCTCCCTGGGGTGCAGGTGGCTGATGAGCTCACACATCTGACTGCTCCAGAAAGCCCTGGTCTCTGAATGGAGCCTGCTCTTCAGTTCCTGTCCTGAAGCAGCTGCACGAAGCCCACCAAGAAGTCTCTTCTTGGGAGCCCACCGCCCCCAAATCACCAAATTGCGTGTTGACTACTAAAAGGTGGCAGATTCTTGTGTACTGCCCACTCTGCCCTTCTGGTGTCTTTATGGGCCCTAGAATCCAGACCCATCACCTGGGGAGTAGCATGATATTAAAGGGACAGTTGCTCCATGGGACCTAAGTTACGTCACTCTAAGCTCAAAGGCTCCATGGTACAAACGCTCAAAGGCACCAAGGGCCTTGGGAAAAAAATACAAGCAAAAGGGAGGCAGAGACCCATGCCAAGCCAAGAAATGACAAGTCAGCAGTAAAGAGCATCCACACACTTCACAGTTGTAAAATGGCTTTATGTTCCAATATGTAAAATAAAATGTCCATGCTATATAACAAAACACTTGAAGTTCCATATGCCCTGTTAGCTAATGTGTCTTCTAATAAAGTTTAATCTGTAATGTGTGTGTTTATATATATATATATATATATTTATTTATTTATTTATATGTTTTTCTAAACCATTCTTAGTTTTTAACACGTCTAATAAAAATTTAAATAGATGTCTTTCCAAATACCCCGTCAAATGTTTCATTTTATTAGGTTTATTCATTTGTTAAAAAGCAAAGCTGAATTAGACATGTGGCCTGCATTTGTGAGATGTATGTGTGTGTATATATATATATATATTTATATTTATATTTATTTATTCATTTATTTATTTATATAATATATAAATAGCTATTCAGCATGCAAAAAGTTTAGTGATTTCCCAGACTTGATTACAGAGTTCACACCAGCCCCGTGGACGGCCTGGCGATGTTCAATGCTAAGAGCTGGGCTGAGGACTGAGAGGTCCACCTCCCTGGGGAAGAATTATCCTAGCTCCTCGAGCACACTGGCTGAATTTACTGGAAGAAATGAATGTTTTCTCAATTCTCACTTTTATTTCTGTTGGGCTTTCTTGCTCCAGAGGCAAGGACTTTCTGGGAGCAGAACAGGCTCTGGAGATGCCTGGCAGCAGCTCCAATGTAGCCTCCTGGGGACGTTGCCAGGTGAAGTGTGTTTCATAATTGCCAGTCATAGGTTGCAGATGGTGCCTGAGAGGCCGAGTCTTGAACAACAGAGAGAATGAGAGCTTATATGTCGGGGTTGGAGGGGGAAGGGCTCTGTACTTCATAAGAAAACCTGAATGATGACAGAGATGCTACTGGTTGCATTTTCCCCCCTCTTGAAAACTTTTTTTTCATACCCATCAGGTGGCAATTAGCACGTGATTCTCTGAAAGTCAGCCCTAGGACCTAAGAGCTCCAGGGATCAAATTCCAGGCCACTAACTGAGCAGTCAGCTCCACTCCCAGAGCACACTCTGCTTAGCTGAGTCCACCCCTCAGCTAGCCTCACAGAATCCCCGGAAGCCAGGGGAGTGGGCCTCCAGCTTCCGAACCGGGGTTCATGGCTCCCCCTTGAATTAGAAGGCCAGGAACTCCAAGATGTGCACAGAGCCCTCCCACTCCAGCAGCGAGACCCTTCCCCCACTTTCCCTGTGGGAGAGACCTCACCACCTGGCCCCTGAGTAAATCACATATTATATTATAAAAATCTCTAAATAACTCACATGAACTCTCCACTCTTATCCCACCCATGGGCATGTCAGGAGATGTCAGATAGCAACCGACCCAGGTCCTGCGGCCAAAATCACTTCTTAAATAATTGAGATTTTTTTCCTTGTCATGGCCTCAGTTGTATGTCAGAAGACAGAGGCTCTCCAAATACACATGCACACACGCACACACACATGCACACACCCCGCCCTTTAAAATACCTTCCTGTGTTTCTTGGTAATGCAGGCCACCCATAGAGGTTCACACTGGATTGTCACGGTCCTGGGGCTGTCGAAGAGACATAGGAGTCACCCGTCAGTCCAGTTCTCCACAGTCCCCATTCCGGGATGATACTGTAAGGACGCTTCCCTGGACAAGGAGAAGCTTTGAGAGTAGAGAAACTCATTGGCAGCGTTCAGGTGTGGAGAGGGCGGCTTCCTCTCGCATACCGTGGGGAGGCCACGCTCCCTCGGGAAGGGGGTGGCAGGCCCCCGCTCTCGGACCTGAGACTGTGAGAGCTGGTTGTAGACACTGAAGTGGCTGTTTCCTGGTGGCTGGGAGCTCTGAGCGGAGATAGCAGGCAGCCGAGGCATCATAGTGGTGGCGGTGAAGTGCGTGGGGAAGGACTGGTAAGGCACAGTCTCCATGGTCTGAACGCTGTAGCTTGTGTACGGTGAGACTGATGTCCACATGTTACAGCTCAGTGGGGGCGGGGGCAAGTCGTCTACCCCAGACACCCCGGCAATCTCAGGCCCTGAACCTGAGTACATACAGGCTTCTCTTGGGGTCACCTCATTGCAGTAGGAGGGGCTCAGCATCTGCTGGTCATAGGGAGGGGGAGAACGAAAATAATGATCCTCCCCCACTGCAGAGGGAGCTTCCAGGTAGGGTCGCTTGCAGGGTAAGTCCAGGTGGCGGACACTGTCTGCTGGAAGACAAAGACAGCTTCAGGAAGAGCTGATTCCACCAGCCCGGGGGCCGGAACACCCCTGCCCAGATGCCAGCACAGCCTACCTTTGTCAGTCAGGACCCGCCCTGGCCCCAGGTTGCCATGGCACTCCTCAAAACCATTTTAATCTGCTACAGCTTTATAAGGTGGCAGCAGCCAAGAAATGGTAAGATTATGGACCTTGCTCGCAAGCCACGGGGACACTACATCATTGGACACTGAGTGATGTGTTTAGCCAGGAGGCACACAGCTTTGATCCTTTGCCACCCCGCCTCTTGGGGATGGTAAGAGGCCTTAATGTGTGCTGGCATTCTTAGGCTAGGCCCACCCTAGCCAAGGAAAGTGGAGACAATTGCCAGGCCAAACCAAGCCCAGAGGCCACATCTGTCTGTATTAGCCAGAAAATTAAAGCCACAATGTTTCTGCCTCGATCTTCAGCTCTTGGGAAGGACTTAGCAAGCCAAAGCTACTTGCAGGCACGTTCCTGTTGCTTTTAGAAGAGGAAGTAAACCCTACAGATGTTCAAAGAAGTCCCATCAAATTGTTATTGCACAGATTCCAATATAAACAGTGTTTACAAAATTAAGAAATGGAGCTGATAATAAATAAAAGGTGACTTGTACTTTTAAGCCTAAGTCGATACTCTGGGGAAAAAATAACCTCAGCTGCCCCAAACCATGTATGTGTGTCTTTCAACATCCTCAGCCATGAGGGCTTGTCTATCCGGAGTGGCACGTCCTCCCCCTGGAACCCAGGGATGACCCAGGCCCCAGGACCTGGGCAGCAACCCACTCGACAAACTTAAGAACACTTGTCCCGTGGCTTATCTTGGCTTACCGCCTTCTGTTTCCTCTAGGGATTCATTCTGGGAGCTGTGTGAATATGGGGCAGGGTGGCCTGGAGGAGTGGGTCAAGTTTAAAGGCTCACCCCTCCCCCCTACCCCATTTGGAAGCGTCTTCCTTGACGAGGAGGAACTTGGCCCTCTCACCCAGCAATCTCGTTCATCCCTCACTCATCCTTCCTCTCCATCTTCTCTCCAAATTCCTTTCTCTCAAGGGCACTAAGCTCTTGGGATTCAGTGGCCCAGTCACTCTAGGTCAGGAGTGAGCCAACTTTTTCTGTAAAGGACCAGACAGTAAATATTTTGGGCTTTGTGGGCCAGATGGTATCTGTTGCAACTAAGAAGGTCCTTAAATAATGTTTCATTCAACATAATTTCATTATAACATCAATGAGGGGGAAAAAATTGATTCTCAGCCAGGGCCACTGTCTTTGGAGTTTGCATGTTCTCCCCATGTCTGCATGGGTTTTCTCTGGTACTTAGGTTTCCTCCTTCATCCCAAAGATGTGCATATTAGGGGCACTGGCATGTCTAACTGTCCCAGTCTCAGTGAGTGTGGGGGTGCACGTGTGTGCGCCCTGCGATGGAGGGGCACCTTGCACCTTGAACTATTAGGACAGGCTCCGGCCACCCTCGACCTTGAACTGGAATAAACCAGTTGGAAAATCACTATCTTATCTGGTTTTATTAATCTTTCTTAAATGTATGTATAGCTCACATTTATTTCAATGTTTAAAATTAAATATTTCAAGTCTTTATTTAGAAGTTTGGTGATGTTTTTGTGATCAGAAATATGCTGTAGGAATGTAACTCTTGTTTATGTCAATTAGCCTGTGGTAACATTGGTTTCATTGTACGTAATTTTGCTTAAAGTCTCGGAACCTATGGATGATGTTAAGTAAGGACTTATTACACTCAACTCTGCCGTTGGCACATGAAAGCAGCCATAGACAATCAGTAAATAAATGTGTATGGCTGTGTTCTAATAAAACTTTATTTATGGATACAAAAATTTGAATTTTATATAATGTTCATACATCATGAAATAATCCTCTTTTGATTTTTTTTCAACTATTAAAAAATATTAAAAAATGTAAAAAACATTTTGTGTGGCTCACAGGCCAAACAAAAACAGGCAGCAGGCCAAATTTGGTCCAAGGGCCACAGTTTGCCAACCCCTGATTTGGTCACTGGTTCTAATGGGACTGGTAACAGGGGCTACTCGGAGCTCTGCCTTGCTGATCCCTAGGAGCTGGGCTGAGAGAATATTCTGGATTGTAAGCAAAAGTCCCCAAACTCATTCCCAAGAGAATGTCATTGACCCTGTGAAGTCATCTGGCATAATAACACTAATCATCCTTATTTTACAGATGAAGAAATCAGGACCTGGTATCAGAACCCAGATGTTCTGGTTCCCAGCTCAGGGCTCCTCTTCTTCATGGAGAAGCCAGCACAGACAGTTCTGTTGCCTGTCCTCCAGCCCCCCAGTCTACATCTACAGTAGCTCACTTCCACTCTCAAGCCTTTGCAGATCCTGGTGTGACGAGGTGGGGAGCCTGTAGTCATGACTCTAGGTCATTCCCATTTTAGGATTGAGGTTGCTTTGATAAATGGCAGCCCAATCCAAAACCTCTGGACTCTGACACCTCAGCCTCCTTCCCCACTTACCGGCAGAGCCCAGCTGATTTTCTGTTGTCTGCCTACCCCATGGAGGTGCTCAAAGCAGTGGCTGCAAAGCAACACCTGGAGCTGCGGAGGGATATTAGTGTCTGGGGACACCAAGGCCACAAGCTATCCGTGAGGATTCTAAAGGCTGCATTAAAGCAAGAACCAACATCCCTGAGCTGAGTCTGGCGGTGGTCCCTAACCCTTCCAGCTTGCTCTCCCAGGCCACACAAGTAACCAGATGTGTGTGTGTGTGCGTGCGTGTGTGTGCACAGGTGTGTACCCTTGCATGCTCACGCGTGTAGTGAGGAGTGATTGTGAGGAAAGCTTCACTCCTCTGACTCTCTAGGGCTTCTAGACCAGGAGAGAGCTACCTCGTCTTTTCAGGCAGTGATAGAAGAGGCTTGAGTCCCTCTGGGCTGGGAAGGTGTTGAGGGGAAGGTCCTGTGGCTCAGCCGCAGCAAACTGCACGTGAGCCCCGTTCTCATACTGGTAGTGCTGGAGGGCTTGGTGGGAGCCATGCAGGGGGCTGACATCAGGCTTGGCTGAGAGCTGGGTGGAGACAAGCCTCTGCCTCATGATGCTCTTGGAGATCACGGGATATTCTTTGCTGGAGCAGTGGGGAAGACAGTTAGAGGGAGATGGGAAAAGAGTGAAGATACTTTGAGGGTTACCAAGTCTGCATGCCTGAATCCAGTCTGCCACCCACCCCCGGCCGCAGTAGCCCCACCTCTGCAGCCTGGCCACACGCAGGTCACTGTCGTCACTGCCCCGGAATCCCTTCGCAAAAGGGTTGTTCTCAATTTTCAGCTGTGTGATCTGTCAGGAGAGGACACACAGTAGCATCACTAGGGTAGAGGACCGGGCTGGCCGCTGGCCCCCCTCCTCACCCCGGGCACATTCAGAACTCAGGGCAAGGCCTGGGGAAGTTGCACACTCCAGCCGCACGTGGCCAGGAGTCTCGCTGGGTCCTCCTTGGCCTCGTCATTCACATCTGGCTTGTTCCTGGCTTTTATCTCTTCTACTTGCTATAGACCCTCCAATTTTGTCTTCTGGTCTCACTGTGCTCCCCACTGGATGCCTGTAACAGCTTCCTGTCCGTGTCACCCTTGTCCAGTGCAACTGCCACATTAGCTTCTAAACGTGAATCTGATTCTGTCACCCTCTGTCTAAAATCTACCATGGCCTATGGCCCTTCCCCAGTGACCCCTGCCCACCTCATCAGTCCCAATGTGCACGGTGTGAAAAGCACACTGAAAAGGGTAGCGTGGGCAAAGACAGAGACCAGGGAGAGTGGCCTATGCAGGGATCCGGAGGCAGTTTGGTTGGGCTGGGGAGGGTGACTAATTGGGTGGGAGGTGGCTGGGATATCCCAGGCCCCTCTGACCAGGCTTCTGAAGGGCCTCTGGACAGCTCAGTCTCCCTGCTCCCACGCAGCTGACAGCACCCCAGGGCTCCCCTTCCTATTCCCTCCCGCTCTCTCTGCAGGCCCAGATCCCGACCTTTGAATTTCATGAGAGGAAGACTGTAGACAAGGGAGCCTAACACTCAAGGCACAGGGCAAGTTCCACACTCCCAGGTTTTACAGTTGACAACTTTGTCCAGCCCCCCAAATAGAGACCATGATGACTTTGCACCAGAGATTAGGAGTCTGGTCTCCTTTCTGCTCATTATGTGATGTCACACTGCTCTGAGGGACATCGCAGACTTCTGAGGTCCCTGCACTGGGCCTGTCTTGCTGCCTGCCTGACGCTCTGTAGTGTCAGCAGAAACGCCGCACGGTGTCCATGGTGGGGGCTGCAGCTGTACCTTGTGATTCTGGTAGGAGGTCACAGAGATGAAGGAAGTCTCTGGGAACACATGGGTGCAGAAAGCTGTGTTTTTGGAGCCAAAAGCATTGTTCTCATCAGCCTTCACGATGTGTAGTCGTGGCTGGTACTTGTGCATGGAGTTGAGGATGATCTGGAAGAGAGAGGTCTCATTCTGAGCTCCCAGTCCCCACCCTCTGGTCCTCGACCTCATTCAGCTTTAGGCTGGCTGTCAGCTTCTGAAAGCCCAGGCTCTAGGGCCTGACTACAGGGACTAAGCAGAAAGGTTCTGAAGTTCCCATGTGAAGAACCCAGCCGTTGGGCCCCAAACTCCACCCCCATGGTCTCTGCTTAGCCTCTCTCTGCTCCAGCACTAACACCTAGTCCCAAGACCCCCCGATATGACAGAATGTTTCATTGTGGTGATGGAGAATTTCACAGGTTAAAGCCCCCTGTGAACTCAGCACAGTGTGGCAGGTGGAATTTTGAGCTGAAGGCAAAGGTCTAGGGTGCCACTGACTCGTTGCTGACCTTAGGCAAGTCACCGGACATCTCCGAGCCTCAGTTTTCATGTTTGTAAAATGGGATCACAATATATAACACCTGCCTCAGGATTCCCCCTCCAGGCTGACTCTTCTCCTTGCTGCTCCCTCTCTTCTCCTGCCTCTCCTCCCCCTGTTCACCCTCTCCTCACTGCTTACCTGCAACCTGTCTTCCCTAGAAATGCCTGGTGTGGGCGCTCAGCCCCCTCCTCTCACATTTGTCAGCAAAAAAAGCAGCTTCATAGCCCAGAAGTTCGTGGAATGAGGGAGGGAGGGAAGCTGAGGAAAATGTTGCCCTCTGACCTTTGTCATCCAGGCACTCATTTATTTATCCATTTCTCAACGGGTTCGCAGGGGCCTGCTGAGGGTACGCTGGGAGGCCCCGATGCTCATAGCCTGGAGGGAGCTCCATCAAGGGCTGGAGTACAAGGTACCAAGGCAGGAGACAGCAAAGTTCCTAAAATAGCACCAAAAAGGCCAGAGGCCCCCGGCACCCATGGGCCCTTGAGGATGCCTGGGGCTGGGGAGGGGGGGCACCCGGACAGACAAAGCTTATGAAAGAGCCCGGAGGCGTGGCCTGGAGCCCGGGAGTAACGCACAGTAGTTGCTGCCCCAAACCTGCTTCACCCAGTAGCGGCTGCATCATGTGCCATTAAAATGTATTTTTTATCGTTGACATTTGCCAGACTCCCTCCCCACTGGAGGCAGGACCAGGAATTTGGGGCATTTTATCAGCACTGCTGCTTTTGTTAACCCTTTGGCTCCCGCCCTGGCTGGGCTGTGCTGGCCCTCAGGTTCCAGGCCCCTCTGAGCTCCTTTCTCACTCTTGGGAGTGCCCCTTCCTGGAGCTGGCCCTGCTGGCTCCCACCTTTCCACGTTCCCAGGGACCAGGCCTGGTGCTCAAGCTTAGTGAAAGATTTAACCCTTCAGTGACCAGAGTGCTGAGAGAAGGGCCGGAGCCAGGCTCTTCTGTGGCAAGCTTGGGCAGGAGCCTTCGTCTGGGACAGCTCTGCTCTCATCATACCTGGGGACGGGGACAGCCCAGAGCATAGGATCAACTGTGGAAATGAGTGGACCAGAAGCTGGCCGTGGACTCTGGCTCCTTGGTTTGGCCGGGTAGCTCCATTCAGCAAGAACTAGCTTTTCTGCCTTCTGCACCAGCCACTACCCTTCAGCTCTCAGTGACAAACCTCTGGGCCCTCTTGGGACAAGGACAGAGTTCTCAAACCACAAACCAGGTCCTGCAACTGGGGACCCACTGCCCAACTGGGTGCCTGCCAGATGGAAAACTCGGAGTGAGACCAATGACACAAGTCCTGCCCGCGGGTGGGGGTGGGGGTGGGTGAGGTGCTCAATGGATAAGCTTTCCAGGAGGCGTGGAAGGGCCCCCTGGGGAAAGGAGCTGGGTCTTGGGAAACACCTCCCACTCCCTTTAGGTTCCTCTGTCACCCTGCACTGTTCCCCCAAGCTTCAGGAGCCAACAAAGACCTAAGTTCTCAGAAGACCCAGCAACTAAATATCTGGGAGGTAGCCTAGAGGTCTCTAGGATCCCCAAATTCCTACCTCTGCTCCTTTGCACATGCAGTTCCCTCTGCTGTTTTTACCTTCCTTTCCCATTCTCTTTCACCTTTCAGGCCTATCATCTCAAGGCCCAACTCTTCCAGGCGGCCTTCCCAGATTACTAGGGTCTGCTTTGATCTCCCAGTTCTGAACTTCCTGTGCATTGCCTACTTGGCTACGGTGCTGCTTCCTAGTAACTTCCTAGTTCTTCTTGCCCCTTCAGTTAAACCACAAACTCCTCAAGAAAAAGGGCCATATGTTTTATTCTTTTTGTATCTCTAGGCTCCTGTACCCCAAAACAAGATCTAGTAAGTACAAGGTGGGGTTACAGGAGTAGAAAGACCTGTGCTATGACCACAAACACTCTGTCCCCTCTTCTCCTGCCTCTCTTTGCTCACTAGAGACAAGATAACCTCTGCGGCATTTTTTCAGGTCAAAAATAGTGACTAAACGTGCATAGACAAACTTTCCTTGAGCAGGCACATGCTCCAGCTCCCCGGCATATAAGACTCACCCCTTGTCCCTCAGGCTCTCCTAGGGTGAGGGCGGGGCACTACAACGGGCCGACAGAACTGGAAGCAGGCTCCACAGGCCTCTGCACAGTGAGGCTGCGCCGTCCTTCAGGACACCCGAGGACCAGTGGCAGCACCCGCCTTGTTTCTCTGCCACCTGGGCAGTTGCAGGCTGTAACAGTCCAGCTAGAGCCGTGGGCATCATCAACTCCCCTTCTCCTCACTGTCACCCACCTCCAGGTCCTGTCAGTGATCTAGTCCTGTGACGCCATCCGTAAAACAAAAACCTTTCCATCCCTGCTGCACAGCACTGGTTCAGACCCCACGATCTCTTGCTGGGCTTGGGAACAGCCTCCTCTCTGTCTCCATCTTCCTCTCTATTTTACCTGCTTCACATCCCACCAGGCGACTCCCCTGCTTAGAACCTTATGGTTCATCCAGGATGGCATGACAGTATAGAGCAGGGCCCTCAGTATTTCCTCCCCTTGCCTCCCACGTCCCCACCGCCACCACTTCTGCCAGCATTTAGGGCTCAGTAAATGTCTTATAGTCATAATGCCACCTTTGATGGCTCTCTCTTGCCCCTTGGGATAAGGGTCAAACTCATCCCATCAGACAAAGTCCTTAATTGTCAAACACTTTCTAGGGAGGGGAACCAGAGAGGGAAACCTGGGAAGAGAGAAATGGCTAAACCTGCAGGGGCAAGTAGGAGCTGCTAGGGGGGTGCAGTCCCAGCCACAGAGAAGTAAAGAAGGGCCCAGAAGCTTCTACAAATCTCTGCTCACCAGCTGCAAGTCTTGAGCAAGCTCTGTCTCTCCAGTCATTGGGGTCCCGGTCTGTAAAGTGAGGCTTTCATCTGGAAGAAAGTCCCACCCATTCGACCAACACAAATATAAATTGGAGCCTCAGTCCCATCGGCCCGGGAGAATATGAAACCAACTCAGTGACTCACACACCTGGCTTTACTCGGAAGTTCCTCAGGCGTCACATTAAACTACTTTGCCAGAGTCTCACATTTATATTTGTTGCAGAGGATATTGGGCCAAATGGGCCAGCCACGTCAACAAACCCCACTACACGACTGGTCTCGTCATCATCATTGTTTTACAGAAATGGGATTCATTACATTCTGGCTACAATTCAGAAGCCTGTTCTCTTTTAACAATTGTGATAGCGCCAAACATCCATCTCCTCAAGAGATCACCACAGTGTGCTTGGCCAGTGAGGCCACGATTTATCCACATTAGGAACACAGAACATTAAGGCATAGAGAGGCAGACCTTAGACATCATTCTAGTCCAACCTCCTAATATTACAGATGAGGAACAGAAGGCCTGTAGTGGGAATGTGACTTGCCCAAGGACACACAGCTGGTTGGAGACAGAATCCTGAAAAGGTTCCAGATGGCCTTTGAGGGAGTACACGCTGCTCTCAACAAGTTTAATGACTGTGGTTGACCCTTGAACAACACAGTTTGAACTGCGAAGATCCACTTATACACGGAGTTTTTTCAACTGACTCATGCAGTTCAAACCCTATTGTTCAAGGGTCAGCTCTGAGGCCGGGAATCACTTCCAGGGCAGCAACCCAGGGGCCTGGAAACTCTCTTGCCTTCTCTGGCAGTCACGGCAATAACAGCCAGTGTTTTCTGAGCACACCCTGCGTGCCAGCCCTGTGTTGCGAATTCTACAAACATCACATAACTAATCTTTACAATACCCCTTAAAGTAGGCATTATTATTAGCTCCATTTAACAGACAAGGGGCTGGGGCTCAGGGAGGTGAAGACATTTGCCGGACCTCAGACAGCGGACGGGAGGCAGAACCAGAATTGGTGCTAATTTCCAAGCCGGAGCTCATACCTGTACCTGGCTGGTGAGGACTGGGCCTGATCTGGAGTTTTGTGTGGGTCATCTATTTCTCCTAAAGTCCCCAGCAAGGACTTGGCACATTGTCAGGGCTCAGCAAATAGGAGAGAAAAAGAAGGAAAAGTGAGATCGATAGCTCTGGGTCCCCATTGGCAAGTTAATAGCATAAGCTTTGGGGGAACACCAGACCCTGGTGGAAGAAACGCCTTCTCTGTCTAAATACCCCCCATTTCCGCAGGCACGCCCCTTCCCTTACTGCTTGCCAGCACCCACTGTTTGCCAGATACGGTGTCAGGCACTAGGACATCATGCTGATTTAAAACCTCACGGCTCCCTATCCAGTGGGAGAATCACACAGTAATCCAAAATGGAGCAAAACTAAGTGGTAGCAAAATGTAGTGGAAGAAAGACTGCATTTATAATAGTAATAAGCAAGATGAAATACTGAACGAGAAACATGTAGGACCTTAGGAAGAAAACTTGGATATACTTTTGAAGAGCAAATAGCAGACATCAACAAAGAGAAAGGCATGCCTATGAATCTCCCTAAGCAAATTTAACATTTATAGTGAGTCTAATAAAAATACAGGGAAAGGGTGTGGCAGAGATCGAAGGGAGTAAGGGGGGTCAAATATATGGAGACGGAAGGAAACTAGACTTTGGGCGGTGAGCATGCAATGCAGTATACAGATGTCATGTTATAAGGTTGTATACCTGAAACTTACATAATGCTATTAACCAGTTGCCCCAATAAATTTCGTTAAAATAAAAATATAAAAATAAGTTTATTTCTCAATGCTGCAAGCTTATTATAAAGTTCATATGAAAAAATAGGCAAGTCTAGCCAAGAAAACTGAAGAAGAAGAACAATGGGGGAGATTAGCCCTGCCAGGCTCTAAAACCTATTATAAAGTCTCAACAGTTAAGGCACTGGCACACGAACAGACGCAAAATCAATTGGGGATTTAGTACACAGAAATAAGGCACCCTAAACCAGGAAAGAGGACTAGTCAATTATGGGTATTGGGACAACTGGATAGCTCTCTAGTAAAAACTAAAAAAGCTGGCTTCACACCTCATATCAAATGCCAGAATAAATTCCAAAAGAATCAATGGTTTAAATGTAAAAATAAATTCATGAAATACTAAAAGAAAACAGAAGAAAATTCCCTTGTAAGAAAGGAATGGATAAAGGCTTTCAATTACTCGAAATGCATAATCTGAAAAGAAAGGACCAATATGTTCAAACAAAACTTTCCGTGTAGGAACACCACTACAGGCAAAATCCAAAGACAAGTGACAAAATAAGAAAACATGAGCGACTCATCACAGATCGGACCTAAACCTTCCTAATTTATAAAAGCTCCTAGAATTGATAAGTAATCAAAAATCTAAGAGAAAAATGGGCAAAGACTAAGGACAGCAGTTCACAGAGAGAGGAAATATATATAGAAAAGATGCTTAAACCTCACTCATAATAAAGGAAATACAAATTAAAACTAAAATTGACACCTAGATGTCACCTATCAGACTGGCAAAAATCCAGAACTTTCCTCTCCCACTGTGTCGGTGAGGCTACAGCAATGGTTGGAATATACATCAGTGTCATTTCAGTGGAGGGCAGAATTGCAAATGACAAATCCAAATGCCCTCTGAACAGGCAATTCACTGTGCAGATATACTTGGCATAGGTATAAAATGACACACGCACAAGATTAATCAAAGGAGCAAAATATAGGAAAACATATAATGCCTTAAATAAGGACTGGTTACATAATTTATGAAAGTCTATGCAGCTGTGAAAAAAGGAATGTGGACATTCTATATCAATGGAATGATTGTCATGACATACTAGGTTGACAAAGCAAAGTGCAAAAAGTGTTTATAGTATGCTACCTTTGTGTCTAAAAGAAGGGATTTAAGATTCTGTATTCAGCTCATATATGCTGAAAAGAATTAGTAACATTGGTGACCTGTGGCCGGGGTTGGAAGAAACTAGGTGGACAGGGAACCCATGGAGGGCAACATCTTATTGTAGACACTTTTATTTATTCATTGGTTTATTTTTAAAACATGTGAATGTATTTCCTATTCAAAACAAATTTGACGAATACGTAAAAAGTTGTAACTGTGGTAAATACTAGAGCAGAAAGGTGTATGAAGCTCTGACAGCCTGTGATGGAGACCCTGAATTGTCGTCCTGAAGAAGTGGCATTTGAGCTTGGGTCCCAAGGCTCAGGAGCAACTAACCAGGTGAAGAGGCTTGGGGCGGGGCGGGGCGGGGGAGAGGCAGGGTGATGCACAGGCGATGAGACTCAGCCTTTTGACTCACTACATCAGAAATCATAAACGGACCCTTATCCTCAGCAATCCTGCTACACAAGTAAAGTGTGACCTACGTGCTAGCCATCTCCGCAGCTTGCTGCAGGATGCAGGCCCACCCCAGCGATGCCCTCCAGAGCTTCCTGACACGTTTCCTCACTCTACCACATGGCTGCCTGGCGCTGGACCCTGCTGGGTGCAGGTGGAGGGTGGAAAGCAGGAGGAGACGATGGGCCCACAGCCTCCCACAGCCTCTGCAGCCAGCAGAACCATAGGGGTGGAGAGGAATCGGGGCTGGAAGGAGATCGCTCACTCCTGTGCTAGCCCCTGACCCTTCCTGCCCCTGCTGCCTGCCCGTCCATCCGTTGGCCTTGCACTTACTCCTAGAACCCAGGGGTCACAGCCTCAACCTGCTACCCCTTAAGAAGAGCGATCTTTCCTGGACCCAGAGCAAAAACACCCATAGAGTTTTCTAGTCAGAAACCAGTGCTGTCTTTTTGAGACATGTGGCCATGTGGTCTGAGGGGTCCATGTTCCAGGGCCCCTGCCTGCCATGTAGGACAAGCCACTGGGCGCAAGCGCTCACCTGAACCCTAGACCCTTCTCCAAGGAGCAGGCTGCAAATGGGAGGCAGCTGCTAAAGTCCCCAAGATACTGTGAGACCCAAGAGAAAAGTCCAAAGTTCATTTAGCTGGAGAAAGTTACTTGAGGTTTGGAAGCTCTTGGAGAAAATTGAAAATGTGAAGGTGAGTTATGCAGAAGGAAGAGCTTGTTTGGGGCAAGATCACAGTATGAGATGGCACTTTCCCAGGATCCTGCCCGGAGGAGCCAAGAAGGGTGACATAGAGAGCTCACCACTCCTTTGGGCACAGGCCAAGGAGCAGAGAGCCAAGGTCCACATAGGCCACTTTGCCTTGATATGTCTGCAAAGTTAGCTCATCCTACACACCCCTCACCTGCATGGTCAAAGGCTACTCCCTCTCCAGTGACACTCCAAATAGCTGAAGAGATGACAGCTCAGGCCCTGGATACAGAGAGACAGGTAGAGAAGCCAAGAGTGCTGGAACTAAAATTTGAGGGCAGGGGACCAAGCACGGCTCCTCAGCTCCTGGGACAACCACCTTGTCTCCCTGAGGCCCTGCCGCCCCACGGGGGGTGTTATAACCAATAAACTGCATGTGCTAGGTAACTGTGAGGATGGAGAGAAGGAAGATTCTCTGCTCTGCATCCCAACCCTTCGAAGAGAAAGGGGAGTTATTATGGGGACTATCCCTATTGCCAAGGAGAGGTGAACCCCAGGCAGGCATGGCAAGTGTAGCCAGGGGCACCCCCAATCATGAGCCCATCAAACAGCCCCACTGGCCCAGATCCAAGACTATTTACGCAGGGTTAGCGCAAACCCCGTACAGACCCCAGTACAGCCACCGAAGAGGCAAGACAGGCAGGGAGAACCTACTGTTCTGTTGGGCTCCCAGTGCTAGGTTTCTCTCCCACTCCTAAAAAGTCCATCTTTTCAGCCACTTGACTCCCTCCCTTGCCACCTTTTGCAGAGGATCAGGGAGATGCAAGAGTCCTCTGAGGCAACCCTGCAGCTAGGAACCATGACGGCAAGCTATGTATGCATCCAACATTCTCACCAGAGCTTTGATTCCTGGGTACTTCTGGCCACTGTGCTCACCGCAGGAGTCTATCCCATGGGCTCTGTGTGTGTGTGCAGTTGTGGGCAGAGATGTGCCTGTCAGCTAGGTTTCCCGCCTCACACCACAGCAGCCCTCACTAACCTTCTGAGGTTGGTGCCACAGCCTGGCCACACAGAGGAAGCTGGGGAGAACAAAAGTCTAGGCCAGGATAGTGCCCAAGAAGACTTGGGAGGGTCCTCTCCCCTCAGTTGAAAGGCCCTGTGCTCTGGGAGGTGGGGGCTTGGTTCACCCTCCCCGTTGATTTGGTGGCTTTTCTCTGCCCCATGACAGGTTGGGGCTGCACAAGTACATGCCACTGTGTACACCTACACAGCATCTGCCGGCCCTGTGTGGGAAAACCTGTGCTGCTTGCAAAACAGATAATTCAGGAGTTAATTATGTTAATTAGCATTCTCCCAGTTACTGCTTGTTTATAGATCACCAATGTCTCAGAAGAGACCTGAACATACTTTGAGAAAATTAGAACTAAGAGCTGCTTGCTAGTTACATACCAGTCAATCAGAAATGAAGCATTGTTGATATTTTCCACGAGGAACTATGATTCACAGAATTCTGATTTGCACGCAGATCCCCAGAAATAGAACTGAGGCATAGAAGAGGCACATACCTGCACACTCCCCACCCTTCCTTCTCCCCCTCCTCACTGTCCACGCCCTGAGTGCTAGTGTGCAGCCTCTGAACTGCATGGAGGAGCCTCTACTGCACCCACGCACCCCAGCCCCACCCCACGCTTCCAGGGTAGCCAGCCTAGAGGGGCAGGTCCTGTGCCTTGGCAGATAACGCCAGGTCCCTAGACTTCATTTAGCCCCACACACTTGAGCTAAAGATTTCCACATAAAAAGCATTTTGTAGGCCTGCCAGAGCCAGATGGGGAAAGAATAAGCTTCAGCAGCCTGGATGGGGCGTCAGTAGCAACATCTCCGGGGCTTCAGAATCTCTCTTGTGAGAGCCAGGTCCTGGGCAAGGCCAGGAAGGAGCTGACACAGGAGCCAGAGCAAGACTTAGCCTTCCAGAGGGTAGGCGGCTGCCAGGCCAGGCAGGTGGACATGCCAAAGAGAGGCTTCAGAACTCATCATGAGTCTTTCTTAAGAAAGTTTACTTGTCTTATGCTCCAGCAAAGTCGAATTTGGGGAAACCAAAACTGAGAGAGGTGACCCATCATCATCGTCACTGTTGTCGTAGTTGCTGTCTCTGTGAAGCCTCCTGTGTGCCAAGTGCTTCATCAATATTCTCTCATTTCACTCCCAAACTATGAAAGGTAACTATGGTCACCTCCATTTTCTAGAAAAAATGCTAAAAAATTTTAAAAAGCTAAGAAATTTGCCCAAAGTTCCTCAGCCAGTAAGTGCTAGGGAAAGGGAAGCACAGCGGAGGGAATCAGACCCTGTGCTCCTTCCACAGAGGGACCTGGCAAGAGCCAAAGCCTGGAGCTGGATCCAGGGAGTGGATCCTCCATATCTTTACCCCACCCATCCACCAGGAATGCTGCCCCGGGACTTGCCCTGAGGCTAGGCAGTCCCATTCTTACATGGCCAAAGGGGTCCAGGTGGTTGTTTGTCAACTTCAGCTTCTGGAAGGAGACCAGCTGCCGCATCCAGTGGGCCCCAGTGGCAGGAGAATCCGGGTGGACATACAGCCTTCCTGGCATGGCAGGCTCAGCCTTCCCTGCCACCATCCTGCCAACAGAGCAGATTGAGCCATAGCAGTTGATAACCCTGGGGTCTGGAGAAGCCCAGATTCCCTGTCCCCTCTGAGAGCAAATCCCCATTCACCTAGGAAAAAAATCTGCTGTTGGTCCTGTTGCACTGACAATTTAGGACTTTGGGAGTGGCAGTGAGGGACAGAAGAGAGAGTAAAAGAAAATAAGAGACCATGGAGAAGTGTGATTATTGACTTAAAGGAGCAGGGTTGACCACAAATATATTGCAGGGAGATTTAGGCACCACCTCCGTGTGTGTTTTATTTACAATTAAAAAATATTATAAATGATATTATTTGGAGGAAGCTTCTCAGAGGACCTAGACGACTTTCAAATTTCTTGCCCCCAAAACAACACATGCCCCCCAAGAAATTAACTGGTAGCTGTCCTCTCAGCTGGAGTGCTAATGCAGAGAGAGAAAAAATAGAAACACGGCCCTTGGCAGGACCTGGCCACCAAATCCTGCCTCCTCAGCCCAGTCTCTGCAGGCCCACCCAGGACGGTGCCCACCTCCCGGGGCTGCTGATTCATTCAATCCCTACTTGAGTGCTGTCCTGGGCTCTGGGAGCAGATAGGGCACTAAGGAGGTGGCCTCAGGAAAAGGAGCCCAGTGTTTATTTACTGAACCCAGTTTGGTTTTGCCCTTCAACCCTCCTGTGTCCCCCTGCACCTTGCCAAAGGGTCCCATGACCCAACCACCAGGCAGCAGCCCACTCCCTCTGAATGGTAGACAGGCAACGTAAGAGGGCCCTGCAGCCAGACAAAGAGGGAGCGAGTGGAGAAACGGGAGAGAGGTAGATGGACCGCCCAAGTCTTCCTCCCCAGTGCAGCACTGCCAGAGCCTGAATCCACCCAGGGTTGATATTCATCTGTCACCCCACAGAAGAGTCACCAATTCTGTTTGTCTGTGGCTGTGGGGAGAGCACAGACCCTTGAAATTCACCAAACACCCAAACACTGCAGCTGGTTTTCAGCCCCAGCCCCACCTGCAGCAAGTGTGCAGATATTTGCCCACACTGCAGCCTCTGCAGGCCCCGGTTCCCGCGGCTGCAGATCTGGACAATCACTTGGACTAACTGGTGAGTCCCTGGACCAAACATCAGGTGGTGATGGGTGTGGTGAGCACAAAGAGCAGTGGGGGAAAGGCGGGTGATGTGAAGGTCCCGGGTTCTTACCATTTGTTGTCACAGAACTTGTAGCGGTGGTCATCCGCAGGGACGATGTCAATCAGCAGGATGTACTTGGTCTTGGGGTTCATGCCTGTGACTTTTACCTTGTAGCTGGGGAACATCCTCCTGGGGAAGGCCAAGGGGTGAGGTGGAGGCATGAACAGAGCACCAGAAGAGATGGCACAGAATGGGCGAGGGGACGGAAGGACTTAAGAGGCACTGCCCCTATAGCAAGAGGTCTTGGCTCTGATCAGAGCCGTGGGACCTTGTGAAAGTCACTTTCCTCTCTGGCCTCAGTCTCCCCCTACACAAGGAGAGGGCTACACTTGCCACTCTCTCTGAGCTCCTGCAGCTGTGAGTCTGTGTATCTAGAAAGAGGGTTTACACAGTTTCCAAAATTCATTCCCTCTCCCCGACGATCCCCTAAGATTTAGGCCAAGTGCCTGTGAGCAGCTAAAGCACTGAGACCCTGGTGGAGATCATGAGAGAGGATTTTGACACCATCATGTCTGCCTTAATTTTACTCCTGTCCACCTTAATTCCCCGCTCCCCCCCCCTCGCCTTGCCAGTCTAAAGTTCTGGGGTACCATTACAGAGGGCCAGAGCAGAAGACCTGGCAGTCCCTGTCAATGATCAATGAGATGTCTCTTCTGGGTCATGACCCTGTGAAAACCCTTAGGCCTCAAACCAACTCACAGGAGAACAGGAGAGTACTGCTAGGTCTGGGATTCCTTTGGTGCATTTAGCAGAGGTGTTTATCCCTGTGAACACCTGGCGAGGGCCTGCCCACACTAACTGGGTATCAGGAAATAAGTCCAGGAGCCTCATAGAGAAGAACACAGATTCTAGGACCACCCTGCCATGGTTCTGACAAGCTGGGAGGTCTTGGGCAACTCGTTGGCTCTCTCTGTGACTTGGTTTCCTTATCTCTAAAATGTGGATATTACTACTTGTCTCTCATAGGTTGCTGTGTGGGTTAAATAAGTCCATTTATGACTATTGCCACTGACCCTCACTGCACTCCTTTCTCCGCAAACCAGTAGGATGACCTTCCTCTCTAAAAATGTATTCACCGAAAGACAGAATGTTTTCCAGTTCCTACAGCCCATGATGAGACTGTCCAGGACCCTGAGGCTCAGAGAATATTTTGGAGAAGGGCTTCCCCAGGCCCCTCAGCACATACACACATACAACAGCATGTACACATATGTGCAGTGGCTTGGCTCCCTTCCTTGGTCACCAGATCTGACACTGGACTTCCCCAGAGGGGGCAGAAAGAACTTCCTCACTATTGTCCTCAGACACCCCCACCCCTTCCTAGATGATCTCTCACAAAGTTGTTTACTGAGAGGGGCAGAATACAAACCTAACTGAAGACACTAAGGGCATTCAGAACCAAATCTCCTGATCTGGGAGAGAGCCTGACCAGTCCACCCTAGGAAAGCCATCAGGTGGCCCTCTGTCTCTCACTAAGCTGAAACACAGTGCAGGGGCCCTCAGGAGAAGCTGTCCCAGACACCTCAAACCGGTGATCAGAGTCCCTCATTTTGTCAACCAGGGGTACCAGCTTACCTGAACAGGGCGGGGCTTCCAGAAGGGATCAAGGCTTCCACAAGCTGTCAGACCCTACAGCAAGCCCAGGCCAGGACACTGAGGTGGAGGGTTCCGCCCCAGCCCCAGCCCAGCCCAAGTCTGTGCGCCCTCTCCCTTGGCTGTGAGAGCACCACAGTGGGCCAGGGATGTGGGAGGTGTGTGACCATGTGTAGGCACAAGCGCATGTGATTGAGAGCATGGTGGAGTGCGCATGTGTGCATGTGTGCATGCCTGGAGGGAGGAGGGAAGTTCTAGCTGCAAGTCTAGGGACTTATAAACCGTGTGGAAGAATTTGTCTCAGATGTCAATTGAAAGCGTTTTCAAATGTCTACCCCGCCCCCTCTCCAGGAATGGGGGAAACGAGAACCCAATCCTGCCTCCTTCTTACCAGCCCCCCTGCCTGGCCTGGGGGCACAGCTGGAGCCTGCACCACCCTCTTTCCTGGCCCAGCCTCTCCCCTGGTGGGCCTAAGCGGAAGGGAGGGAAGGCAGCAGCTGCCTCACCTCCCCCCTCCCTGGGGAAAGGCCAAGAATCCTGTCCCTTCCCGGCCACCATTTTGTAACTGCTACAGAAACAGACACAAAATGGGGCAGCCCTGGCTGTGCTTGGTACCAATGCCCTGCACTTACACCTGTTTCTCCTGTAATTATCTCAGGCAGCAACAGTAGAGGGCAGACATGGCTTTCCCCAGGCCAGTGTCTACAAAGGGGGCTGGAAAAATCGGGCTCACTGCTGCTTCAGACAGTCTCCATAACCTAGGCTGAGAAGAGATAAGGGGCCCTGTCCTTCCCCTTCTCCCACCCCCCACTATGTACTTCATCCCAGCAGCTCAGGAGGCCAGGCTGACATTGACTAAGTGCCTTTTAGAAAGGTCGTAAGGAGCCTGTGCTCAGTCCCCAAGGCACAGAGTTTGGCTTCTCCTAGAAGCGGACTGTAGACCAGATTCCTGGCTGATAACGGCTCCAGGGAGGTTCTGCTGGAGTTGGGGCAGGGTTGGGAGGTATCTCTCAGCCTCTGCCTCCCTGCTCATCCATCCCTTCTTCCTATGGCAGCAGCTCTCAGATGCAGGCAGGGAGATTGAGATATTTAGTCTGAATGGTGAGTTCAGAAGTCTTCAAAAGGCTGAGCTGTGGGGCTTAGTGAGCTCCACCGTCTTCATGGAAAAGCATCTTTATCTCTGTCAGGGTCCAGTTTGGTGACTTCTGGTGAATACATTCTTTGGGGACCCTAGACATATTATTTCCACACCTAGTGGGCTGCAGAAGGATGAAGGGCTGCCCAGTATGGGGAAAAGGCTGAGTGGAAGGGGAAGGACATATTCCACCCACCCCATAAGCTCCTGTTCAAGCAGATGGCATTGCCCCTGGTTCCAGACATGGCTAGGAGCCCAGAGGCTGGACCTGGGGAAGGCTGGCCAGGTGGGCATGACTCAAGCCACAGAGGCCAGGCTAGGTTTGGGGGCTGGGACTTCCTCCAGGCTCACCCTCACTGTAAAGATCCTCTCTGCCGAAACAGATGAAGCGATGACATGAGATGTAAATGTTTTCTGTGATTTAAGACAGAAAACGTACCTGAAAACCAACACCTATGACAGAAATGAACACCTCGGTGGGAGGGGGAGGGGGACGGGGAGAGCGGGCCAGAAAGGGAGGTGATGACTGAGCAGGCTGTACCCCACTCAGCCCTGGCTCAACTGTCCCAGACACGCTGCGGCCCCGGCTCCCTCCCCACCCTCTCCCCGCGCCCCGCCAGCCCCTTCCCCATCCTCTCCGCATCCTCTCCTCCATTCCACGTGCCGGGCGAGCCTGGTCTCTGCGCCCCTGGCGCGCTCTCCGAGTTCCCCACCCCTCTGGGGCTCCTGGACCCCCAGGCAGAAGGGGCGCTCCCCGACACGCGGAAACGGCTCCGCCAGCGGGAATAAACAAGCCGCCTGCCCCGCCGGCCGGGAGGAGATGAAAGCCCGGGGTTTCTCCTCTGATCATGAAACAGGCTCTGAAAGGGTGCGGGGCTGGAGCCATTATCTAGTTCATACGCGGAAATGGTTTTAGAATGAACTGCTAAGATAAGCTTCCTTGGACGTTTCTTGGTGTAGAGGCTTGTGGGGCACGGAGCAAGGCTTTTGGGGCAATTTAATTTTGGCAACAAATCCGTAAATGCAAACTCGCTGCTGAGAGGGGACATGCAAGTTACAGCTGGGCTCAGAGAGCCGCCAATTCAAGGCGGTGACCTACTCGCGCCACCCCCACCACCAATCCCGCAAGGGGGGCAAGGAATAGCGGACCCAGGGGACCCATCAGATTCTCTCTGCCTAGCTGGGCCCCCAAGCCCCAAACCCACAGCAGCTCCGACTTCCTAGGTGGGTGGATGGGGGCACCCGAAGAGCAGCTATATATGCCTTCCCTTAAAAGTAGGCGTAAAACCAAATTGAAGGGGTAAGAAGTCTGGAAAGGAGTTCCCAGGGGGTGTGGCAGTGACTGGGAGGGCACACGAGAGGGATTCTGGGGGCCTGTAATGTTCTGTTTCTTAATCTGGGTGGTGGTCACATGGGTGTGTTCACTTCGTGAAAGTCTACTGAGCTGTACAATTAAGAATTGTTCACTCTTATGCAGGAATGTTCCACTTCAATAAAACTGACATTAAAAATTATATATGTGTGGATACATATGTACACGCACGCGCGTGCGCGCGCACACACACACACACACACACACACACACACAGACTGTGGAGCCCAGCGTCTGAAAGGAATAGGCTGCAGGCAAAAGGTAGAGGGTGCCACAGAAAACCCCACCCATCTTTCTATCCCTAGCGCCTGGGGGTCTTGAGGAAGAATTCTAGATATGTTGGGAAGAGGCCAGGGCCCAGCAACCAAGGCTGAATTTGGGGGAGTTTGTTGGGGGTGGGGTGACGGTGCTATCTATACTGAGACCAAATGATTTCTGAGAGCAATACAAAGCTACGTAATTTATTTCCATGTTGTACACACACACACGCGCGCACACACACACACGCACACACACACACAGAGTTTCCAAATTTGCTCAAAGCATTTTTAAGAAATATTTTCCCTGAGGTGGGGGGGCAGGAGTGAGGGTATGTGGAATGGATACTGTTTTAGAAGGTCAGTTGCTTCTCTTAGATTTTTTTTTTTTAAGACATTTCCTTCTGATAGACTTTTGCTTTCAGAAAATACTTTAGAAAGAGATCAAAGCACTCTCTCCCCAACCCACTTTCCCAGTGTCTTCAACCCTTACTTCTCTTATCACCCACGCCACTGGGCTCTGACGCTCTGTATACAGAGTGAGGGCAATTGGCTTTGAAGCCCCGGATTAAGCCGGGCCAAATCCTTGCCTCAGAATAACAAACAATACAGGTTCAACAGGAGTTCTCATCAGTAGTTCATTTTTCAAACGCAAATTCACTGTCACTAACACAAGCAACATTGAACTCAACAGGCTATGAAGGCTGATAGTGGAGATTTATCTGGTGGCACAACCATGACCTAGGAGTAGAGCAGTCAGACGGTTAGGAAATTTTCATTTTGGGGAGGTTTATATTTAAATTTTTGTGGAGCTCACTTTTATCTGTGTTTGGGAGAAAATGCAGTTTCTCACATGTATCAAGCCTGGCAGGGATGTGAGGAGGCAGAGAGAGGGGGCTGCTCTCTGCAGTCAACAGCATAAACCCTCTGGGCTTGGGGGCCTGAGAGGGACAGAGACTGAGCCTGGAGGGGTCTGGCCACATTGTACACCTGACAACAGGGGTTCCTGAACATTAAGAAATCCATGGCTCACAATGTGGTTGGCATTTTATTCACCAGATCAAGCTGTTTGAACATTCAAAGTCATTATCCCATGAAGAGGACTGTTCTCTCCCTCTGCCTTCAGACCTTCAAAGGGCTTAAGACAAGAAGCTTGTGACCCAAAGACTCAAACTGGCTTGAGAACATTCTGGCCATCCTTCTCTAGGACCAGCCATTCCTTCAACCGGACAGCAATTATCCTGCCTCTAACCAACCAAGGTCTCTAGGGCAGAACAACTCCATTTAAATCATTGAACTGGGGCCCCTTAAATAAGCAATCAAGGGAATTTCTCAAAGTTAAGGTTTTGTTTTGGGGATAGGGTATCATCTGCTTGGCTTCTGTCAACCTGGCAGCTTCCTAACCCTGCTTCTATCTACAAGAGCCAAGTGCTTTCACTCCTTTGGGATTGTGTTTATGTTCTCTTGGTTCTCCTCCAGCTCTAAAAGTCTAGGAATCTGTGAGTCAAGGTTCAGGAGAAGGATCCAGGCCATCTACTGAGAAATGGAAGTGTCCCAGGAAGGGTGCTGGTAGAGACCACAGGGAAGAGAACAAAGAGAAGTGCTGGGCAAGAGGTTGAAGAGTGATAAACCCAAGCAAACCATGCTGCCCATGGGAGGAAGACAATGAGGGGAGAGGGGGGACACAGGGATCAGAGGAGTGAAAGTGGTTTATGAAGTCAGTGGGCAGCTATGAAGGAGGAAAGGGGGTCTGTGAGAATGGTGGGGGAGGGGAGATGAGGCCAGTGACTTTCTTAAGGACTAGATCTGATATAAGGATAACCTTCTCCCAGAGAAATGAAAGACTGTGATGACTCCGCAATTGGCCAATATAATCACAGCCATTTAAAAATTATTATCATCATTCCCTGAGGCCCATCTATAAGACTCCACTATGATCAGGCACAAATGTCTGCCTGAAGTCAGTCAACTCTGGAAGTTGTGTGTGTGTGTGTGTGTGTGTGTGTGTGTGTGTGTGTTTTGGGGGAAGGGAGAAGGACCCAAGCAGATGCAGGAAACCCCACTGAGGAGAATCATAAATGCCTTTTGTTTAAAATGGCAGAGGCCAGGCAAGCCCGAAGATGGCCATCTATTTTTAAGAGACAAGGTTATTTCTGCTGCCTAAAAATGCAAGTTCTGGATCTTTCTCTGACTTCTTTTCTTCTATCCACCCACCTTCATACCTGAAATCCATTCAACAATTTACCATGCACTGCTCATATGATCCCTGGTTTGAGTAACCTAAAAAGAAAGGATGACAGGTAGGTCTACCTACAGTCACCATCTCTGTTTTACCTAACACCACTAAGCCACAGGAAGTTCAGGGCCTTGCCCAGGTACACTTGGCTAGGAAGAGGCAGGGCTTGTGAAACTTGGTCCTGCACTGTCCTCAGTGACTATTCCATGTGGCAACCTCTACCAGGCTTCCCTAATATATCCACCTTCCTCATCCTCAAAATGCAGCAAACTCAGGCCCTGACATCTCTCTGCTCTCTCTCCTGATAGAGACCCTGAGTGGCCTTGTCATATCTCAGACTTAGGCTTGAGGGCAGATGAGTACCCAAACCTCTACTCCCACAAAACAAAGGAAACCTTGCAAGGCCTGCCAGTGAGCAGACAGGAAGGATCACAGCACTCCTATACTCCATATAGCAAACCACCGGTTTTTTGTTCCCTTTGAAAAGCCCACCATTCCCTAAGCAGTGTAACAGAGTAGAAGAAAAAATGCTGAGTGGATGCCAGACATTTCTCTAACTATGATTAATATTATTAGCATTTATTACATTATTATAGTTAGCATTTATTATGTGCTTACATGTACCAGGAGCTGTGCTAAGTGCTTTATATACAACTGTATGAAGAAGGACCTATTATTTTACAGATGGAGATGAGGATGGGACAGAGACCCTGAAGTACCTTGCCTGCGGGTTGCACAGATGGAAGTAGCTGAGCTGGAACTGAAACCCCTGCTGTCTGACTCCAGATTCCTGGCCCCTGATGTTTCACCATCTTATTCCTCACACACACAAAAAAACAGTTATGAGCCCACAGTTCAGGTGAAGGGGCACCTAACCTGTCCCCCAGGGATCAAAATCATGTGTGAGTATGTGGAGGAGGCAAAGTAGGTAGGTGAGGGGGTTTCTGAAGCTGAACTTTCCAGCTTCTCTGCAACAATCTCCCTTCACCTGATAACCACTCTCCTGCCATTGCTGCCCCACCCCGGACCACCGCCCCACCAAGAGTCTCTCCCTCTTGCCCGTCTGTGTCTTCCTCCTCTCACACTCTCCTCCCGGGTTCTCTCCCACAGACACCAGCGCATTTTAAAGATGTTTCCACTTTATAAATCATCCCTCTCTGGCAGCCACCCCAGAGCTGCTCCCGGAACAACAAACACAGGGCCCTTGGCGGAGGAGGGGGCTGGCAACAGGAATAAACACCCCACCCCGAGGGATGAGAGACGTGGGGTTCACGCTGCCCCTCAAAAGTTATGGAAACAGGAAAACAGGGTCCCGTCACCTTTCTCCATCTGTTGAGGGGCATCTCCTGGTCCCCAATCAATGCAATCCTGAGAAACCCTGTATGTCCCCATGGAGGTCGAAGCAGTCCCCCAGGGGGCCAAAAGTGCCTGAGCAGGGGCCGGGGCTGTCGGGATCATTATTTGCATGTCATTTACATAGTGCTGTCCCTCTCCCCTTCTGTCCAGGGCTCTCTCTTGCAAATAAGCCCGCATCCGGCTTCGGCTTCGGGCAATCCAGTCGGAAGCCCAAGCCGTGGCAGGACGTGCCGCTAAGGCAAGAGCGGTGGAGGGAACTCCAGTCGCCCCCCAGGCTGCAGACCGAGAGGACTGCTAAGGGAGCCTCTGGTGATCCCCATTGCTCCCACCTGTCATCCCCCAAGTAAATCTCCCAACGCTGACCTGCCCGCCTTGGTGATGATCATCTCCGTGCCCGCCTCGTGGAACTTCTTCCAGAGCTCCTTCTCATGCAGGCCCACCTTGATGTTCTCGATGGTCTAGGGATGGGAGGGAGGCGGATTTATGTTGGCCTGGCCCGCGGCTTCACGCGAGGCCCTCAGAAAAGAGAACGCAACCCAAGGACCTATGCAGGACACTGCCAGCCCCGGGAGCCCCTGCCTCAAGATTTCGTTTCACGAAATTATTCTGTACCGTTGATACATTTTTATAAACGTACTCAGTGGCGGAAATCCTTTCCTTTTGAGCCAAACCTATAGATGAGCCGGCAGAGGACACATAAACTGACCTGCCAGGGTAGATGACCCACTCGTATACAGACATAAACACTCTTGGTGGCCGGACATAGCCGCAGCCTGGCGCGCAGACGCACGTACCCGGGAAGGGCGCACACCACCTCGGCCGGACGCGCGCACCCGCGCACACTGCACGCGGACCCGCACAGGGATTCCGTCCATCATCAAGTTATCACCGTGACCCTATCGGTGATGTCCCCACGGCCTCCGAGCTCCGCGGCGGCTCCCGAACACACTCGGCCGGCCAGGGCCAGGGCCGCTCTTCCCGCCGGGTCCCAGGCTTTGGCACCCGGCCTCTGAGGGTCGTCGGAGCGGGACACTTGGCCCGCACTCACTCCGCTGCCGCCGGGGTGCCCTCCCCCGCCGGTCCCAGAGTAGCCCGGAGGGATCCAAATGGAGGAGGGTCGAAAGGCAGAGCGAGCCCTGCCCGGGGGAGCACCAACAGGCAGATAGTCCAGGACGCGGCCAGATCCCCCAAGAAGCGAGTCGGGCCGGCAGTGGGGCGGACTGACAGATACAGGCGGATCTGCAGACAGACGCCCGACCTCTACCCGACGTCCGACACGCCCCTACCTGCTCCGCGGCGGCGGCAGCGGCGACCTCGGCGCCAGGGCCCGGGGGGCTGCCGAGCGCAGCTCCGCTGAGGCCTGGCGTGGCCAGCGCGGGCTCGGGGGCGTTGGCGGAGTTGGCGGCGTTGGCCTCGCCGCCGAGCGCTGGGCCCGGGGCCCGGAAGGCCTCCTCGCTCTCCGACAGGCCCTTATCCTGCAGCATCTCCTGCGGGCACAGCACACACCAGTCACATGCCCAGGTCCACACTGGCCAGAGGCCCTGCAGTACCTCTCGAGCCCAGCCGGGGGGCTTCAGGCCGGAGGGGAGGCAGCCCCCGCAAACGTGCACCCCGCCCCCTACTGAGCTGGGAGAGGGAGAATATGCAGAGGGCAGGACCCTAGCCTCCTCCCTCTGGGTTCTGGACCTGGGAGGGTCTACTGTGCGGTGCAGTCTGCCTGCCCTGGGGTGTGGGTCTGAAATGAGTAGGTCTGGGGGGGAAGGACCGCCCTCTAGGCATTGCCCCAGCTGCACCCCCAGTCCCGCCCTCCTGCTGGGCTCCTCTGGAGCCTGAGTCTTTTGGTCTTTTTCGGCTGTTCGCTAATAACTGGAGTCCAGGCTCACTCTTGGGCCAGGGCAGCCAGGACACTTCCTGGACAGGCAGGAGAAGAGAACCAGGCCAAGGGGGCAGCACTCAGGCTCCTGGGGCTCCACACCTGCAGAAAGGGCCTAGAGCTGGGCAGGTCCCTCAGACCCGAATCACCCATCTGCCCTCACCCACTCTTTCAGACAGCAGTCAGGCAGGGGCTTCCTGAATGAAAGGCTTCCACTCCCTCACATTTCCACTTCCACAGACACCTTGTATGTCACTCACGCGGGCAAACGCATCCTCACACCTAGACACAGCACCCTCACACAACCTCCTAGTCACCCAAGCAGCCACACTGTCTTAAGGTTGTTGCGTCAGCCAGGGCTTCCCCAGCTTTGCACTCACATTCATACTCTCTGGCTCACTCACACTTTTAGCTCTGAAGGGCTCTGCTCTTGTGCAAAAGACCCAGACCCTTCTCAGCTAAGGAATAGGTCAATTGGGTGGGTCCCCTTCACAGACACAGCTTTGTCCTGCCCCTGGGCACAGCAATCCTTCCCCAAGTGTCTAGGACTGTTCACCCACCTGCCCATGTGCTTGCTCCCTTCTGGAAGCTGGTCCTTTGATACCAGGGGAACAGTCCAGCCTGCTTGGATCTGCCCTTCCTGCCTCCATCATGGGTGCAACCCAGCATTATCCCTGCTTCTCTTTTCTACCTCCCTGCTCCTTCTCCCTTCTGGATCTGGGCAAGTTCTGGTGCAGCTTTCTATATGTCTGGCTGCCTCTCTTGTAATGGATCTTCCCCCTTTCTCCTCCTACCTTCTTTCTGTCGTCCCCTGAATCTCTCTGGGCATCACAACACCCAGGCCCCTTGCCTTTCCTGTCCACTGACCTCCCCATCCCAGGGCCTAGACATCCGCTCACGGCTCACCAGGGCCTCACAAAGTAAATAAGCCAAGTGCAACCGAGGAGATAAAAAGAGACCAGGGCCAGCTGAGGCTGGGAAAAGCCCGTAAAGATAAGGTTGACAGCCTGGCTGGTCCTCAGGCCACAGGCGGCAGGGGAAAAGGCTCGCTCTGGCATGGCCACCGCCAGAACCCACCCTAGGCCACATGCGCATTACGGGGCCTAGACTAGGAAACCCGAGTCTCCAGGCGATGGGACACTGTGCGGTGAGGGTAGTCACGAGCTCTGGCCCAAGACGCTGATTTCGACTATATCTGGGGTCAACCCGGATGGGCGCCCGAGATCGGCTGCTCTCAGACTGCTCCCAGGTGCGGCAGCCCGCGTGGGGCCAGGAGGAGGGGCTGCCTGGCGCGATACTGCTTTGACCACTAGGTCCTCTTCGGGACGCTTGTCACACCTGGAGCCACGAAGCCGCGCGGTCCGGCAGGCGCCTGGGCGAATCCCGCCGCTCCTGCTGGAGTCGAAGCTTCACCCTGCTCTCTTTCCCCTCCCCAGGGTTCGCCTTTTCTTTTTCTTTCGGCCAGGGAGCCACATCCCGAAATCGCCACAGCTCGCCCTAGCTGGAGCTCCCCGCTAATTTCCTTTTCTTCCCGCCCGGCTGGCCCAGAGCGGCCCTCCCGGCGGTCCCTTCCGCATAGCCGCGTCCAGCACCCAGCCGGAGCCCGCCGCCCGCCGCCCCTCTCGCCTCTCTCGCCCCTCTCGTGGACCCACAGCGAGCGCGGACGGCCGGTTCCACGTCGGTTGCTTTCAGCCTCCTCGTTTTCTAAGGAGAACAGTATTTTTCTTTTCACTTTAGATTACTGGTGATCTTTTTCCTGCACTAGGGGAATTGTTATATTTTAATTATCTCTATTATCACAGAACTGTATTCTGGTCAGTTCAATAACATGAAGAATATTTGTCCTATCACATAAATTATATTATTTTTTTATTTTTAACTATATGGTTAAAAGTACTGGTTTGATTTATTAATTCATCATTTTTAAATATGTTGTTGTTGCTCTTCTGTCAGTGCTCCATCATTCTAGGACCTGGTGTTCCAATAGGTCACGTTAATCTAGAGTTATTTTTAGTTTTACTCTGTACCCTTAAAATATTTCAGTTATTGGCTCCTGGGTCTCTTTGTACTTTGTCATAGATTCAATAACTTATTTACTATAACTTGTAATATTATTGTTTTCAATATTCACATTAATTTTCTTCACATCCTTATAATACTTCCTGTTATTTAGCCATTATTTGTTCTGTTAGGATTGTTTGCAATACTCCAGGTATTCTTCATCGCATTGTTACAATATCTTGTTACTTTGTCATTATGGGTAATGCTATGGATCTTAATTCGCTAATTATTTTTCATCACATCATTACTTGTTACTTTGTCATAATTTGTAATATTGCCGTAGCTCTTAATACTCTGGTTATTTTTCATCACATTGGCAGAATACTTCTTATTACTCTACCATTATTTATAATGTTGTTAGGACTATTAATACCTTGGTCATAAATTGTCATATCACTCCAGCAATTCTTGTTGTTGTCTTTATTTGTATTACTATTGCTGTTAAGATTTTGGTTAATATTTATTATAATAATTCATTATAGTATCAAAAATTATATGATAGTATTCTTTCAATTCTAATATTAATTCTCTTAATAGTACTTTTTATTGTTTGCCTTTCTCCCACATTTTTATCATTTGTTATGCTATTACTATTTTGTGTATTATTGCTATCGATTTTAATACAATGGTTCTTATCACATTGTCCCTATATTTGGAGTTACTTTGTCTCTGAACTTTTTACATTTGTGGTTATAGTTTTCACTTGATTCTAAAAGTGACGATTGTTTTATTGTTGTTTTAAAGTCCGAGTACCGTATTAGTTATGCCGCTTAGCCCTGTTTCTTTGGTAATTGCTTGCTCACATCCTGATAATCCTTGATAATCGATCATTATTTACATATAGCTCTCCTTGCTTTAATTTTGACAAGCCTGTTACATCAAAGGCTCTGAAGTCCCATGTTCCGATCACACACATTTCTACATTGCTGCAAGTACCCTGGCCCTCTTCATTGGTTTTTCTTATCCTGCAAACACAAATTTCAAGGCCACCGTTCCTTGTTTCTTCGGCACTGGCGCAGTCGTCTCTATGCTCTTGGGTCCCTATACCCAATTCGTCCCGTCACTCAGAGAGGAAGCCTCGTGCCCCAACCGCTAGAAGTGGGGCCGAGGCTGCAGCCAGATCTGAGGCATTTCGCGCCGCTCTCTTGTCGCCTCCACCGTCCCCGAAGTTCTTACCCCGGTCCCGTTATTCATTCGTTTCCAGCGTATCGCCCTCGACTCTGCAGCCTAACCCTGGGCCCGGGGTGACTCCTGTCTCGCACGCCTGTCTCATCCCCTTCCCCGCCGGAATCCACACTCACCCTAACTGCGTTGCCGCATGCGGAGGCGCCTGCGGCCCGAGGTCCACTGCAGGCTCGGGTCCGAGGAGCAGGGGACAGCCAGGGCTCCGACTCGGGGCCGTTGGGTCAGGGTCCCGCTGCCCGCCGCGCCCTCGGGGCGGGACACATCCCAGCTCTGGAGCGGGCCCTTGATCTCAGAGGCTGCACTTTGGGGCCTCAGCTCCCTCCTCCTCCCTCTCTCCCTGCGGGGACGCCCCCCCTCTGACGTCGCCGCTGTCAATCAGTCTGCGCCTGCCGCCCCCCGGGGAGGGGGCCTCAAGGGTACCGTGGCTCCGCGGCCCCAGGACCCCGAGCCTGGAGCGAGCCGCTCGCTCTCCAACCGCGCGGCCTGGTGCTGGTCCCTGAGCTGGAAGCCCGCATGGTTTAGATTAGAGGGGCGGGAAGAGCGGGCGAGAGGCCCGGACGCGCCGTGCGGCTCCCACCCGAGGCTCGACATCCAGGACCGCAACCGCATAGCTGCGGCGCGGCCCGCACACCCGGCGCTCCACGAAGGGTCCTGCCCGGGCCTGGGCCACTTCCAGATCACCGGCCTGCACCAAGCCCCAGCTGCGGGCTCGCCGCCCGCACACGCGCCTGTCGGAGCCCGCTCACAGCCCTGCACGCTATTTCTTCGCCTGCCTACTTTCCGGGTCGCAGGCTCCCACGCTCCCTCGGTGCAGCACTCGGCCTACCGACCATGCCCAGCACACATTCTCATACATTCTCACACCTACACGCTCCAGCCAGCACTCGCTTCTGCTATCGGGCTCTGGGTACCGTCGCGACGGCCCGCACGGCCTTATCTGGGCAGGGTCCCTCTGCGCACCGGCCCCTGCTCATCCGGGCTCAGCGAGCAGCGGGCGCTGGACCCGGCTGGAGGGCCTCAGAATCGGCCCGGGAGGTCACGGGTGGGAGCAGGCCCTGAGCTCAGACGGGGAGGAAGCCTGGAGCGGCACAGGCAGCGGGGAGGTGCTGCGCCAGCCTCTGAATCCGAGCCGAGGCCCAGGCTCCAAGGTGCCAGGCTTGGCAGAGCCTCTTGGGGGAATTGCAGCGAGGGCAAAGACTCTGCCAGCAGCTCCCCTGAGATCTCAGGGAGCTGAAGTGGAAGCCCAATGCCTGCTCCAGTCTAGGAGCAGACTGGCCTCTATGACTACGAAAGTGAGGCCCCCTCAGCTGCCTAGACCTCGCTGGTCAGCCTCTGACGCCCAACTCCCTGTCTCCACTTACTTCCATTTCTCTGTCTGTAACTCCCTACAGGATCCTTCAGCTCTACAACAGACAGACCCATGTGGACCTCAGCCCATGTCCAAGCCTCATAGCTTGACACATGCCTAGAATGCTGGGGCAAGGATAGGTCTGCCCACCCATCCCCAAGGCTCCAGAGTCTTCTGTCAAATAGGATTTTCATCCTCTTGGTTCTCAGCATGAGCTGCAGTTCTCCCTTTACTAGTGTCCCCAACCTTTCCAATCAGCCTCTGTTCCTTTCCAGACTCTGACTTCAAAATTCGATTCAAGGGAACAGGAGGGGGAAATTCTTTCACTGGATGGATCTGTCCCTTTTCCAACGCTAGGAAATGGAAAGGCAGCATCAGTGCCTCTCCCACGCCCCTGTGCTCAAAGGAGGAAGCAAAATACCAACTCAGAAAAGCCAGATGCTGCTGACAGGACTGTAACCCAATTCCGCAATGGGCCCACTGCTCAAAAATCCCTATCACCCTCAGCAGTACCAGATTCCGCTACCCCATCTTCCCTTCACAGCCTGTCTCATGGAGTCCCAAATCAGGAAGGGGAAGTAGGGTCTAAGACGGGTGGAGAAGCTTAATCCTCCCTGCATCCTTTCTCCTCTTGAAGTGGAGAAAGTGAAGGCCCTGGCGTTTCAGGAGACGCCTGGGGAGTCATGTTTCCTGTGTTAGGGGGAACTGCATGAAACGCCTCAGCTTCTGCTCCCAAGCCCCCTCCCATGCTGTTTCCAACAGCCTGTAGGGAAATCCCCTGTAAATAAATAGTATACAGATTAACCAACCAATTACTGTGTTAGAATGGTGAACAGGGATAGTAGTGAATCACCAAGTACCATGGGAGACTGGAGTTAGGCCAGACTCTGGAAAGAATTTGCTGACAGTCACTGGAGGACATTCATAATGAGACTATCTAGTGTAGCTCTTTAAAGAAACTAGAGTGGAGCCTCTCTATAAGTGCAAGGCTTTCTGGAGACTCACGGACTCATAGACATGGATTTTGAACTCACAGCCCAAATCAATATCGATTAGTTCATGATGACATGGAGCAATGAGATGGAAGGAACAGGCAAGGTTTTGGTGATGAAAAGAAAGGAGCAAAGCAGTCAGCAAACAAGTAAGAGAAAGGGAGGATATGTACACACATTCTCCATTACTGGAATGGAATACTTTATTTCATTGATTCTAAGACACACATTTTCACATTTTGACATCTCTGATATTGGGATGGATCTTAAAATCAATGGTGTGTCACAGTTCAGTGTTTTTTCTTCTTAGTGGTATGTAAAATAATAGAGTAGCTGACAATTGATGAAGTATAGTCTTTGCTGATAAATGGCCTATGGAAAAAAGAAAAGATCATTTTTTTCCCCTCCAAAGCTGTTTGAGGAATTCAAGGTGCAAAAACCCTCCTCAACTAGCAAATAGTTGACCATAACCAAGCATTTATCGCACCAACTTGGGTTGGTTCAGGGGCAAGTCCTCAGGTTTGGTGTCAGACTGACCTTGGTTTAAAACCTGGCTCTTAGGCAAGTCCCTTAACACTTACGTAAAGTAAGAATAATCACACCAATCTACTAGCTTATTGAGAGGTTTGGCCAAGTTAATACATGTAAATGCTTGACATGTGGTACATAGTTAATAAAGGTTAGTTCCCAAGTAATTTTAAAATTTATTTTATCCCACCTTTTTCCCAAAAAAGTCTGAAGTGACTTATCACCAAAATAAGCTAATAAAAATACAAGTAGAAAGAAAATAAGATCGAGGAAAAAGGAGAAAGAATATATGCTATCACTAAGTGTTGACAAAGTTGCTATTATTGAGGGCAAAATCTGGCTTAACAGCAGCAGGATCAAATGATAGTTCTCCATTTCAGATATACAGAAACATTTCTTTGGTGAAGGATTGGGGAACAAACTTTGTCCTGGCCCTAAATTTTAAAGTAGTTGCTCATGTAAACTTTTATTCTTACATCTATACAGTATATTACCATTGACAAAGTCGTTTTACAGCTATAATCTCATTTGTAGCTGTAGTAATTCTGTTTTATCCCCATCAGAGGAAAAGCTGAGTAATCATTAGTCAATTGATTGGCTAAGTAGTTAATAACTTCCAATTCACTAATGAATGACCTGCAAACTTATTAATTAATCACCTAAATAATCAATCCCAAAGAGAGCAGGGTCTACAGGACAAGCTGGAGAATTCCAGTTAATGCAGAAAGGTGGCTCACCCAGAGCCTAGGGTGGGTTTCGTTGAAGATGACTATGTAAGCTGGCCCATTATGTAGCAAAAAGCTATTACAATTTTTTTAAAACCTAGGTTTTGAGAGTACTTAATAAATTCCAATGTCAAGCCTCACTCTAAACCAAATGAATCAGAATCTCTGAGAATAGGGTCAAGGGTTAGAACCACTGCTCTGTGCCAAACATGGAAATCTTGTTCCCTGCTCTCCTAGTCTCCTTTGTAGCTAGGAATGGTCATGTGATCCAAGTTGGCCAATGAGGCCTAAGTGGAAGACTGGAAGGGAGGCAGGTTGGGGGGAATGTTTTGCTTTCTTGATAAAGGGGAAGACATAATCTTCTTTTCCCCTGTGGATGTGATCCTTGTAGTTCTCACTTTCTAGAGACCTCAAGGCAGGAAGGATGAAGGCCAAATATACTAAGGCTATAAGAGCAAAAAGAGCCTGGGATCCTGATGGCATCACCGAACAGGTATACCAGTGCCAGCCTGCTTCTCGTAACATGAGAAAAAGAAACCCTATTTATTTATATCATTTTTAGTCTGGATTTCTGTTACTTACAGCAAAATATACTCCTGAAACATACAGTTCCAGCTCAATGTTGAGTCTTTAGGTACCCCATAATGGAAGATACATTTTCGAATAGCTGTATGTGTCCTTGTGTATGTGCACATAAGTTCCCATTCAAATCCAGTAAACAAAACCCCTCCACACTTCTTTCCCAGCCATATTATTCCGTGTGTTCTATGTTCTAAGGCCAGGGATCCTTATTAAGCTCCCAAAAAGAAAGGATGGGTGAATAATCAGGGAATTTACATGTCTTCTGTGGCTTTATTGTTACCCAGTAGCCACAAACCTTAGTTCTAGATTTCTCAGCCCACATCCCATTGGGATTCTCAAGCTCAGCACAACTGGGGTGGTGGAAGGAGTTTGAGCTCATTCTGGAAATTGGAGGACTGAGCAAGGGGGAAGGGTAGGTGGCAGCTGCTGCTGTGGGTGCTTCCCCTCATACCACAGATACAAGTCTGTTTACCTGACCTCTCACCCTAGCCTCCCAGGGCTTCTCTCACAAAGAGAATTAGGAAACTTCCAGTTAGAAGGAACTGTGGACTGGGCCAGCCTGATCCTTGACCTGGGTGAGGTATACTGCTCTGAGACTCCTCAGGAATGAGAGCAGAGGCAGTGATTAGCACAGGTGGATCCCTCCTATAACTTTCATTTGAGGCATTATAGAGGCAAGGAATGCTCAAATCTGGGTTTTCTATAGTCAGGCCTCGCAATCTAGTCTTTCTTTCCCGAATCTTTATCTGTAGGTGGATTCTCTGAAGATCAAACTTTCTTCCCAATTACAGGACATGCTCCTGAACTGCAACTCCCTTCCCTTTCCTCTGAGACACACACTTATTTTACTATCTGACTGAGGAAGGTATATTTATGAGGGTTGTGACAGGTTAAAACAATTTCTAAGTCAGAGAAATTATTTAATTGTCTGACACCCTTTTCCTTCCTCCTCCTTCTCCCCTCCATCCTCCCCCAGCATGAGTTATCCAAAACTGGCTTTTAATTTGGTTCCTCAGGGATTGTTTTGGAATGAGGAACTGAAGCAAATTAGAATTCAAGAATGAGAAAGAATGTGAGCTATCAGAAAACCCTTGGAATTTGAAAGTAGAAAATTTAATTCAGGTCTTTAGCAGGCTATATTACAGAAGGACTTGGAGCACGATCAGCTTTAAGCCTCTGTTTCCTCATCTGTAAAATGAATTTAATAATAACAGGCTATTATTAAAGGATGGGTAGTAGGAAGGATGAAGTGATATCACACAGAGAAAAAAGTGCTTTAAGAGCTCACAATAATAGCTAACATTTACTGAGCATCAACAATGTGCGTGGCAGGATTCTAAGAGTTTTATGTGCTTTCTCTCATTTTAACCTTACCACTTTACCAGGTGGGCACTATCATTATCCCCAGTTTGCAGATGAAGAAATTGGGTATTTTGCTCAGGGTCATACAACCAGTAAAGGAAGTCAGAATTTGGACCCAATTCATTTGGATCTTCAGTGCCCATGCTTCTAAATGTACTGCTCTACAGTCACTTAACCTAAACTGGTTTCATATGTTAAACAAGGATAACAGTACTTCCCCCACAGGGTTGTTGTAAGAGAGTAAAATACTGCCTGATACATAGTAAAACTAGTACCATTATTGTAAATAAGACTTGTCCAAGGTCTCACAGTAAAAGGTCATTGGACCTGTAAGACTCCAGAGCCCAAGATCTTAACTATTGTTATTGTTCATTTCTTAAAAAATAAAATACTCAAAAAAATAATAAAATAAAATACTCACCCAGAGACCAAAGACTTAATCATCTCTTTCTTTAGAATCCCAACTGAGAGAGAGATATAGTACACCCTTCAGAGTCCTCAAAACCATGATCTGTCTCCTGTTGACCCCAACCAAGCTGGCCACTGGAAGAGTCATCAGGATCCATGGGAGTGGGTGGCTCATTCACCAGGACACATTTGTGGTGGAATGGAGAGCGTTCCACACACACTCTACCACAAGCTTTGTGCAAAGGCAGTGCTGACGGCCCTTTTTTGCAGGTAACACTGTCTTGGCCCCAAAAAGCAAGTGCTTGACTAATGCAGGCACAATGGAGATAAAGATAAATGTGCTTTCATCTGAAATAAAACCCTCTATTGTTCCTTACCTCCAAGATCCATAAGCTCTATCTATCTAATGTTTGGGAAGTACCTTCTAATATCTACCTTCAACTCCTCTTGCTGCGGTTGGTCCTTTCTCTGCTTCTAAGAAATCAGATACATGCTGGGGCTGTTAACTGGTCAGATCTCCACAGTAAGAGTTTCCATTCCCTCATTCAGCCCCTGAAGCTGCGTGGACGGAGCCGTCCAAGGAGCCCTAAGCCCAGGAACTATGCCAACACTGGCACTGAACAAGGCACAGACCCCAGTCTGTGCGGTCTTGGGAGGGAGGCCCAAGTCTGTGGCTCCTCCAGAATTCAACGAGCCCTGGAAAGGGAGGACAGGAAGGAGTTCCCAGACCTGAATCCTCCACATCTCTGAATTTTCTGAAGTTTCGCCTTTGAACACGGTCCTTTATTTATTGGGCCTCATTTAACCTCAGCCATGTCCTCCTGGGATCATTTATTTGGTAACTGCCACTCAGCCTGCTCTGGCATTAACCTTATAATCCTACTGATTTCCTCCAAGCTAGTTGGGGGTTTTCTCGACTTCTTCCTGGTCTGCTAGGGGCTGATTTCCAGTTCTGGTCATTACCAAGGAAAAGGCCCCAGACTAGTAAGGGCCTGTCTCCAGGACCATGTGGGAGTTCGTTGTACACACCTTGGCCCTTCCCAGGCTGTGAGAGAGAGGGATTCGTAAAGCCGCCTTGGTTGCTTAAGAGTGAGGTAAGGTGGCTGAGGGCTCACCACCACCGCCAGGAGCTCCCCAAGTGGTTCTTGAGGCTGTCCTTCAGCTCAAAAAGCCTGAGCTTCACCAATCGCAGCTTCCCTTGGCCCGGAACCCCGCCCCTTCTGCCATCTTGGATTACAGAGGGCTACAGGACCCAATCACCGGGTGGGAAGCGAGTGAGGGTGGCGCCAAGTCTGCAGCTCGAGCTCACGTGGCCCCTTGGCCTGGGCCTTCCCGCCACCTGCAGCAGGAGCCTGGCCCTTGTCGAGCTGCAGCTGCAGTTCCCAGACACCACCCCAGCCCGTCGCCAGGGGATTAGTGTCCATCTGTCTGTTTCGAAAGCCTCAGTGGGGGTTGTCCTGCCCCACACAAGAGCCTACCCTTTGCCCTTCCCCAGGACCACTCCCCCCAGAGTCCAGCTTGGGCAGCGGGGATTGCGTTGGGGAATCTAACAGCCTGGGCTGCTCTCTCCTACAGCTGAAGTGTGGGGTGACGGGAGGCCCCCTCCCCAACGAGCCTGAGCCACATGTGCTGGGAAGTTCATTTCCCCTTGTTTTGCAGAACGGGCTCAGGGATTGACCCCAGGAGTGACCCCAGTGTCAGGAGGCATTAATGATCTCCATACGGGCAATAAACAGGCAGACCGGCTGGCTTGGCGTGGAGGTGCCCTGGAGTGGGGCTGCCTTATTAGCCTCACATTCATTCATGGGTGGAGACTTAATTAGTGAGGGCTCCCTCATCTGTCTCCCCTCCCCCAAACATCCTTGCACTCCATGGGAACGTGATTGGAGACGTTGGAGTCCTTAGACTGAGTCTTCTGCTCCTCGTGGTCCTCCTCAAGAGGCAGCAGCTCAACCATTTGTCCACTTCTAACGGGACTTCTAACTTGGGTCTGATAATGTCAGTCTTGCAATTTCACTCACTCTGAGTCAGCTCACCTTTTTGTCTACAAGCACGCAGGAACAAGAAGGCCTTACTCATCTTTAACTTAAATCTCTCCTGAATATTTGAGTTTGAGCCCTATTTTCCCAAAGAGCAAGGGAATAAATAGATGGTTATCAGCCTTGGGGGGGATGGGGATGGGGGGGTGCAAACAGCCTTTAGCATCTGCCTAGACTATTAAAAGCACAATCTAATTTATATAACATATCTCTCTCTAAATCCATTTCTACCAGGTTGGTTACTTGTTCTAGGTATGTGACCTAACCTCTTGGGGCTTCAGTTTCCTAATCTGTATAGTTCATTTAAGATCCATCAAACACTACATGCTAGGCACAGTGCTAAGCAGGAGGGTAGTGAAGCTGAGGAAAACTTAGGCCCTTCTTTAGGAGAGCTCCCAGTCTAATGGTAGTGACAGACTTGTAAACAAATGGAGTAATAAAATGTACTCTGAACTATAAGTCCATACTGAATGTGATGAGAGTACAAAAGAGGGAATAACCAACTTATCATGGCTTGTTGAGGAAGGTTCTATGAGGAGATGACAGATGACACCTGAGTCCATCTTTGAAAGATGAATATGTATGGGATCCTGAGAGAGAGAGAATGTGAAGAGAGCATCCCAAGAAAAGGGAAGAACATGTACAAAGGCACAGAAGGCATGTTTGAAGAGCAGTGGGGCTGCAGTGGTGGAAAGGTAAAGTTTGGGAATGGCCTTGAAAACACATTAATAACTTTATCAAGACAGCCACTGCAGTACATTGAGCTCTGCAGAGACAGCCCCAGGGCAAGTGAGAGCCAGACAGGAACTGGGTGGCTCTGAGCCTTGCTGAAGAAAAATAACTATATATGGGCAAAGGAGATCCTAAGAAGCCAAGAGGCAAGATATCATCATATACATTCTTTGTGCAAACTTGCTGGGAAGAGCACAAGAAGCACCCAGATGCCTCAGTCAACTCCTCAGAGTTTTCTAAGAAGTGTCTGGATTGGTGAAAAATCATGTCTGCTAAAGAGAAAGGAAAATTTTAAGATGTGGCAAAAGTGGACAAGGCCCATTATGAAAGAGCATGAAAACTTATCCCTCCTAAAGGGGAAATAAAAATGTTCAAGGATCTCAATGTACCCAAGAGGCCTCCTTTGGCCTTCTTCTTGTTTTGTTCTGAGTATCACTCGGAAATCAAAGGGGAACATCTGGGCCTATCAATTGGGAATTTTGCAAAGAAACGGAGAGACATGGAATAACACTACTGCAGATGACAAGCAGCCTTATGAAAAAAAACTGCTAAGCTGAAGGAAAAACACAAAAAATATTGCTATATACTGAGCTAAAGGAAAGCCGATGAGGCAAAAAAAAAGGGGGAGGGGCGGGGAGGAGTTGTTAAGGCTGAAAAAAAGCAAGAAAAAAAAGAAAAACGAGGAAGATGAGAATGAGAAGGAGGAAGATGAAGATGATGATGAATAAGTTGGTTCTAGCACAGTTTTTATTTTTCTTGTTTATAAAACATTTAACCCCCGTACACACCTTTTAAAGAAAGAAATTGAAATGTAAAGTTGTGTAAGATTTGTTTTCACACTGCACAGTTCCTTTTTTGTATGGTTAACACACTGCTGAATATGTCTTTAGATAGCCCTGTCCTTGTGGTATTTCCAATAGCTACTAACCTTGCCTGGTACAGTATGAGAGTTGCAAATTGGCATGGATATTTAAACAAGTGGGTTCTTGGTGCACAGTACAATTCAGTTATATAGGAGATGGTAGTTGTTTTTATCTTCAGTTGTCTCTGGTGCAGCTTATATGAAATAATTACTGTTCTGTTAACCGAATACCACTCTAATCAAAAATAAAAAGGTTGCAGCTGTTTCGTTGACATTCTGAATGTTTCTAAGTAAGTGCAATTTTAAAAAATTAGTGCTGTTGTTTTTTTCTGACATTTTTTTTCTTCAGAGGAAACTTGTTTTCTGCTTTTGCCTATTTTGAATACATGGATCATTACAGTATTTACCTTTTCATATAGTTAGCTGATAAAAAGCTCTTGTCTATGCACCCTGAATATGATGAGGGTAATACAAGTTAAATTGAGACCCAAAAAAAACAAAGGGCAATGGGAAGCCATAAAGTTTTTAGTGGAGACTGGAGCTGAACTGCTCAGATTTGTATTTTAGAAGATGACTGTGGTGGGGTAGGAAGATTTTGGGGTGAAGAGTGGAAGCAAGGAGACATTAGAAAGGCAGAAAAACTGTTAGAACAATATTTAGAAGTGGAGTAAGAGAGAGGCAGGAGTTAAAAATGTCTCAGGCAGAAATATGATAGACCCTTGTGATTTTGCATCCCCAGGTTCTACTCACCCTTTTCAGGTTGAAAACCACAGTTTAATTTTTTTTTAATGGTAACAGTATCGTTTATTAAGCTGTGCCTTAGTACAGGTGCTGGGGCTTGCCCATGGTGCTCTTGATGTATAAAGCCTAGATATTCTGCCAGTTCTCTTTGAGCAATGACACCAGGACATTGACAGCTAAGTGGATGTTGTACAGCTCATTATCTGTCATCTTCATGTAGCCAACAGCCACTGCCAGACACAGCATCTTCTTCATCTGGAACTTTATCATGGATTTCACTTCATTGACTGTGGCCACCATGTTATCGTGGGTCAGCAAGGACGGGAACTTGCCTGCATTATTCAGGCATGGGCCCAGGATTCGTGGAGTCTGCTTGATCAGAGACTCGGAAGCCAAAAAGGCATCATACTTCTTGGCCAGTTTCTTATTCTTGTTGAGTTTCTTCAGCCCCTTGATGTCCACAGCCTTGGCCTTATCACAGTGCTGCTGGTTCCCCAGAACACATACAGAGAACTTTGGCCAGGGAGTAGATTTAAGCCTGACGGTGCCTGAGAAGTGTTTGTCCTTCTGAGGGTCATAGGTCTTCAAAATGATCTGCAGCTCCACTATCTCCAAAAACTTCTAGAGCTTGTGCTAGTTCCCGTATAGAACATCCCACACTGTCTTGTAGACATAGAGTCAAGAGAGACTTTCCTGGTTGCGAGAAATTGCTGCTCATGGTGCCTCACACTGAAAAAACCTAAAAAGACAACTCCAGGTTAGTTTTAAGGGGAAAAATCATTCCTGTTGGGTACAGTTTGGTGGGACTCTAAGTGAAGGGAGTTCTGCCTACCCCTGACCAAGACCATGTTAGATGCTTCCTTTCTATAATTTTAATCTTGAGCATAATGGCAGAAAGAAAGAAGGGATAGGGGTTGAATCATCCTCTTTGGGCCTGAGCTTCCTTACTCATACAGTTTATTTAATAGCTGACAAACCATACATGGTAGATAACATTCTTATATTACATTCGTCAGTCTTCACACCTTTAAAGAGCCATTTACCTGTACCCACTGCTTAGCTCACCAGAGCTGCTCTGGCCTCCATCATTTCTGAGTCTGGATCTTCAGGCTGTCCTTCAAGTTGATGAATCATTCTTTCCTTCCAATAAATCCTTTCTATGCTTAAGCCAGCCAGGTGCATTTCAACAGCTTTGACAACAGAACCCTATCTGGTCATGATGACATTAAGTGAGACAAGAGGCAGTGGGTATGGGCAGAGATAAGTTTAGTTTTATTCATGATGAGACTGAAGTTAGATATACAGGGGCTGAAGATTTGGAACACATCAGTGCATGGTGGGGTTCATACTGGTAGTTGATGAGGGCACTAAGGGAGAATTCATAGCAAGAGAAAAGGAAACCAAGAATAGAATCTTGGAGTTTATGAAAAAGAAGAAAGAAAACCAGCAAAGCAGCCCAAGAAAAATCAATTAAAGGGTTGGCCAAGAGAGTACAGTCCTGGCAGGAAAAACAAAAAACAAAAAAACCTTTTTCACAGCAAAGGAGAGGTCAGCAGTGTAAAATACTGGCAAGAGTGCCAAGGAGGAGCAAGTAAATGATTAGGGGAGGGGAGCAATTAGAGGTCACTGGGGACATTCAAAAGAGACGATTGAATGCTGAATGCGAGGAAGAGAATAGTTTACCTGCTTCCCAGACTGTTGAAAGATCAAATGAACTTTGTTACAATAAATTAGGAGAGGCCACCAAATGAGAGAGACTTACGCTCTGGTTTCCCTGGGTTTCTGGAAAGAGCAATAGTTCTTGCCTCACATACCATCCTTCTCTCTCATGGACATTAACTAACATTTGCCAGCAAGTCCCTACACATCGCTGGAGCCCTCACCCACCCAGAGAGCCTGTCCCGGGGAGCTGTCTCAGACAGCTCTGAAGCACTGAGGCCAGCTAAGGGGCTGAAGATAATAACCCTGCCACCATCCTGGATTTTTGTCATGGACTCCCCTTGACAACCCTCCCTTCCTGTCTCACTGTCACTAACATCCAAACTCATCCAACTCATAATCTGACATTAAAGCCCTCCAAGATTTAATAACACACTGCTTTCCACCCCTGTCCCACTTGTCAGGAACCAGAGTCCTGCACACAGCTCCCTCACAATGGCCTTTACAGTCCTGCCTCTGTAACTTTGTTCACATGGCACCCCCTTCTCTCCTTTCATTTCCTGCCTACACGCACACATCAGTTCCTGAAGCATTCTCACATACCTGAGCTCATAACAGCCCTGAGGACTAGGAAAGAATACCCATTTTACAAATAAGGAAAGTGAGGCTTGGGGAAATAAAGGGACTTTCCCAAGTTCAGACAACTAAGAAGTGGTCTCTGTAGACTTCTGGATTCTGATAGCTTCCAGATGCCAGGCCCCAGAATCTTGAAGCTTAGTGCAATTGTCACCTCCTTGCCAGCATGGGGCAGGCTGCTGGCTACTTGCAATTTGTCCCAGAGAGGCCTGGGAGGCAGCAAGCTGCAGTGGGTAAGAACCTGGCTTTTGGATCCATACAGCTTAGGTATTACCTTGGGCAACTTAGCCTCTTTGGGCCTCAGTTTCTTCATTTGTAAAATGAGCAAAATAATACTCACTTCATTTGGTCATTAAATATTTGGGAAGCATTTAAGATATTACATAGTAAACAGATTTTCTCAAAAGCAAACCAGTGAAACCAGTGATTTAGGCAAAATGACACTTGGTTGAAAAGTACTAGAGCCAAACACTGATTGTCCATTGCTCAGTTATCTGTAGTATTGCTGCTGCCTTTAAGTAAAATACTCTCTTTATAGAGAATCTGGCATCACAGCAGGGTGCAAAGAAAACACAAGAGATAACCACTATCAACATTTTGTCAGATTCCCTTTTCTTCTTTTTTTTCTTTACTTTTAAAAAACTTTTTTTTTAACTGTGAAATAAAACAGATCTATAATAGAAAAGTCTGTCATCGACTTTTCAGATGAGAGTTGTTTTAATGAACAAGTAGCTACCCTTTGTGTATTTTTAAGCATTGGTGTCCAGTTTTTCTTTCTTCTTCCTAATTAATATTTGGCCTATTATTTGAGCTCTTGACTACTGGTAAGACCAAAAAGTTAGAACAACAGAAATGTTACTTAAATTATGGCTACTTGCCAAATTGTGTGTATGATGTGATCCAAATTTTACAAAAAAATTAATTATATATCTGTAGAGATCTACAGCAAGACATGACCACTAGTTGTCTCAGAGAGAGATCCAATTTGTGGATGTTCATCTCTGTTTTCTCTGGCTCATCTGTAAAATTTTCTACAATGAGTATGTATTGCTATTTTAATAAGAAAAATAGAAGTAAAAACAATAATGATAAATAATAGCTAACCTTAAACATTTACCATTTGCCAGTATGCTAAATGCTTGATGTAAATTCCCTAACTGAATGCAACAACATAACATAGACACTATATCCACTTTTTAAATAAGCTTTTGTTTAGAATAGATTTATAGAAAAGTTGCAAAGATAGTAAGTACATAGACTTCCCATATAGGTCACTGTATTGTTAACATCTTACATTAATATGGTGATTTTGTCACAACTAATAGATCAATATTGATACAATATTATTAACTAACATCCATATTTACTTTATCCATATTTCTTTAGTCTTTACCTAATTTTATTTTCTGCTCCAGGATCCAATCCAGGATATCACATTACATTTAGTCATCATGTCTCCTTAGGCTCCTCTTGGCTATGACAGTTTTTCTGACTTTCTTTTGTTTTTGATGACTTTGATAATTTTAAGGAGTGCTGGTCAGGTATTTTATAGAAAGTCCTTTGTTTGGGCTTTGTGGCATGTTTTTTTCATGACTAGGCTGGGGTTATGGGTTTGGGGAAGGAAGGCCTCAGAGGTGAAGCACCCTTCTCATCACATCCTATCGAACGTACATATTATCAAGATGATGTATCACTAACGATGTTGACCTTGACCACCTGGCTGAGGTAGTGTTTGCCAGGTTTTCACATAAAGCTAATTCTTTCTCCCCCTTCTTTTCATACTACAGCAGTTGGGAGGAAGTCATTGTGAACTGCCCACACTTCAGAAGTGGGGAGTTATGCTCCCCTCCTTGGAGGAGGAGTATCCACATACATTTGTTGCAATTCTTACCTATTCTTTACAATTTACTTATTTATTCAACATTTATTCATATCAGTACAACCTCATGGATGTTTATTTTATACTTTGGGTTAAAATTCAATACTATGTATTTTGTCACTCAAATTCTTCCAGTTTTGGCCATTGGGAACTCTTTCAGTTGGCTCCTGTGTCCCTTTGCATACCATCATTATTATTCACTTTTTACAAATGAAAAAACTGAAATTGAGAGAAGGTGAATAAGAGGGTCACACTGCTTGTAAGTAGGGACCCTTTCAAACTTCTGGGCAGCAAGTATGACCACTATATAACCTTGCCTCCTCTAAAAAATATATACACACATACATACACATACATTTATATGTTTTTAGGAATTTAGGAGCTTGGATAAATTATTCCCTACTTACTAAACCTTTCTAATTTCTTTTAATCCATATGGTTGACTATGGTTTTCTTTTCATGCATGTGTGTGTGCATGAACATCTAGTTTGTTCTCACAAATCCTTGTTAGATATTTAATTTTATTCCAATAAATAATTTTTCGTCGGACACTTCAGTTATTCTAAGCTTTTGCTAATATATACAACATAGGGAAGAAATAATTAGCTACAAAAAGTTTTAGAAATTTAAAAGTAGTTTTAAAACCCCTTGAAAAGATAGACAGAAATGCTTAAAGACATCTAAAGGATGTAAAACTACTCGATAAGGGACTAAAAATATGAACACTTCCAAAATATCAGCTGTTCATCACTTCATAAAACCTTGCTGCTATCAATCTCAGTGCTATTAATATTTTGGGATGCTTAATTCTTTGTCGCAGGGGCTGTCCTGTGCATCGTAAGATGTTTAGCAGCATCCCTGGCCTCTACCCAGTAGATGCCAGTAGCCTCCCCACCCCAGGCTATAAAAACCAAAAATGTTTAAAAACATTGCCAACTATCCCTTTGAGTCAAAATTACCCCCACTCAGACCCACTAGCTTAGATTTTTCAGGACATGTCTGTCTCAATTGCAATCTTTTCCAAAAATACAATTTATTCAATATGTAACAACTACGACTTGATTTTTATACCTATAAAGAACTTTCCATATGGATCAATCACAAACTTTTTTGTCAGGCATGCATGATGTCTTGATTTGGAATTTTAAAATATGATTACTATGGCACGTTCCCAAAGAGAGGATAGTTATTTTTCTTCTAGGAGGATGGAGAAAGCAGTTAAGGCCTGAACTCTTGCCTTCTGCTCCCAAATCCTGGCATCCTGGGGAGGAACCCAGCCAGCTTTGGAAAGGGGTCTAGCTGTTGACGCTGAGATACTGGGTGATCTCTGGCTGTGACACAGACCTTCCCTGAATACTATGTTTCTGCTGCCACCACACATCTGGGATGCTGAGGCTTTGCCCAGGAAAACATAATGGCTGCCTGTAGAGTACAGAGTTCTCATGACCATGGCAACCGTGTCTGCCTGTGGCCTGAGTGAACAGAAGACAGAATTTCTCCCCACCCACCCTCACACTCACTATTCTCAGCATGGGGAATGCGTTCACTAGGTTTACTAGGTTAGCACTGAGTTCTCAGGCAAGAGGAGTAGAAACATTGTCTAATCAAAGGACCTATATGTTTGACCCAAGTTGCAGAATCACTTAATAAAATCTTAACTTTTGGAGAGATGGTGGAATTGGGGGAAGGGGAACTGTTTTCTATTTTCCTAGACAGTTCCCCAACTTCTAGTGGAGAGGTGTGAGGCTCTGGGAACGGAGGGAAGGGCAGGAATTGATGGATTCTCATTGGCCAGAGACAGGTACATGGATGAATGACCCTTCGCACTTTCTTCTACTTTAAAATCCTCTAATTAGCTTTGGACAGCGATTCCCACCTATGCCTGAAATGGAGATCCACTTAAGCACTTTCTCTAAATTTACCTGATATGAAATTTTACCTGGGGCACTTTTTGAAAATAAAGATTCCTAAGCCCTTTTAGCAATTCCAAGGATGGAACCCAGATGTTTTCAATACTTATAATAAGCACCTCAGGAAAGTCTGGAAACACCGAGGAGGCAAATTCATGTTCTCTGCTCTTGGCATATTCTTTTCATCCTAGCTCCTCTCTTTTTGAAAAGTTGGCAAGCTCTGTTAGAGCCCTTGGCCTCCTGTAGTATTGACCTCCCAGTAACAACCAGATGCCTACACTGAGTTGGCATTCAATACATATTTGTGAACTAAATAGATTCTCAAGTAGACCTCTCCTATTTAAAGATATGCAAGATGCATATCCTATTATTATTGAAGTAGAGAATGCAGTATTCAGGGTCCAAAGCTTTACAGAATTTTATTTTTAATTAACTTTATTGAGCTGTAATTTATATACAATAAACTGCACTGATTTAAAGTATTAATTGAATCGGTTTTGAAAAATGTATACATCGGTATAACCATGACCACAATCAAGATACAGAATATTTCCATCACACCCAAGAGTGCCCTCCTGTCTCGCAGTCAATCCTCTCTTCACCCCAGCTCCAGGCAACTTCTGGTCTTCTTCCTATCATGATAGGTTAATTTTCATTCTCTAGAATTACATGTAAATGAAATCATACAGTATGTATTCTTTTCAGTCTGGTTTCTTTCATTCAGCATAATGAATTTGAGATTCACCCATATTGGTGGGTAAATCAGTCCTTTTTATTACCAAGTAGTATTCCATTATATATTTCCACAATTTGTTTGTTTAATCACCTGTTGATGGGCATTTAGATTGTTTCCAGATTTGGCTATTATAAATAAAACCTCTTTAAACATTTGTGTGCAAATCTTTGTGTAAATGTATGTTTTAATTTCTCATGGAATTTTCTAGGGCTAGGGTAGAGGTGGCCAGGAGCGGGGACATCAGACAAACCCCTCCCTCATCTACTAAATCAATAAACATTTATTAGGACGGTGATATACCAAGCCTGCACTACAGGCTAAGAAAGCCAGGACAGACTGGGCTCTCACGACTTTTAAGGTGCGGTCAGCATCGTGGCAGAAGTGCCCTCCGCAGAGGGGTCCAGCCCAGCCAGGGAAGCCGAGAGGGCCTCAAAACTTTTCAGACCACATTCCACCAGAAGGCTTCATTTGGAATGCAAGTGTGTGAAGGAAAGTTTTTAATGGCTCAGAGGGAAAGGGTTTTTAACTAAATTATCATATTTTTTTCCCACTTAACACTGATGTAAATTTCCCTGAGAGATGGGAGTTTCCACTGTGGGGAGAGAGGGATGTGGACAGTCCCTTCCAAGGGGAAGTGCACTTGGGCCCGGCCCGTGGACAGTCAGAAGGAAAGGTGTACGGCAGTCTTCCCTTAATCGTAGTTTCAGTTACCCATGGTCCACCATGGCTTAAAAGTACTAAATGGAAAATTCTAGAAATAAACAATTCACAAGTTTTAAATAGTGCACCATTCCGAGTAGCATGATGAAATCTAATGTCATTGGGCTCCCTCTCACCAGGGATGTGATTGTCCCTTTCTCCAGTATATTGACACTATATACACTGCTCTGTCACTGGGAAGCCACCACAGTTATCAATGAGAGGGAGAGAGAGAGAGAGAGAGAGAGAGAGAGAGAGAGAGAGAGAGAGAGAGAGAAGAGAGACCAGATTCACACAACTTTTTTTACAGTATACTGTTATAATTGTTCTATTTTATGACAGGTCCCCACTTTTCAAAATCTCACATTAAACACTTTGCTTTTACAAAAGACCTACCTAAGTGTTGTACCTATTTTTGCTAACAAAGAAATCCAAAGAGGACTTTTATTTTTTAAATTAACGGTAATTGCTTCTTCACTTTATGCCATTTTGGCTTAGGAAAGATTTCATAGGAATGGTCTACTTTCAGATAGTGGAAGACATCTATACTAGTTATTGTTTATCTCTTACTATACCTTATTTATAAATTGCACTATATCACAGGTATGTATGTATAGGAAAAACATATTATATAGAGAGTTCAGTACTACCTGCGGTTTCAGGCATCCACTGGGGATCTCAGAACATACTTCCCCTTAGATAAGAGAGGACTAATGTATTAGTTTCCCAGGACCCTGCCATAACAACTTATCACAAACATGGTGGCTTAAACAGTAGACATTTATTCTCACATAGGTCTGCAGACCTGAGTTTGGAATCAAGGTCTCTCTGGAGATTCTAAGGGAGAATCCTTCCTTCTTCCAGCTTCTGGTGGCTCCGGGAGTTCTCTGACTTGTGGCAGTATTACTCCAATTTCTGCCTCAGTCTTCACATGGTCTTCTTCCCTGTGTGCCTGTCTTTGTGTTCTTTCTCTTAGCAGTCATTAGCTTTAGAGCTTACCCTAAATCCAGGATGATGTCACCTTAACTGATTACCTCTGCAAAGGCCTTACCCAAATAAGGTCACATTCACAGAACTTGGATAGGACTTTGCGGTGGGGGGAGGAGCTATGGGGAGAGGGATAAAGGGTGGGAGGGACCTCTCAGAGACTAGGACTATGGGCTAGGGAAAAGGGCAGAGGTACTGGGTGAATTGGCTGCCTGGCTGGCTCTGTCCATGAGTCCTATTCACCACTTGAGCCTGGAACCACCACTGAGGCAGGACGAAAAAGAAACCAATACAGAATCCTGGGAAAAGAGGCCGAAGCAACATCTCAGTTTTGAAACATGCATTTCAAGAGTAGGGCAGGAGGCCCAACATTCAAGAAGCCACAGGAATGAGGGTACTCAGGGTGAGAAACTTGTCTCTGGGGGCTGCCTTGGAAGCCCTGTCCACATGGAGCAGAGGTTTTCCCTGTCTGGAAGCTGGGCTAGGCACCCATCTTCTTGGACTGGTATCTAGGAATGGGCTGTGGAAAGTAAAATTCTGACAGCACCACAAATGACCAGGTAAGAGGCAAAAAGGAAGCAGTAGACAGCGGGGTCCTCTCTAGTTTAGCCACTCTTCCTTCCTCCCATTTGAAAGATGTATTCTCTTCTCCCATTGTTCCTTAACCATTCTACTTTCAATTTTTTTTTAATTCTTCTTCTTTTATTTTTTTATTTTTTTATTTTTTTTATTTTTTAGGTGAGGCAACCCTTGGTTGACCTCACAGATTCTAAGGAACTTGTCAGCTTACAATCCCTTATTTTTCTATTTTTTATGCCTATAGCACCTTCCTAGATGGTCTCCTAGGTGGTCTCCCATCCAAGTACTAACCAGGCCCAACCCTGCTTAGCTTCCAAGATCAGATGGGATCAGGCTTGTTCAGGGTAGCATGTCTGTAGACTACTTTCAATTCTGAAACATACCCATTACCCAGATCAGCTCAAGAAAAGCTGAGGTGACCAACCCCTGCTCCAGTGTGTACATAGATTATTTAGCAATGATCTATGAGCACTTTGGAAAAGCAGCCAGCACAGATTCATTATGAGATATATTAGTACAAGACTCAATATTTATTGATCACATATGTGTTAGACACTGAGCTGGGTGTTTTTATGCATTATCTTTTTAATTCATAGCTACCCTGTGAGGCAGGATTATTGTCTCTATGTCAAAGAAACTGAGACTCAAACAGGTTAAGGTCTACCTGACCCCAGAGCACTCACTTTTATCCCAATGTATCAGTGGTTATCAAAATGTGGTTCCCTGACCAGTGGCCTCAGCATCACCTGGGGATCTACTAGAAAGGCAAGTGCTGGGGTACCACCTAGACCTCTTGAATCTGAAACTCTTTAGGTAGAGTTCAGTGGTCTCCCTACAGGTGATTCTGGTGCACACTCATGTTTGAAAACTACTGCCCTGCATTATCCTACCCCCTCAAAGATCCAGGAAAGACAAAGTAACCTCCTTTTCTTCTATAAAAGGTTGTCCAGACTTACAGAATGAAACAGCCTGTCTCTGGAGTTTGGTAAAGTCTTCAATCTAATTCTCATGAAATCTTTGAGGACAATGTGGAGAAGACCATTGAGAAAAGAGGCAGAGCATGGCATGACAATGTGTCATTCCAGAGGCATAAATAAGTAGGACCAATGGTAGTTAGACAGCTAGACCCTGAAAGTGTTAGCTAACAGGTGAACACAAACCTGGCAGGAGATCTCTACTGAGATGCTACAGGGTTCTTCTCAGCTTGACTTCTTAATCAACGGTGTGCAAGATGGCACAGTATCAGTTCAGTAGATATCACAAAGCTGGGAGAGATGGCAAATACACTGGGTGTATTGAGGACCCAACTTGATTTAGACCAATTGGAAACATACATATAAAATCCAGCACATGGTCACCATATATGGTCTTGTAGGCTGTTCCCTACCCAAGTGCATCTTTCAAGTTGAGCGACTAAATAGGGGCTGAAATTCAGCCAGCACGCTGCCTTTTTAAAGTTAACATTGAAGGTATTTGAGGGATGTGCAACAGTACTGATCCATTTTTTTTTAATTAGGGTAAAATACATGTAACAAAATTTACCATATACTGTTCAGTGGCATTAAGTATATTCACATTGTTGTGCAACTATCAGCAGTATTTATTTCCAAAACATTTTCATTACCCTAAACAGAAACTCTATACCCATTAAGCAATAACTCCTCATTTCTCCCTCCCCTCAGCCCCTGGTAACCTCTAGTCTACTTTCTGCTTATGAATTTGCTTATTCTGGATATTCCACATAAGTGGAACCATACAATATTTGTCCTTTTGTATCTAGCTTATTTTGCTTCAAATAATGTCTTCAAATTTTATCCATGTTGTAGCATGTATAAGAATCTCATTATTTTTTGTAACTGAATAGCATTCTATCATATGTACATGCAACAGTTTATTTATTTCACCTATTGAGGAATACTTAGGTTGTCATCACCTTTTGTCTACTGTGAATAATGCTGCAATAAACATCGGTATACAAGTATCTGTTTGAGTCCTTGTTTTCAAATCTTAGGGGTATATAGCTAGGAGTGGAATTGCTGGGTCATATGGTAATTTTATGTTTAGATGTTTGAGAAACTGCCACACTGTTTTTCACAGCAGCTGCATCATTTTAGGTTTCCAACAGGATGTCAAGAGTTCTAATTTGTCTGCATCCTTGCCAACACTTTTTTTTTGAATGCCAGCCATCCTAATAGGTGTGAAGTGATATCTAATTGTGATTTTGATTTGCATTTCCTTAATGACTAACGATGTCGCACATATATCACGTGCTTATTGGTTATTTGTATATTTAAAAAATACCTATTCAGGGTACTTTATCCATTTTTTAATTGTGTTGTTTGTCTCTTGTTGAGTTGTATGGATTCCTTATATATTCTAGGTTTTAAAAACTTATCAAATATGTGATTTGGTTGATTTTTCACTCTATTCATAGTGTCTTTCAATGTACAAAAGTATTTAATTTTGTGAAATCTAATTTATCTATTTTTTTCTTTTGTCTCTTGTGCTTTTGATGCCATGTTTAAGAAACCATTTTGGGTTCTAGTCAAGATGGCAGAGTAGGTAAAGGTTATGCTCCCATTCTTCCATGACCACACAATTACGACTAAGTTATAGAACAATCAACCTGGAGAACCATCTGAAGACTAGCTGAATGGAACTCCTATAGCTAAAGATATAAAGAGGAAGTCTGCAGAGAGTTCCACACACTATAAACAGAAACTCTGTTTCTTTCGCTTCGAAATGTTATACTCAATGATAGATGAAGTTATTATCACTTATAAAGTCTGGACTAAACAAGGGAGAAAAGAAACTGTTGAGAATCTAAGGTCATGAGATTTTCCCCTGTCATTTCTTTTAAGAGTTTTATAGTTTTAGCTCTTACATTAAGGTTTTCAATCCATTTTGAGTTAGTTTTTTACATGGTGTAAGGTAAAAGTCTAACTTCACTTTTTTGTATGTGGATATCCAGTTTTCCTAGTTGAAAAGACTGTCCTTTCCTAATTGAATGGTCTTGGCACCTTCATGAAAAATCAATTAACCATAGATGTGAAGATTTATTTCTATGTTTTCAATCCTATTCCATTGGTCTATATGTCTATCCTAATGCCAATATCACACTGTTTTGATTACTGTAGTTTTATAGTATGTTTAGAAATGGAAGAATCTGAGTCTTGTTCTTTTTCAAGATCATTTAGGTATTGAAAGTTCCTTAAAATTTTAGGATCGATTTTTGCAAAAAACAAAACAAAACAAAACAAAACACTGTTGATGCATCACTTTTGATTAAAAACAACCGCAACAACAACAACAAAAAACAATGTCATCTGTTCACAGTGGCGAGGGGTTCTGGCTAAATAGCAGACCTTAGAATCAACTCTAGTTAACAGTGTTTTGTAGCTGCCAAGAAGCAAGTAATGTTGAGCTCTACTTAAACCAGTGCAGGAAGAGAGAGTTTCCTGTCTTCTGTGCTCTACCTACTGAGGCCCACGTTTTTCTAGTGGGCTCTTGAGACAATAGATGCTTTTGTCTGGGACAGCATAATATGTCTAGTAAATAAACCTCATTAGTGGAGAGCAGTTGAGGAAATTGGCACAATGACTGGATAGAAGGGATTCATGATAACTTTCAAATATTTGGATGGCCCCACCTCCTACCTTTCTCTCTCCTCTTCCACTTCTAAGCAAAAGCTTTTTTACACATGGATGAAAACAAACAAATGATCAGGAGCCAGCCCAGACTTTCTTGTTTCTAACCACTGGTGATGTTTCCAACTATTACACCAGTTCAAATCTGGAACAAGCTGCCTATTTTGTGAGGTGGTAAGTTCCCTGTCATGGGCAGTGTTCAAACAGAAGCCAGATGATGGATTACTGAGTCAGTATAGCAACAGGAGTTAATGACCTCAGAGACTCTTTCAATCATGGAACAGGGCTTATAAAAGGTCTTGTCTCCCAGGGCAGCATCTCTGTGTCAGCTGCTACATGGGGGCTGGAAATGACACAGCTGTGAACAGGACTCTACTTCCTCAAGTGATGTTTCAACATCAGTTTAAAAGGAGGCAGGATAACGTTCTGGGAAGAACTGGTAGTCATAGGTTTGACTTTCAGCTGCGTCTCTAGCTATGGCAAATTACTTAATCTCTTGCCCTGTCAAATTGCTTAATCTCTTCAAGCCTCAGTTTCCTAACCTGTACAATGGGAAAATTATACCAACTGCAGCTGAGTATATGCAATCTGTCTGCCTCTTCTTGGTTCTGGTAGTACCAACCCCCACAGTTCTGTCCTATCCTCTTGCTGCAAGGGTGGGCGTGTGACCTGCCCTGGCCAATTATAGTTGCCTCTCCCCTGTCCAATGAGTAGATATATGACTATCATGGGGATCAGTCAGAGTCTCCCCAGGGAGTTTGCTCTACACACAAAGAGCAGGCCTCTCTCTACTCTTGGGACTCAGGGCTGTAAAGGCCATCTGGGCCTCGGCTGCCTTGGGCATCTTTCCTGCTGTTTGGGGAGAATGTGCCTGACAGCCCAGCCAATACAGAGGGGAGTCAGGTTAAAAGCTGGAGCTAATGAGAGACAGCCCAGACTAATTTTACTCCCTAGGCCCAGCTAGGCCTAAAGTCCACTCATGCTTTTATCAATTAGGTGAGCAATAAATTCCCTTTTGGGCTTAAGCTAATTTGAGTTGGGCTTCTGTCAGTAGGAAACAAAAGAGCCCTGACCAGTATATCTTTCTGCAGGGCAGTTGTGTGGATTCAAAGAAATCATATTGCAAAGTACTTGGCATTTTGAGAGAGACCAGCAAGCATGGTTTTCTAGTGGAACCCTACAGACAACAGTGGAGGATGGGAATGGACTTTTAGTCCTGGTGTAGGAGAGGCGTGAGCATGTGATCCTAGCTGGGCCAATCAGAGTGTTTTCCTGGGTGGTTCTGTGAGGAGCAGCTGGGCAAATTTTTTTTCTCCTGGGCCACTAAGCTGGATTTCTGCAACCTGCAGCGGCCTGCAGCCACACTCCCTGTCCCATGAAGAAGCCCATTTGTGGTAGGAGAGAATGACACAACATACAAAGAAAAGAAATTAGAGGGAAGGCAAAGTAAGGGAGCCCAGGGATGTTTGGGAGCCTGAGCCCCCAGCATTCTGAAGCCAGCTGCCCCCTCCCCTGTACTTCCAAATACCACATGATCCAATGAACTGCTCTCTTTCTTCATCTTGAGCTGTCTCTTACCACTGAGGGATTCCTGGCTAATGTGCCTAGAGGCTGGCTGGGACAAGGCCATAAAAGACCCACAGGGTCAGCTATGCAGCTGGGATGGTCTGTCCCTCATTCCTGGTCTGAAAAGGACCAATCCTTTCCTGTCAAGCAGCTCTGACATCCAGTGTCTGAGCCAGACTGAGTCCTATAGTGGGACAGACAGAGCCAACGCAAGGCATCGGTGCCACATTCAAATGCCCTCTCCAACTACTGCCTTTTAAACCCTTTCACTAAACTGTTGCCTTGTTTGTAAACAGTGCCCTATCTGATAGGTGGGCCTGTTGTGATGACTGATTGGCTAACAGATTTGCTTCTCCCACCTTCTGCCCAGTTTATGGAAGAGGTGGGGTCCCCCTTCACCCCTGGTTGGTGAGCGTGAGAGCATAAATGGTCTGGGCTGAGCCCCCATGACAGATTTGAGAGGTAGAGAAACACATAGGCAGGGGAGCTCAGGGACACTGGGGGCACCCCCCCCCAACACCTCTGTGTGCCCAGCATAGCCCCCTCCATGTCTTCATTCATGTGTTACTCAACACACATTTATTGAGCAGGCTCTATGTGCCAGGTGCTGTGCTAGGAATAGTGATACAAAGCTCACATTCTAGTGAGGGGAGACAACAAATAAAATAAGCAAATAACATGTCAGTTGTTAATAACATAGCATGTCAGATGTTAATAGGTGACGACAGGATGGCCAAGGATGGCCTCACCAAGAAAGAAGTTGAGGAGCAAGGAGGAGTGTTCATGGCATGTTCATGAAATGGCAAGGAATTCCTGATTGGACTGTAAAATGGTACAGCCACTTTGGAAAAAACGTTTGGCGGTTCCTTACAAAGTTAAACAGGGTTATCGTCTGGCCCAGCAATTCCACTCCTAGGCATAGACTCAAGAGAAATAAGGACATACGTCCACAGAAAGACTTCATGAATGTCCCATAGCAGCATTATTCATAATAGCCAAGTGGAAACAACGCAAATGTGTCAATGGATGAATGGATAAACAAAATGTGGTATTTGCATATAATTGGTGCTGAATATTAATTATTCAGCAATATAAAGGAATAAAAGCACTGATACATGCTATGACACGGATGAGCCTTAAAAATATACTAAGTGATATAAGTCAGTCATGAGAAAACACATATCGTATGATTCCATTTATATATAATGTCCAGAATAGGCAAATCTGTAGAAACAGAAACTAGTTTAGTGGGTGTCAATGGCTGGGGGCAGAGGCAGTGACTGCTCATGGGTCATGGTTTCTTCTTGGGGGTGATGAAAATGTTCTGGAATTAGATAGCAGTGAAGTTTCCGCGACCTTGTGAATATACTAAAAATCACTAGATTGTACATTTTAAAAGGATAAATTTTATGGGATATGAATTATATCTCAATTTTTGAACAGAAAGAAAGAAAACACACACACCAGGAAACCAGTGCTTCTGAGAGAGTGAGGAGGATGCCCACCTGGCACACAATAGTGTGGAAGTTGCTCAGTACATATGTGCTGAAGTAACACGAAAGCGAAAATAATTAACCCCTTCATGGCCTCTGCCTTTTTACTGTTGGGAAGAGACCTCTGGCTCCCAAAGTGGTGAGAACCAGGGAGCGCAGCTCCCTCTGGGCCTGGCTAGTCCTCGTGCATCCCTTAACGGGTGTGAATTCTCTCTCAAATTCCTCCTGCTTCAGGGGAAGACAGGGCACCTGAACCAAGGAAAAGACAGGTGACTTAGAACAATCCTAAGCTCCAGGTTCTCTGCTTCCCTGGGCCTGTCCTTCCCTTTTCCCCACATATGGAACCTGTGCTGAGCTCTCTGAACCTCAGTTTTCTTGCTTGTCAATAGGGGATAAGGGGAAATTATTTTCAGCCTTTCGCTCAGGGCCTGATGGAGGCAGAAGAGGCAGTGCCTTTGTGTGATGGGGGAGGGGACTTCTGAGCCTCCAATGTGATGCCCTGGAAGCTGCAAGCATGGCACCTGTGTGTGTCAGGGGGAGACATAGTAAGTCATGGGCTGTCACCCAGCATGTTCCTGAGGGAGGGAGCCCTGGGAAGTTTAGTTTCCACCAGTTAGGTGGAAAATGAGAATAATTTTGAAAATTATTCAGGACACCGTCCAGAAAGACAGGTGCCTGGGGAGCCCTGGGCACTTAGGATATCAGCATGTGGGGCCATGGGAAAGGCCCTGAGGAGGAGCCATATTGATGCCACAAACCAGCCTGAGGCGCAGGCTCAGCCGGGAGCAAGGCCCAGCCTCAACATGAGGAATGTCCAGATGCAGCTCAGATGCTCTCATGAAGATGGCACAGTGGGGGGCACAGCGGGAGGGAAACTGGGGATCCACTGTAAGAGGCACTGAGTAGGGCCCTCCTGGGGGTAGAGATGCATCAAACAGTCTATTCCTGGGCCCTCAAGGGAGGAGAAAGGTCACATCTGTTTGTGGTAAAACACGTTGGTTCCTTAAACCTCACGACAACCTGAGAGGTGGGGCACTGCTCTTATTCCCATTTCACGGGTGAGGAAACCCGCTCTGTTCAGAGAGGCAGAGCCACTTGCCCACGATGACCCAGCTGAGAAGTAGCAGAGCCGGTCGGAAGGCGGGTGGGTGTATCTGACCCCACAGTCCAAGCTCTTTTAGCTCTGCCCCTGGAAAATTGAACTAGGGAAAGAATTAAAATCTGTTCCTAAGAGGGTACACAGGGAGTCACCTGAGCTCCCAGCTCCATCACAGAGTCTGGCTCCATTAATTACCCCCGAGGTGGCAGCTGAGGAGATGGGTGTTGGGGAGTGGGGATGGCATGGGGATGGAGCCGTGACCCCCAGAGAGAGGTTGGACTAGTTCTGGGCCCTGCCCCCACCATGTGGCCAGAGGAGCTGCAGGTTTTTGATTTGGGGCTCCAAGAAGGCCCTCTGAGGAGTCAGTTTCTCCCCCACCCCCAGGTCTCCCAGCCACCTCCACCCTTCTGGGCCTACCTTGCCCTCAGAGCTGCTTGCCCTGAGCAGAGCTCACAGCTTTTCCTGAACTAGGGCTGGTACCCCCTTCCCCATGAAACCCCAATATCCTGCTCCTGGGCCTTTGAAATGTCCTCTCATCTTTTCAAGTCCCCTCTCTATGAAGTTTTCCTTATCTTCAGGCAACGTTCTTACATGTGCATTAAGCATTTCCTCTGTGCCAGAAGCCTGAACCCAGCCCAAACTCTCTGCTCCACGAGCTGTTGCCAGCAGAGAGGTACACACCAGGACTGCAGGAACCCAGGATTGGAGGGAGAAAGAGCCAGATAAATCATGATGAAGTAAAGGATTTTGAAAATAATGAAGCATTTAGAGAGACAGGAGAGGAGGGGGCAAAAGGGCATTTTAGGTAGAAGGAATGTGGGGTTTGCCCTGTCTTGAAGGATGAACAACCTCCCCATGGACCTGTTCTAACCCTTGTTTGTCTGTGGGAAACCCGAGAGGAGATTGGGCCATGCTTCCTTGGAACAGAGCCCCAAGAGCAAGGAGCTCAGGGGGAGTGCTGGATGGGACAGATGAGGACTATCCCACATTCAGCTCCTCCTCCTGGGTGAGCTTGCTATACCTGAGTATCAGCAATCAGAACACTGATTCCCTGCACTCTTCGTGGTGATCAGGATGGCCACATATCCTCTTGCCCTTTGTAGAATGAGTAGACATGAGTCTGTTTTAGAGATGAGGACATTTTAGGCTCAAGGGGTCAAAACCACAGAGCTAGAGGTGCAGTTGGGATCTAAACTCCGGTAACTCTGGCTTCACAAAGTCCAAGCTCTTATTCACTTCTTAGTGCCATTGCCTGACAGAAGGACCTAGCCGTAAATTAGAATAGAGGCACAGAAAACAGCCCTGGATCCCCCAGAGGCGGCAGCCAGGCAGGCTAGGAACCCCTGAGCTCAAACAGGCCTGAGGCAGGAGGGGCAGGGGCTCCAGGAGGCAGCCCAAGCCGACGGATCCTGGGCCGAGCGAGTCCAGATCCCCACCTAGTGGTAGGAGGGAGTCACTGCCTCAGCTCACAGAAAGCACTGATCCAGGTCACCCGCAACCCACCACCCAGCAGGAAATGCCTCCTCCCTGGTCCTGGGTTCCTCGGAAGAGAAACAAGGCCCGATCAGTGGTCATGTGCACTGGGGTTCATTGCCCTCAAGATTTCTCTGCAGCAGTCCTGTCGCCTATGAAGGCTCTGTCCTCACCCGCATACACCCCAAGACACAGATCCCGCGGGCCACTGCCTAGCCTAAACCTCTACCTCTGGGCCAGATTCCCCAGGCTCAGGAACTTGGAAGCCTATTACCCCAAGTGGCGGGGTCCCATTGGCTTGTGCTGGCTTCCGAGACAGGAAAGGTCACCCAGCTCTGGTGGGCTCAACCATGCTGCTGCCCAGGGAGAAGAATTTGCCCTGCTCCAGAGAGCACCCCAAGCTTCATCCTTGAGTTCCTCTAAGCTCCTCCAGACCAGCACGACCGGCTCAGGAGGGGCAGGAAAGCAGCATTGACTGAGCCAAGAACCGTTATAAATAGCATCTCAATCCTCAGACAACCCCATGAGCTAGAAACTGTTATCTCCATTTTGAAGATGTGATGGGGGAGGGGCAAAGTAATTTGTCCAAGTCACACATTCACTGAATACTAAATACACATTGATGTGTATAGGTACCTCACTCAGAGGGGAGAAAGCTGAGGGGACACTTCCTGGAGAAGGGGCCAATGGACCGTGTTTTGAAGGAAGACAGGAAGAGACTGCAGACAGAGAGAAGAGCGTGTATGAGAAGGCCCTGGGGCAAGGTGAGCAGACAGTGGGGTGGAGCCCTGGGGTGGAGTAGTAGGTGGGACTCATACAGGCCCCACTGCCAGGCTAAGGAGTCTGGTCTTGGCCTCAGGAGCTCAGGAAGGCTTTGGAGGGCTTTAAACAGGGCAGAGACCCCAACTCATCCACATTTCAGGAAGGTTCTAGCTGACAGGAAAGATCTGTTGACAGATGTGCTGGGAGGGTCCCAATGGTGCCAAGTGGAGAGGCTTGTCCTGGAGTTGGGGAGAGGCAACAAGGTCATTGCTCAAGGCAGGGCTCAGTGGCAGCAAAGGCTGAGAGGCCAGAGGACAGCAGAGCCCCACGAGAACAGCAACTTGCCCAGCACCACTGGAGAGCAGAGTGTGGGGGCTGGGAGGGCCTGGCTGTGGGTGCCCTTACTCCATTCTGGCTGCTATCACAAAATGCCACAAACTGGGAACCTTACAAACAACAGACATTTATTTCTCACAGCTCTGGAGGCTGGAAGTCCGAGATCAGGGTGCTGGCAGGGTCCGGTGAGGACCTTCTTCCTTCTGAGTCACAAATGATGTCTCCCTGTATGTTCACGTGGTGGAAAGGGGAAGGGGTTTCTTTATAACAGCTAAATCCTATTCATGAGTGCTCTATCTTAGTGACCTCAGCACTTCCCAAAGGTTCCACCTTCTTATACCGTCATGGTTTTGACATGAAATTTGCAGGGACATACGCATTCAGACTCTAGCAGCCTGGACACTTCTTCTGCAGAGTCGAATCCTCAAGCAAGATATTTGCCCTCCCTGGGCCTCAGTTTTTCAGGAGAGAGAGGCGGCCCCGTTGGTTGAGACAGTGGCCCTTGGCCCTCAGGTGGCTCTCTGTGGATGATTCCAAGTGGTCTTGGAGCATGGGCTTCTTGTCCGAGGCCTGGGTAAGCACATTATTGAGGGACCAGATGTGGGCCCCTCTTCTGGAGGGAGCAATTCATCCATTCATTCACCAAATGTTTTTTGCACTCCTGCCATGTGGTAAGCAGCTTTAGATCTGGGTACTGAGCAATAAGCAAACCAGACACCAGCCCCACCTTGAGGGGAGCCAAAGCTCTTCTAGGAGACAGAGACCTCAAGCAAATATATCCCTTCCCAGAGGAGATGTGCCAGTGCAGAAAAGCGGGGTGGGAAAGGGCTCAGCTTTGGCAAACTAGGGGCTGGGGGGAGACTCAGAGAGGCTAGGGAGCTGTTTTCTCCATGGAAAATCACCCCCACCAAGTGTCTTTGTGTGGGCATGTCTCTGTGTGTCTGCATGTGTGTGTCTGCGTGGTAGGTACATGCATATATAAGGCGTGTCTGTGTGCGTTTGTGTGCATTTGTGTTTGAGTGTTTGTATGTACATATCTCTGTGTGTATGTGTGTGTGTGCTTGTCTGCGTGTGTTTGCATGTGATTGTTAAGTGAATGTGCCTCTGTGTGGGGGGGATTCATATATGTATAATATTTGTGTGTCTTTGAGTGGGTGTGTGTTAGCGTGCATGCATGTGTATCTATGGGTGAATCTGTGTGTGAGATCCAGGAAAGAGCACAGCCTGGGGTCAGCCAGACCTTGCTGAGACCCATGACCTGCTTCTTAGCAACTCTATGACCTTGGGCAGGTCTAAGCCTTGGTTTTCTCCTCTGTAACATGGGAATAATCATACCCACTGCCTAGTGCTGAGAAGTAAATAAGAAAATGTATGCCCAGTGTTAAGTGTCCAGTGAGTGTTTCATGGCTCCTCCGATTAGGTGGAACAGAAGGTGCTGTGGGGCCAGAGGGTATCAGGTTCTCTTCGGGATGGAAATCAATAATAAGGAGTTCAAACATGAGCTGTGCCTGAGCTTGATCTGAACACTTGCCATGTGACATCTCAGGTAACCCATCAACACCCTGCTACTGTTTTACACAGGAGAAGCCCCTCCCCATCACAGGTCCCTGGCAAGCCTCACCAGGTGACAAGACTCAGGAAGGACATCTTCCCCAGGTCTCCCAGACTTGGGCTGAGTCAGGCTGCTTCTCCCACAGACACACCTCCTGGCCCCTTTGCCCTTTCCCAGCTGTAAGGCTGACTCTCACCCATCATCACTTCATCAGCTAACGTTTCCAAGGACCAGGCCAATGCAATTGTGAAAGAGCTCTTTCTTTATTTACTGGATGGCCTGGAGCACTTTGCTTCATTTCTCTGAAACTCAGTGTCATCACCTGTGAAGTAGGCATTCACAATCAACACCCTGCCAGTGAGAGTTCAGTGGCAGCTCATATGTGAAAGTGTTTTGAACACCACAAAGCCTTTCACACGGGTAAGACATTAGCCCACAGTTCTGAGGGGCACCCTTAAACGTGGGGACCTGAATGTCCTTCAATGATATTCCCTTCTCTCTTTGGGAAGAAGTCAAGTGAATCAACAAGCTGTGGTGCTGGGTGCCAAAGTCACCCTCCACAGGTCTGCCTCTCCTGCAGTTTGCTGGGGTGGTGGAGGGAGAAATGCAGCTGGTCCAGCCAGGTCCCTAAGAATCTCAGGACCTGGAATGTGATTTTCTTTTTTCTTTTCTTTTCTTTTTCTTTTCTTTTCTTTTCTTTTCTTTTTTCTTTTCTTTTCTTTTCTCTTTTCTTCTCTTCCCTTCCCCTTCTTTCTTTCTCTCTCTCTCTCTCTCTCTCTCTCTCTCTCTCTCTCTCTCTCTCTCTCTCTCTCTCTCTCTCTCTCTCTCTCTCTCTCCCTCTCTCCCTCCCTCCCTCCCTCCCTCTCTGGAATGTGATTTTCTAATTGTGAATTCATCCTAGCCACCAGCCCTGCCCCTAACCCAAGAATCAAGAGCCTAGGTCTGTGGATGACCCTGCCTATCCCCCAGGCTTAGGTTCCTCAAACATTACATGAAAGTATGGTTCCTGCCTCTATACTGAAGAAGTTACGGCTGGGGGGTCACTGGGAATTAGACCAAGGCCAACTAGTCACTCACAGATCAATTTGATTTTAGTCCAAACCACTTATTTTCCGGATGAGGATTCTGGCGCCCAGAGAAGAAAGTAGCATTGCCCAAGGTCACCCAGCCAGAGCCAGAGCTTGACTTCTGCTTATCCAGGAGATGGATATGTAGATAATTAACTACTAATTTACCAAAGGTTTGATCCTGTCCTGTGGTATACATTGAAGGGGAAAGAGCTGGAAGCCTAGTGCAGGGAAGACATCTGGCTAGGGTCACACAAGTCGATGACTATATGGTGGTGGAAATGATACTGGCTGGTGTGGACTGGGCTGCTTTCGGGCTGTGTACCTTCAATTAATAATAACGGAGATCCGAGAGTATAATAATAATGTCCAAGAGTGCCAGAGCTCATCTGGGGACATTAAGGATCAGCTGGAATCAGGCTTCCAAGCCCTGCCCCCAAAATTAACTGGAGATCAGTCCACAGGGCCTCATTTAAACCTGACCCAGAACCTTGGCTTTTAACCCAAGAGAAAGATTCTCAGGCTGACCCCTGTCCCCTCCTCATTCCCCACCACCTCCCACTGGAACAACACAGACCCAAAGCTTCCCCAGGGCTTCTGGCACCTGAGGCCTCTGTCCAGAGGGCAGACCCCAGGCAAGCAGCAAGGCAGGGCTTGCGCAAGAGGGCGATCCATAAGACCAGCGTGGGGTGGTGAAGAGTCGGAGGAAGGCGCCTAGGTGGACCTCCTGGTCAGACGAGCCCCAGCTCCCCCACAGCCAGACCAGCAGCCTCAACCATCTATCTTCCCCCCATCCTCGCTCGCACTGTTGAGTAGGCCAGCAGGCCGAAGCGGACCTAAGCCCATAGCCCCACATCTGAGAGGTCCAGAAGGCTGGAGTCAGGCGACCTCCTGGTCCCAAGAGGAATGGTGAGGGCCCCAGCCCAGCTGGGCACTCATAAAGCGGCTGGTGGGTGTTTGCAGCCAGGACCTCGCAGGTCGGGCAGATGGCACAGCAAGGCGGGGCGGGGAGGGGGGTCAAGGAGAAGGGAAGAAGGCCTCCACCCCGAGCCTCGGGTGCTCCAGTCTGCAGCCCCGTCTAGAGCCCCATTGGGGCTCGGCGGAACGCCTCGGTCTCTCGGCTGCCTGTGCGGTCCCTGAGCCTGGAGCTACGTCTGTCTGTGGCTTTGTCTCCATGCCCATCGCGCTGTGGGGCTCTGTCCATCTCCTGCTCTCGTCCAGGGCTGGCTGTCCGGACACCGCTCGGCTCCTGGCCTGGAGCGCCATCTAGTGGGTACCTGTCGGAGTTGCTGCGGCCCTCTGATACTGCCAGCTCTAGGTTAGCTCCTGCCGGGAGCTATGGAAGGTCCCCAAAAGAGGGACCGGGTAAAGAGGGGCGGCCATCGGCCCTGGGAACCCAGTGCTTAGGGAGTGGGTGCGTGTGGGGCGAGCGGATCTGCACCCCCAGAGAGCCCGAAAGGAGCTCCAAGGGCAAACCAGAGTCTCAGGCGCATTCAGACAGAGGCATCAACCCATTGAGGGGTGGCTAGGCTGCACTCCCGAGGACGCTCCCGTAGTATGCCCAGAGACGGCCCAGAGCTCAGGCTCCTTTCCCTTTGCCCCTTTACTTGGGTGCGCACGGGTCTCCCCTCTGCTGTCCAGTCCCTAGAGCATGGAGCGATCGGCCCCTCGCCAGACCCTGGCTGCCGGGCTGGTGCTCCTGATTGTGGTCAAAGACAGCAAAGGAGGGATTGGATTTGGGGTCTTCCCAAAGCGGAATATGAAGGCAGGCTCAGAATTTAAACCTCGGTATCATCCAGACTCTATCTCTTGAACCATCTAATACGTGAGACATTGGCGGGGCGGGGGGGGGGGGTTCAAACCGAGGAGTTCACCTGTAGATGTCCTGGGTGTCACCAAGCTGAACGCGTCCCTGTCTCCAAGATGCCCTGCGTAGGCGTTCGCTGTACGCAGGGGAAGCGGACTCCAATTATGCACCCTTCGTTAGCGCCAGGCCACTAATACTCAAGATTTTCTCTGCGGCAGCATTTGGTTGGTTGCTGTGGGGGGTGGCTTGAGGGATAGGAACACTCGCATTAACCCGAGGAAATGAGGTCCCCTAGATCTCGAAATCCATGCTGCTTTGCCGCTAGGGGTCTCTCACAGAGCCCCCACACCCAAACCTCCAATCTCCAAGCTTCCCTGTGAATTAGTTACAATCCCACACCGACACGCACAATTCCCTCAGATCGCACAGTCCCAAAGCACAAGGCCTCGCGGCGACACATCAGGTCACCAACAAGCCTCAACGACCCCTCTATCCCCATCACCTACAAACATATCCTGCACATACGTCCGCGGGCGCTGGCGATTTTGTCGTCTGGGGACCCTGGTGCCAGGCCCTGAAGGGTTAAGGAGGCCTTGGGACACTGGAGCGGCGGGAAGCGGGGCGCCTGAGCTAATTGGCGACCCCGGGAACAATGAGGGCTGGAAAGCTGGTGGCTTAATTGGGCCAGGGAGTGGCCTGGCCTTTTGTCTTAGACAAGGCCCTACCACCGGCCGCGCGGTTCCCGGAGCCGAACTCAGGCTCGCAGCTGGAACCCAGCGGAGCGCTTCGAGAGCGACTCTGGGAGGGGACGTGCACGGCGGGAGGCGGGGGAAAGAGGGGACGACTCTCCTAGCTGCCCCTGGGGCCCGGGGCCTCTCTACGCCTTGGAGTATCACTCCACTGCAGCGACGACGCGAGGAGAATGCGGCCGCAACGACGTCGCCCTGCCCTGCCTTTGCAGCGACCCTCCTCGGGGTCCCCCCCTATGCCTGGGGCCCCTCCCGTCGTTCCAGGTCGGTGCTGCCCCCTGGTGTCAGCAGCCCACTCCGTCGGCTGTTGTGAACCCGTCTCTTGCCAACTTCCCTTCCTAGACGCGCTGACGGTGAGAAATTGGAAGCAGCGAACTCCCGGTTGCTCTTCCAACCTTAGAGACGTTTTTAGCCCAAATCGACCTCGAATAAGTGCACTTCCCACGAGGAATTCTATTTGAGCTGAGAAAGGGACTCTCTGCCTTGCCCCTCCCAGAAAAGTAAGATTCAGGGAAGCTGGAGCTCACCCTCGCGGGGCTGGAACGATCTTCTTTGCCCTCCCACTCGTTCGCTGGCCAAGACCCTCGCCAAATTGAACGTGGCCAGAGGCCACCTCCCTCCCTGGAAGAGGCGGACATGATTCTCTTTCCTTGCAAATGTGTCGGCCCACAAAGGTGTCCTGGGCACTTGGAGGCCCAGATACTGTCAATTCCACTGCCACCTTCGCCCTTCCTCCATCTCACCATCTCTGGTGTCTCTGGTGAGTTGGGGGCCATTGCCTCTTGACCCCCAAAGTCCCAAGGTGGACAGTCTACTCAGCCAAGACGTTGCGGATCGCGAAGCCTTAAAGAGGAGAAAACTGGGAAGAAGGTGAAGGGCTCAGTGATGGGGAGACCTAGGAGTGAGTTGGGGGAGTGACCTCTCATCTCCCATCCCTTCCCACTGCTAGGATTAGGGACTGCAGACATCTGTTGGCTGAGGAGGAGAGAAGATGTCTCCTGGCTAGCTCACAGAATGCTGGCGGGAGGCAGTTGTCCTTGCAGGGGTGGGCCTCGGGGAATTACAGGCCTAAGGAAGAGATCCACAGGGGAGCCCATTTTTATACAGAAGGAAACGGAGGCAGGAAAGGAATAGCCTATTAACCTACACTCCCCAGGGCCCCGAGATATTTAAATGAGTTACACAGGAGAACTTTCAGTCTAGACTTTGACACTCTAGGCAACAGCCCTGACACGGAGGAAATGTTTCTTTTTGAGGCTCAGAGGGCAGAGAGATGGAAAAGGATTCTAGGTCTGCGGTCTTTGCGGGACCACAGCCAAACCTTTCCTCGGAAGGGAGAGAGGGAGCCTGGATCACCCACCTAGAGGCGCTAAAAAGGGATGCGTTTCCACCAGGGTGCCCCAGAAGGGGAGCAGGGAGTCCAAGGAGTGGCCGGAGCGGCGGCCAGAGGTGAGTGGCCAGCAGAGGGAGCCCGGCCCCCGGCCTGGGACGCGGCCCGCGCTAGGAGCTCGAGGCCGCACGGCGCCTCCTAGCCCAGCCCGCGGCCAGTGCCGGCGCCGCCCGGCCTCGCAGCTCCGCCCGCTGCTCCAGCCGCCCTGCCGCCCCCAGGGTGCAGCTGCAGCCGAGCAGGGGGCGCCCAACCTTTTGTCTCCGCCTCCAGTCCCTCCTAGCGCGCTTGCTGCACCCCAGCCCCACGCGGCCCACAGAGCGCACAGCGCCGTTCACTTCGCATTGTAGCGTTTTATTGTTTTCTCTCTCTCTCTCTTTTTTTTTTTTTTTTTTTTTTGTCGTTTCGTCTCGCTCCGGAGCGAAAAGTGAAAACCTGAGGTGGAGCCCGCGGGCCAGGCGAGCGGAGCCCGGGCGGAGGGGCCGAGGGGCTGGCGGGGTGGGAGCTCCTCCGGGGGGTCGGGGCCTTCTTCTGCAGCCAAGGGCCACCACCCCCCAGCCCTGTACAATATAGATGCTCATGTAAAATGAAAAAAGTTAAATGCTATGAATTAATCTCTAAATATTATGTACACAGCCATGTACACTTTTGAATAAATTAATACCAATTTGCATATTCTGGGAATCTTAAAGCTTATTTACACAAATTACCATTTATTTCATAAATATCTTTTTTCCCTGGGGACTCAAGGCAGAAGTGCCACTCCCTTCGCTGACCCCGGGGTGGGAGGGGCGCCTGTCTCTTGGGAGAAGAGGTGAGAGGACTAAAAGAATAGGTCCCACCCAGCTCAAGTCTACACTGACTTCGGTCTTCACTGACCCCAGCATCCCTCCTCCCAGATTCTCAAGCGGTCCAGGCAGGAGGCTAGGGAGGCTCTGAAGCTCCCTCCGAAGCTCCCGCCCCTGACCCCTGCACCTTCTGGCTCACGAATAGATGGCTGGGATGGGGACGAAGCCTCCCTACAGTGCTGGAGGGCCCAGAGAGGCCTCAGGATGACACCTTGACACTGGAACAGATCTGGACTGAGTCCAGCGTCTCCGAAGTGACTCTGTTCCCTGCAGCCAGATTCCTTGTGAGGCCCAGGGAAGTGTCCCAGGCCCCTGCTGGCTGATCGGGCTCTATTCTGGCTGCTGCAGCCTGTTTTCGCTCCTTTATTTAAATAAATACCCATTCTGTGCTGTACAGGTCCCAAGCAGCAGGGGCAGGCAGCCCGGGAGGCCTGCATGGCAGCGGAGCAGCTGGGCAGCCCCCTCACTTGGGCGACTCTCTGCCAGGGGAGAGGGCTCGCTGGCTCTCCAGCCCACTCACCAGTCTCTGGATGCTCTGGAGTTCACTGGCCACCTCTTTGGCTGAGCCGCTGGGCGACAGGGCACCACGGGGTGGTGCCCCCACTTTCCGGAGAGCCAGCTCAGGCAGCGGACTGGGCTCCCGGCTATTGCCACCTGCAGCCTTGGAGCCCTCTGCCACCAACCCAGTGGTGAGGAGGCTAGTGCTAGGCGGGATGGTGACCGGGATCTGGTAGGGACTGAAACGCAGGCGGGGCCGGGCACTGCCCAGAAAGGGGCTCCGGGAGAGGGAGCCAGCTGCAGCAGCGGCGGCAGCTGCAGCACTGGTGGCTGGCAAAGCGGAGGCAGCTGCCGCAGCGGCTGCCATGTAAGTGTAGGGGTAGGGGAAGAGGCCTCCGAAAGTGGGCATTGGGATTCCCTGGAAGAAACAGAATAAGACAAGGGTTAGGCAACCTGCCTGAGGTGTTCCTGATGGTGAACTGGTACTAGAGGTGCTGCTACAGCTGGTAATCTTTGCCCCACTGTTTTAGGAATGTAAGATCAGAGCTCACATAACTATAACACTAAGAAGCACAGAGGCATGAGCCAGTATGCCTACGGCCAACCGAGTTAGAAGAGGCAATCACTTTAGATTGACACAAAGGCCTGGAACCATCAAGCTCTGTGCCAATAGGAAAAAGAGGAAGCACATTCTAGGTGGCTGAATTAGCATGGGCAAAGGCCTAGCAGGAGAAAACAAGGTAGATGTAGAGCCAGGTGGCAAGCAGGTAGCTTTGGCAATCTTGGGAGGTTCTGATCACTTAGAACAGTGTCCTCCCCAGCCCTTCTATCTGCAGGTGCCCCCAAAGGGCCAAGGAAGCACAGTCAGGGGGAGGAACTTTATAAATTCTCCCTCTGCCTGCTCACCTGCTCAGAGGTCTCCTGCCTGGGCCAGGAGAAGGGCAGAGATGCCAAACAATTTACAAACTGGCCTGAATATTCTACAAAGAACTCCTGGCTACACCTCAATAGCAGCTGAGGTAGGAGTGCAGCCTTTGCCTGTGGAGAGCACAGTATCCAGGAAACCCTGGATAAACACCGCCTGAGTCCATGAGGCCCGACTTTTGGATTATCTGACCTTTGAAATAATGGCTCATTCCCCAGAGTATGTGGGTACGGGGAGGAGGGCAGGGAGCTGACTGTGCTGGGCCGCTAGGGATACTCAGGCCTGGCTCAGGCAGAGAGAAAGAAAGCAGTAGCTTAGTCAGAAATGAGAAAATATCCTTCCTAGAAGGTCAAGCCCTACTGGGCATTCAGACCTGACATCTCAAGTCAGGAGAAATGAGGAAGGTGTCAGATCTCCCAGGATTTGGCTCTACCTGAAGGCCAGGGGCAGGTTACCCTGGCTTGGGAACTTAACCTTTAGCAGTATACCAAGTGATGCCTCCTGAATTCTGGGTACTCTTTCCCTGGTCTTGCGCCTGTTGACCAGGCTGTGTCTAGAAGCCGTGGCTTCCCCATGACCTCTAAGATGCCCACGCTTATCACCAGAATTTGTCTAGGGAAGAGGCATTCACGTACACACCGAATCAAGGGAGCAGATTCAATCTCCAGGTCCTGAATTCCATTTTCCAGAGGCTTCCTTGCCAGCTTAGAGCCCCAGATATGTGATGTTAGTGCCTTCAATACTCGTTCCACCCCCATCCACACTGAGCTCTGTTTAAAACTCATCTCAGAATCCCCTCCCCCACTTTAAAAATATTTGCTTCTGAACCAAAGGAGACGTCTTAGACCTGAACTCCTATTTTCCTTCCCTTAAGATAAGATCTCAAGGGTTCAATTTGCCAGAAACCTCAGAGGGAAGAAAATGAATAAAGAGATTCCAAATCTTTCCACAGGGAATATTCCACCCAAGCAACCCAAGAGGCTACTCTCCCCATTGGATCTCCTTATTTTGCTGCTGGCCACAGTTTCGTAAACTCTCCCCTGGGAGCTCAGAATTTCGACCAAGGCCTGGGGAACTGAGCCCCTCTTCCCTGACGTGTGCGGCTAGGGGGAGTTAGGAGCCCCAAGATGGGAGAAGGGACAGCTCTGTCCTTTATCAAATCAGAGGGCTTCCTGGAGTGCCTGAAAAAGGCATCTGGAGGTGGGTTATTTTAGTGGTCAATTGTCCAGAAAATATTGCAAAATGTCTCACTCCCTTTGTCCAGCCACCTTGGTTGCTCATGGACCGACAGTGAGCCGAGGGTCTTTGTTCCCAAGAAAAATGTCCTGAGGCCAGGAAAGTGGACATCACAAAAACCAGGGGCAGCCCCAAAACAAGAAGAATTTAATGGGTGTTTCACTCTATGCTGTGGTTATAGGAAAGGAAACAAGCCCAGAGAGGGTCAGGGACTTGCCCAAGGTTGCACAAGAGTCAGTAGCAGAACCCTGGCCAGACCCTGGACCTATAGTCTTAGTCTCCCTGAACCTAGGTGTTGTAGAGCATGTCCATGCTTGCCCACTAGATCTCTGAGCACCTCTGGCACCGTTAAGCCCTTTGCCCACCTCGGCCACCCACGTCACTCCTTCCCCCTCCATCGTGATGCCATCAGAACACTGGTCTTACCTGAGATGCCAGCATGTGCTGGGAGAGGTGGAACGGGAAGGGTGCAGCGGTGGTTGCCGCACTGGCTGTGGGGCCCAGCCCGCCTGCGTCCAGCCCGGTGGCGGTCCCTGGCCCACCACTTCCACTGTTGCCGCCCCCTGCCACCGAGGCCAGCAGGTGACCCATGCCCATGGCAGAGAAGGCTCCGGGGCCCATGGCGAACTGTCCCGGGTGTAGAAAGAGTGGCTGGCCGGCCCCCAGCGGCCCGAAGAACTGCTGCCCGTGCAAGTGGCCAGAGAAAGCCAGTCCTGGCAGGTGGCCGGCGCCCAGGGGGGACGCACTGTCTGTCTGCACCACCAGCGGTGCCAGGCTGGGCTCTTTGCCCTCGCCCACCTCCTTGCGCCCCTCGTCCTTCCGCCGAGCTTCAGCGCGCTCCCTCTCTAGGCTCCGCAGACCAAACGGGCCGTCCCCGCCGCTCTCAGCTGGCTCCTTCACTCTCTCCGGGCTACGCCGCTGTCGGGCGCGTTCAGATTCGGTCAAACCAGGAGGGCTGCTGCCGTCTAGGGCCGGGCTGTGGCCTAGCGCTGGCCCCGCGCGCTCCTCGCTCAGCCTCTCTGGCTCTGGGTCGCTGTCCGCAGCGCACGACTTCTCATCGCCTGTGGGGAGAGGGAACGCGCGGGGTTACAGGGGCCCGGGAAGAAACAGACTGGGAAGGCCCTCCTGGTGTCTGAGTCGTGTCCGAGAGACCTGGAACGGCCTGCTCTTGGGAAGGCCAAGTCAGAGGCTTCCAGATCCCCGTAGGGCAACGAGCAGTGGCACGTCAGTTCATCCAATACCCTTTATTTACAGTGAAAGAAATTGGGCCCTGTAGAGTTTTCTTTACTGCTACAGAGTCATATAGCGCCAAGGACCTAGCTTCGAGTCCCGCCGGATCTTCTGGCTACCAGGGACCGCCCATCACAGACATACTGCTGGCGCTTTCCCCATGCCTTAAGGTTGTTAGCCTGAAGCTGAGAAAAGAGCCAGCCGGAGCCTTGAAGAGACTTTCCCCTCCCCCTTCCCTTAACCCTGGTTCGACCGCTCGACCCCCCACCTCTGGTCCGGTGCAAGCGCAAGGGACTAGGCGCCGCCCCGGGGGAGGGTGGCGGTTCCCGCGCTGGGGGAGGGTCGCAAGACGAGGCGTCCGACTCCGCGCCGTCGCGCTCCGGCTTGCAGTGCTCTTCGTACAAACGCAGAGAAGGCAGCGTCAGCTGCTTCCTGGGGATGAGCAGAGGAAGTGGGTCAGAGGAGAGCGCACCACCTCCCACGTCGTGCTCCCTCAGACACCCGCCGCGCGGCGGTCTCGAGGACCCCTCACCTTTTCTCCCGCCTGCCGTTCCCCGTGTCCCGGAAGCCTTTAGCAAACGGGTTGTTGTCTATCTTCAGCTGCGTGATCTGCGGGGACCGAGGTGGGAGGCGCCAGGTCAGGATGCGGGTCTTCCAACCTGGCCTGGGGCACCCCGAGGTCAGCGGCTGCCGGCCCAGAGGAGAGCCTACGAGTGTCCACTAGGTACCCGCCCGCCTGAGATGGGCCGCTCGGAGCCCAAAAGCGGGCCGCGCAGAAAGCGACAGGGTCTCTCCTCCTTCAAAATCTTTATTCGAGGCAGAATCGCTCAGCTTGCACACACAGGCCCAAAGCTGTGCGCACAGAATCGAAATCTGTCCAAGCATGCACACAGGTAACTCAAGTTAAACAAACCCCGCACCTGAGCAGGCGCTCACAGACAGCAGAGCACAGCAGGTCCGTAGGCACATGAAAGGACAAATCACACTCACGGGCCCGTGCACACGCAAGTATACACAGACAAAACAAGTGTCCACAGAACGAACGAATAAACACGCCTCCACACATATCCAGGATGCCCCAAATGGTGCACGCATACCCACGCTTACACATCGGTTCAAAAGATAGAAAGAACGACGGTCAGGACACTCGGACACTCTCATTCACCGGAGAGTGGTACACACGGGTGCTCTGCCCTTCTAGAGAGAGGGTGTAGAAAGGCAGCTAGCAGAAAAAGCCCTTTGGCTTAACGGAAAAGTCTCTAAGCACCTCCCAAGAGGTCCGGGGTTGGACTGGCCCAGAGTAAGGTGCTTTGGGGCGCTGTGTCACCCATCCCGACCTCTGGCTCCCGCAGGAGGGTGGAAACTGGGCCCTGGGTTCTTAAGCGTGGAGTTCCTAGCATGGGGTTCCTAGCGTCGGGAGAGCCTGGGCACATTGCCTCGGGCACCCTGTCTTCATTTAAATTCCCATCCCTGAGCCAAGAAATAAACGAATGAAATGTAAAAATGTCAGCGCGGGCCTGGACTCTCTGCTAATTGCTAAGCAAACATTCCCACCCCAAAGAGAGCCCAGCTGTTGCGCGTCCCCGGGAGCGTGTGCGTACGTGTCCGGGACTTGGGAGGGAGCCTGGGGGTTTTCGGTACGTACTGCGCTTACAGATGAAAGACTGGGTGCTAGGGAGTGGACAATGAGGGAGCGGGGTGGGTCTGGAGGGCTGCTGGCCGGTGTGAGTGGAGGGTTGGAACCTGCACATGTATAAGGTTGCCGGTGCAGGGGCTGGGCGCGCCACTCGCCCCGCGCGCACCTTGTCGTTCTGGTAGGCAGTGACCGCGATGAAGTCGGTCTCAGGGAACACGTAGGTGCGGAAGGTGCTGTACGGCAGCTTCAGGATGTCGTTGGCTCGCACGATGTGGAAGCGCGGTTGGTACTTGTGCATAGAGTTCAGGATGGTCTGTGGGGAGGGCGCAGGTCAGCCGGCAGCCCCCAGACTTTGGCCCCAGCGTTTCTACTCTCTGGGGACCCGAACTCTTTCCATCTGTCTCTCTCATGGTTCTGCCCTCCCTATTCCCCACCCTTTGCTATTTTCTCCTGTCTTCCTCGCTCTTCTTGCCTATGTTCTTTTTCTTTTTTTCTCCCAATTTTCTTATCTGTTTCTCTTTCATCTTCTCTCAATTTAAAAAGATTAACCCCAGTTGAAAACAGAAATAAAACAAAAAAAAACCCTACAACTCCACTCTTAACTTCTCTTCCTGAACTCATTGCTAAGCCCCTAGTAACCCCACAAAGACAAGACTGGGACCTTCAAGGGCTTACCCACTGTCCTACCTCTGAGTGGGCAGTCCCTTTTGCCCCATGAACTCCCCCCTCCCATTTGCTGGGGCTCTGAGAGCTGAAATACAGAGAACCCCCAAACTCCCTCCTCCGGGTGGGGCACTTGCCTGTAGGAGGAGGGAAGGGAGTCTCAGAGAGGGTGTGTGTGTGTGTGGGGGGGCTGATTTAACTTTTAAATCTCCTCGTTTGGGAAGAGGGATGGGGACATGGGTCTTGAGGAAGGGTGAGGACAAGCTAAAGTTGTGGGTAGGTTTTCCAAGCTCTGCACCTAAAGATCAGTAGCTGCACAATGGAGTCCCAGCCACACCTGCCTCCTCCCACTGGACGCTAGGAAGGACTTTTCAAAGGCCTAACCCAAGCTGAGATTGTGAGCAGCCTTGAACTTACCAGCCCCGACATCGCCATTCCCCAGGCTTGCAGAGCAGGGCTCTCTGGGCCCAGGCCCAGCCAGCATAGGCCACAGAGCAGTGACCTTGGCAGGAGCATTCTGGGGGTTCAGAAAGCATTCCCCTCTGGGGAACCTCCTGCTTCACTCTCCCGCTCCAGGCTGCAGTGCCAGGTGCCAGTCTCCCACCCCCTCCCCTAACCCCATATCAATCCCCATCCCGCACTCACGAAGCCGTGCTTGTCAGAGATGTTGTTGGTCAGCTTCAGCTTATGGAAGGCCACAGGCTTGGCCATCCACTGCTCTCCTGTGGCCGGGCTGTCTGGGTGGATGTACATACGTTTGGGCATCTCGGGGTCAGCCTTGCCGGCCACCATCCAGCGTGAGTTATGGAATTTATACCGGCAATCATCAGCGGCCACAATGTCCATCAGCAGGATATATTTGGCCTTCTTGTCCAGGCCGCTGACTCGCACCTTGAAGGGAGGAAACATCCGCCTGCAAGGGAGCGGGGAAGACGCCATGGGACCCAGCTCTATGTCGGAGGACCTCTCTTCCCAGACACACAACACTGCCTGGAGCTTCCACATCTTGAGTTTCCCTGCTGCTGCTGATCTGCTCCCTTATTACTGCCCAGGAGACCTAACCTGTGATTGTTCCTCCTGGGAGATCCCATTTCTGCCTGTCAGACTCTCTCTTATTCTAAGGCTTCCCACTGGCCCTATGCTCAGATCTCTTTTGCCCTCATGAGATGAAAAGCTATGTCCAGGAAAGAAATCCAGACTCTCTAGAAATATACTCACTTCTTTTGAATCTCCCCAAAATTCGTTCAGGGGATATACCCACTTGAAACTGAAGCTCTGAGAAATACATTTAGAGGATGTTTGTTTGGGGAACTGGGTTATATCGCTGAACAAGGACCCTGACCCCGAAGTTCGGGGGAAGAGGGTGAGCCTAAGGCCTGGATTTCTCTGTGGCTGAGTCGAAGGGTGGAGGAGTGGGGGGCTGTGGTTTTCTTCTGGCTTTAGGGCCTGGCACAGTGTGTGCGTACGGAGCTCCTTGCACCTAGGCCCTGACGAGGCTCCCTGCCGGATCAGGCTGAGGCTAGGCCCGCTCCATGCTCGCTGCCGGGACGAAGCGGCGGGCGTGAACCAGCGGGCCAACCTGAGTCTAGCGTGGTGCGGGTCCCATTCTGGGCTCCGGGGTCCGAGAAGCGTCCGGGAGACGTTGCATCTCCCCGGAGCACCAAGCCAGATGGAAAGGCAGGAATGCAAGGCCGCGAGGCTAAGTTACAGCAGAGACCTCCGAGACTGGCCAGGGCCAAGCCGAGGGGCCTCCTCGGCTTTGGGACTCAAAACGGTTGGAACTATTCTTCAGGAGCATATTTTCGTTTTACTTCATTCGGGAGATTTTGATGTTTTAAAAATCGCTCGGTGCCAAATCTGAAAAGTGATTTGGTTGTCTGTGGGAGTTAAGCGTGGCGCCGGTTCGGAACTGGGACCCGCGAGCGGCAGGCTCGGCGCTGGTGGGTGCTGTCGGGTCCCCCAGCCCGCCCTCCCGCGCGCCCTCCGGCCAGCCGACCGCCCTACCTCCCGGATTTGGTGATGACCATCTCGGTGCCCAGCTTGTGGAACTGGTCCCACAGTTCCTTGGCCTCCAGCGTCACCTTGGGGTCGTCCTCCACTTCGTCCTCGGGCTCCAGGCTCTTAAGCGAGCGCAGATGCGCGGCGGGCGGGTGCGGGCCGAGTGCCGAGACGTGCAGCCCCGCCTCGGCCGCCGCCGCCGCTGCCGCCGCCGCGGCCGCCGCCCCCGCCAGGCCCGGGTCGGGCAGCGGCTTGGCCAGAGCGCCGGGCGGCAGGGCGAGCGCAGGGAAGAAGGAGGGCTGCGCCGCAGCCAGGAAGGCGGACATGGGGAAGTCGGCCGGCCGTGGCGCGTGGAACGGATGGTAAGCCATGGCGCTGGCCGCCAGCGCCGGCTCTCTCATCGGGACATCCGGCCCAGGCGCCCAGGGGCCGGGGCCGGGGGCGCGCGGCTCGGACCCCCGGCCCGGGCGGCGGCGCGCGCGGAGGAAGGGCGACCCGGGTGGCAAGCGCGGCGGCGGCTCCTCCCGGCTCCCCGTCCGGCGCACGGCGAGGGGCACTGGGCTCTGAGCGCGGGGGTGGCGGGGGCTCTGCGCGGGGCTGGGCTGGGCTGGCCCGCTCCGGCGCCGGGGACCACGCGCGACTGGTTAGATCTTGTCGTGATCTCTGGAAAACTGTGACTATCTCACATGTCCTGCCCTGCTCGGATCCCCTGCGCTAACGAGCCAGGCCCCCCTTGATTGCTGATTTTACGCTTTTTGGACCAATTGTGGGTCTCCGGGGGCGGGGTTTTGACAGCTCAGGCCAAGCTCCGGCCGGGAGGGGGGGCCCGGGAGAAGGTGTCGGAAGCCTCAGCAGTAAGAAAACATGTCAACAGAATAAAATATTAACCAATGACGGGCCAGCGGGCCCTGAGACCCCTCCCCCTGCCTCGGCCCCCACCGCGCGCCCGCGCCTGAGGCTGCCTGCGCCGGGACCGGATAGCGCGGCGGGCCGACCCGACCCGCCGAAAGGGCCTGAGGCGGGGGGCGCCCAGTCCCAGGGCCCTGGGGAAGGAACCCCAGCCGCACGCCGGCCCCAAGTGCAAAGCATTGACACGGCCCCGAGAGGAGAGGGGGCGCCCTCCTTCTCCCGCGCCCGGCAGCCTGGCCGCCCTGGCCCGCGCCCCAGCTTGGCCTCCGACCCCGCTCTTGGCCGCGGCGTCACCCAGGGCCCCTGCACTCCGGAGGGAGGCTGCGGGTGCTGGAAAGAGAGGCCGGTGGGCGGGCGAATCGGGAGGCGCGGGCTGCCGAGGTCCCGGAGCGGAACCCAGGTGGCGGGAGCTGGTGAGTGGTGCGGGGGCAGAGCCCTGGTGGGGCCGGCGTGGGCGGGAGCGGGACGCGGCCTTGCACTAGGGAAACGCGGGGAGGCTCAGGAAGACTCAGGAGGAGCCTGGAGTTCCGGGCAAGCCCTAAACTCAGGCCAGACTCCGTCTGCTTCCCGACCCAGCCATGAGCTCTCCGATGGCCAGGAGAGCGGGTCCTCGGGGCTAGGAAGGGAGTGCACCTTCCGCTGAGCACTGGGTGGCTCCGCGCGGGCTGATCCCGGTCCCCAAATTCTTTACCCGAAACTCAGCGAATTTTCGCCGCATCCGGTACGGGAGACACAAGTCTCCCTTATCCTACACATCGGCATCCTCTCTCCGCTCTCCGCCACTTTCCTAGAGTTCCCGACTCTCGCAAGCGCAAGTCCCCCAAGTTCAGTAGTGCCGAGTAACGAGTGTGGGAGTCGGAATGTCTGTGTGCACCTGTGGTTGAAACCCTCCCACCCCGCGATTGAACCCAGTCGGTTTTCGCAGTCAGTCTTCGTTCTCTGGCAATCCCAATTATTCCGCACCCTCCACCCCCGTGGTGTGTGGGTGTGTGTGTTGCGCCTAGTGTGGTGGGGCCCTCTGTGAGCAGCGGGAGCGTCAATTTAAGGCGTGATCTCAGATAGTGAAGCGGCCACACACCTGCCTTGAATCTGGCTTCGGCACCGACACTCAAACTGATTCCTGGCGGTCACGTTCCGAAGGACAAGACGGACCACGAACTAGACTTGGGTGACACTGCTGCCCGCACAACCAACGCAAATGCGGGTGAGTTCAGCGGGCGCGGGCCTTGTGCTCGCGTGGTGGGCGCGTACAGCGCGCATCCAACAGCGACCCAGGCAACCCTGCCCATGCGCTGCGCACACGGAGTCTCAGCGCATCTTGTCGCTGCACACTAGGACCTGGCGTGTAAAGCCTCATATCCCCGAGCTGCTCGGGTTCCGGACTGGCCGGAGTGATTTGGCCTCCACGACCTTTTTTTCTATTTTTCCAAGCCGGCGACGGCACTCTCGTAACACCCCTTAGCCAGCGCTCAAATGGGCACCGCCGCCACAGGGTTTCTCTTCACGACCTCGCTCTTGGCTGGGTCGCTCCTCTATAAGTGCCTCCTCTGTCCCGAACCAATCTTCGACTCCAGGCTGTGCAGTCTATGCAGCCGGGGCAAGATCCGTTGCAGCTTTACACAGGCAAAGTCCTGCCGGCTCGATCTTAGGCGGGATGTGCCCCCCTCGGGAGGGACGTGCGTGGATAGGTTCAAGCAGCCTGTGAGGTGACCAGATAATAGCCGGGGCAGCGTTCCTTAGCCAGGAATCGGGGTATGGGCCTGGAAATCCGTGAATACATTTGCAAAATCATGTGCATACACGTACTTTCATACTTGTAAAGATGTGTGTACACTTAAGTGTGTGCAATTTGGACATTTTCCTGGGGAAGGTCCGTAGCTGGTCCAAGGGTTCAAGGCCCAGAAAGTTTGATACATGCTGGTCTGGGTTGTTTGCCCAAGAAACCCGGTGGTGACAGTGTAGCAACTGCATTTGGGGACCACGGACCCACCTGGCCACAGGAATTGGGCCACGGACCTGCTCTCCTGCGACCACAGGCTTTGTGGGCCGGGCCCCCACTGTCTGCCCCGCCGTCCGCGACCAACCCGAGGTCCTGCTACAGCCACTCTCATCTACCCCCGGCCAAACTCTCCAGCGAGGAATATCCTTGGCTCTTCGAAAACCGCGCGAGGAGGCTCAGGAGGCTCCGGAGCGGCGCCGCGCGATGCCCAGCTTCTGCTCGGCCCCTCCTCCACCTGGGTCTACTCTTCCCCTTCTCGGGAACAGGCACCTCTGGGGGGTCCCCGGGGCTGAGTGTGCCTGTCTCTTTAAGAGGCCCCGGGGGGCGCCTTGCAAGCCGCCCAGGGCTGGAGGGGGAGGGCCTGGGCGGGGGTGGCTGGCGCCAGGCAGCCGAGGCTCCACAACAAAGCTCCGGCCCCTGTCACTTCGCATCGGCCGGGCCCCGCAGACGGGCGGGGGACGCGCGCTCAGTCGCCCCTCCCTCTCCCAAGCGCTCCTGGGCCCCGGCGTCCGGCGGGCGCGGGCCTCCCAGCCTCCGTCCCATTGCACACGCACAGTGCGCTCTGCGCTTCCCTCAATAAGGAAATCCGGCGCGGGCGGCCTGGGCCGGGTGGTGCCACGGTACCGAGCCTGGCTAGGCTGCCCGTCCGTCCTTGGCTCCATAACCTTCTGCGGGGTCAAGGGCCACTGCTGGGAACTCCCCCGGGTTGTTTCCTGCCGGTGTCGTTGGTCTGTGTGACTGGGCGTGAATCTGTGTGAGCCTGCGTGTATGGTTTGGGGATGTCCGTTTGTGGGGCAGAGGGGTGTGCGTCTGGGTCACGGGGTGCTGCTATGAGACTGGTACTAAGTGCAAGTCGTATATGAGTGTGCCCAGGTTAAGCTCGGGTGACGTGTGTGGCCCTATATGTGTGACCAGTAGTGGAGGGTGCCACTGGGCGCGTCCATCCGGTCTTGGCGTGCGTTGTGTGTGCATCTGGTGGTGGTGGTGAGGGGAATGGACAGACAGAGTTGCTTCCCATCCCCGGCTTCCCGGCCAGTCTCTCTCCTCCCGGAGCCTTGGCGCCAGCCAGCCCGGTTTAGCGGCCGGGCCCGGCTCCCCCGCAGTCCTGGGTCTGGCTGGGGTGGGGGCCGCGGCCTCGATGACCCCGGCCCGCAGCGGCCCGGCCTGTCCCGTCCACTTAGACAAATTGCGGCTGACAGGCGCATAGTCTCTCTGGAGTCGCCGCCCGCCCGTCGCCTCCCTCCCGACCCAATTACTCGGTGCAGGGTCGGGCCAAGTGGCTGGGACGGGGCGGGGGGGGGGGCGCGGGTAGAGCGGGAGGCTCGACTTCTTCCCGGTTGCGTTGTGGCCCCAGCCTTGTACCAGGATAGGCACGGGGCCACTTCTTCTGGTTAGGTCCGGGTAGGTGCCTGGACAGCCACAGCCTGCGTGGCCCAGTCTCCAGTCTTCCAGACTGATGTGAAAACGAGGCCCCACCCTGGCTGCTCTGGCCCAGGACAGACCTGGCTCTCAAAGGGGCATCACTCTGCACCTGAGCTGGCAACCGAGGACGTGTCCCCGGTTTTTGGGCGACTTACTCATAATTTTGGGGCTCCCATAACCCTGGGACCTCCAGACTATTCACTGCTCTGGGGACGAAGTCCACGGGTCGGAGCTGTCCTGTTGGAACCTGGAGGTCAACAAAAGTGAGGTGCACATCTGTGAACCTGCATGAGCGTGTCCCTGCACAGGTGTGAGATGACGGCCGTGGGTGTCTGAGATCGCGGTAGCGTGAACGGGCCATGCTGCCGTGTGGCTTGAGAGCGGGGGCAAAACGCAGGAAGGACCCCTAGGGCAAGCCCACCTGCGAGAGAGGGCGGGGCTGGCCTGCGTTGCGAGCTCACCAGGCTCTTGATTCGCTTTCTGCAACGCTTTCGCAGTGAGCGGGCGCCGGGATTCCCTGGAGCAACATCGTGGGCAGCGTAGCACAATCCGGGATTCAACTGCGCCGCGTCGCCTTCTTCTCGCTCTCTTCCCGCGGAAGAATTACCTGGTTTGTCCGATCACCTACGGACCTCAAACAAACCTTCTGCTCTTTCGACCTGCAGCTTCCTCTTCGCCTGAATCAACCTCGTTGCTCCTATCCGCAGTGCATGCTTCCCTCCCCCTGCTTTACAGTTGAGGACCCTGAAGCCTAAAGGTGCAGTAAGCCCACAGCCAGACAAGTACCCTGGGCAGAGCTGGGGTGGGACGCTGGGACCTTAAAAGAGAGCAAGGCCGAATCCACTCCTTAGAAGGTGCTGATGTCGTTGCTGTCCCACTAGCTACCTCTGCTCATACAGCACGCACAGAGCCCCACCCTCAGGCTGGGCTCTTGCTTTGAAATCAAGACATACAAGATGCTCTCTCCCTTTGCCCCTAGAGTTTCCAGCTTTAGGTCGACAGGATGGGGCTGCCTTCCCAGTTACACAGGGACAAGGGAGCAGCTTCAAAGTCAGTCAGAGATAGGAGCTGTAAGCTCTGAGGGTTAGGGATGGGGGTGAGTGGATTCAGAGTCTTGGTGGGCACAGAAAAGGGAGGTAAGTGCAGAATCTGGTTCTCTAAGGGAACCAGCCAGGGCATGTGAGGCAGCAAGGAGCAGATAGGCATCAGATTAACTCCATGACTTTGTGACCTTGGGCAACGCCCTGGCCTTCTCCAGGGCTTAGGCTTCTCTTCTACAAAATGAGGACCAAACAGTACTCTCTTAGGTGCCTTCTAGTTTAGAGATTCTCTGATCTGTGAAAACCAGAAAAATCAGCACTGAGAAACCATTTCCAATCCCAGACTGGCAGCTGCCTGCTCTTGTCTCTGCTTGCTTCCAGAGGAGCTGACACTAGTGTTTGAGAGTGTTTGTGCGTCTGAATTTGCCTTGGGACCACTGGGCCCTTTCTCAAATCAACCTCAGACAGTGCCCTCCCTCTTTGAGCTATCACCCCAGCTCCCATCAGCCTCCTCTCAGACCATGAAGCTATTTTTTCCTTCATCAAATTGAAAGTCCGTAGTAATTTGTCTGTTGAGCAGGTAGTGCTATGAGAAACAGGGAGTTCACATGGCTATCTGAAGGTCACAGGGTCAGATCACAATTAGATGCATGTTCTGATGGCCTCCTAGGTGATGCCATCATGGAGGTCTGCTGGGGGTGAGGCAGAGATTGCCTTGGGTGTTATCTCTAGAGCATAGGAGACTGGCTGTTCTTGGGCCAGTGGGCTGTAAGGTAAGGTCCCCTACCTTGGGGCTCAACTCTCATGTATAGCTGATTACAGGCTGTGGCAGAGTCCATAACCGCCCCAATTAGCCAGGGGCCAGGCCCAAGGCCTCTCTGATAACCTGAGCTCCAGTGCAGCCGCCACGGGGCCAGCTTATCTGGCCTCTCTTATCCTTCCCCTCCCCCCACATACTCTCAAAGAGTTGCCCGGGCTGTGAGCAGATGAATAACCAGATTGTCCTGCAAGCTCAGCCGGCAAGTCCAGCCCTACACCCACCACTTTCCCTTACTGAAGGAGGCCACAGCTGTTTTGCACCCCCTGGAGGGAAAGGGCTGAGCCAGAGAGGACTCCTGACTCTAAGCTGCCAGCCTGTTCCCTGCATGGTTGGAGAGAGCTCCTGGCTCTCCATTTCTGCCCCATCCATGTGCCCTAGGGTGGGTTCAGAGGGCTAACCCTTCCTAGAACTCTGGACTCATCCCCAAGGTGCCTCATGGCACCCCTCCCCCGCCTTTTGACTGAAACACTGCTCTAGTTGAGGATAGAGGCTATGCCCTGCACATTAAGGTCTCCGATTCAGCCAAAATGAGGGAAAAGCTGCTGCTTGTCTGGCAGCCCTCACTGGCTGTGCCCAGGCCTCCTGACCTCCCAGCATGCCTCGCTCTGCTATGTGATTTCTCACCCTGCAGGTTCCCAGGCAGGAGGGACTGGCTTCAGCCACCCTATGCAGGGCCATCTACTCGGCATACAGAACCTAGTGCGATTCAGGTCCCCCTTCTCCTAACATGGCCAACTGATCATGTGGAGGGAACTGAAGATTAAATCTCGTCTCAGGTGCCAGGCTTGGATGGGATGCGTGTGATGGGGGCAGGGGCCCCAGGAGTTGCCCCAACTCCTGCTGGATGGTTGGACGGGAAGGCCTGCTTGTTTGTGAACTTAGCTCTTCTGCGGTTGTTACATTAAACTTCACCCCAAATCACACCTGGCTCAGTGGGTTTCCTTTGATTCTCTCAGGCCTCTTTGGGATCTCGGGGAAGGAGGGACTTGGGCTATTATTATTCTCCTTCTTGCTCAATAGTCTTTTATGCCCCTACCCCACCCCTGCTCCTGTCTCCTTCCTGCCCTTCACGTTAGGTCCAGAATTGGGAGGATGGGGGTGGTGGGTGGGGGACAAAATCAGGAACTTGTCATCCAAGGTTCCAACCAAGTTTCATGAGACCCGCCTTCACCCAACCATCCTTCTGCTTTCTGAGCTTAAAAAGAGAGGCAATTATAAGGTGTCTTCCCTGAAGATAAGGCTAGAGTCTTCATCAGGCTCTCCTTCCCACAGCAGTCCACCAGCACATGCCAAAAGACCTGACTGGCCCTAACTGCCACAGCTACGGAGGGTCAGTCCCCAGAACTCACTGACTCTGGTAACAGGCAAGGTTAGAATGGATTAAATTCATCTCCTTCTCCTTTCTAACCCCCTCGCTGACTCCCCCCTCAGTTGCACATGTTGGGGTGGTGAGTGTTGGGAACAGGGACACATGGTTAGCTCCACAGGACTGTTTGGCGCTTGGCGAGGACTCTGACCCCAGCAACTCAGGGATGGACACCAATTGCAGCGTGATTTATTGGACAAGACGTGCACTTTTTGACAGGGCCTCGGTAACCACAGTTTCCTTCACTGAACAGTACAGGACCAGGGTTAAAGGGCTTACAGACAAGAAAGACAAATCCTTCCCACGAACCAAAGGGGAAAGAGGAAGGGGGTCTTCTCCTTTCTTTCTCCTTCCCTAATACTCTGGGCCTCAGTTCACCCCATTCCAGAGGGAGGTTAACCAAGGGAAGCTGGGCAGTGTGTGCCACAGCCAGGAGTGGGCTGGGGCTGGCCACTCAGGGTCAAAATGTCTGGTTGGGCCATCCACCCTCTCCCCACACAGGCCCCCTGTGGGTATGGTTAGAAAATATAAAAGCGGATCCAATGCAGGACATCATGTGCAAAAGGAAGAAGGGACGGAGCTTCTGCAGAGTCTCTCTTGGCCACAGCCCTGCTGACCAGGGGCAGAGGTCAGAGTACACTGAGGTGCTTTGGAGAAGGGTCTCTTCTCAATTGAGGGAGGGTGGGTGGCTGTTGTCATTAAGCTTGGGGAAAGTGGTTGGTGAAAGAGGAGCAGAGAATGAAGGAAAGGACCAGAGGGGGGCTTCTCTCTCTCCCTCCAGCAGGTGAGTGGGCCGGCCAGTCAGAAGCAGGTAGCTGGTACCTATGGAAAGCCGGTAGGGAAGAGGCTGAGGGGCTGACTCTCGTTGGTGGGCAGTGGAGATCGGTAGCCATCGAAGTTTCTTGGGATGCTGCCGCTGGTGGAACCTGAGCTGTTACTCAGAGTCTCGATGCTTCCCTCTCGCTGTAGTTCTGCAAGACAGAGGAGAGGGCCGGGCCGGGTCACAGTACAGTCTGGGGGGTGGGGGCCCACCCCAGGCCGGGCTGCCTGCCCAGAGGCACCCATCTGGTCCATTCACATCCTTCTTCAGGGGGATCCCCACGTGCTCCCCAGATGGGACAGGTGGCAGCTCAGGTCACAGGCTCAGCGGAGGAGGGAGAAGCTCCCTTGGCTGGCAGGCTCCAGTTGTTCCCTCACCGTGGGCATGTGCCCGTACCTGCTCACATACCCATGCAGAGCCAGCATGCTCCCCGAACTCCATGAGTGGCTCCTGTCCTGGATCTACAGGTCGGGCTGGAGGGGAGATGCCAGGACACGGGAAGGACCACAGCTTCCCTGCCTGATCTGTTCCTACCTCTCCTCCCTGGAGCTTTCACCCGGGCTCAGCAAATCATTCTCACCCATGCAATCTGCCTGGTGGCCAGGCCCGGGTTCATCTTTGGCACCTTCTGGAAGGTGTCCTGTTTCCCTGCAGGAAGGAATGTCTACTCCAATGGAGAGAGGGTCCCTGATTGCCTAGAGTGCCTCTTGTCCTCCTTCTGCTTAGCCCTCAAGTCTCTTGAAGGCCCCCCAGAATGTACATGCACAGAGTCGACCTGGGAAGCACATAGGGAGGCTCCCACCCCGTCCTCCACCCCTCCCCTGGTCCTGCCTAGCACAACCATGCTACCATCTTAGATACAGCAACTGGCCCCACTTCATTCAGCTGTGGGCATCTTAATGACTCAACCATCTCTTGACCCAAGACAGGTACTGGGGTAGGCGGGTTAGGAGTAGACTTCCTTGCATGCTAAATGCAAGGAAAAAGGAATTACTTCTTGGCTTTTTGAGAGTGGCCAGTTCCTATCCCCATTCAGTCCCTCGGAGTGGGCTCCAAGATGCAGGTACACACATCCCTGGGCAGACTCAGAATCGGCCCCAACCCAAGATGTGGTAACCTGCAACCTCTCTTCGAAGGTATGCCTGCCCTAGGCTGAGGGGGTTTCTCTCCTGTCCACCTCGGGAACTCAGAACCTCACAGAAGTCATTTGAAACAGCAAAGTGTGTTCATATGTTCATCTTATCTGGTCTGGCTTGAGACCTTCACCTTCAGCCTGCACCCACTCGCAGGCCCTGCCACCATATACATGCAACACAGCTGGCTTTGGTTAGGGAATGGCTCATGGCCTTGACTCCTAGGCTGGCCATTATCAGCCAGCCAGGAACTAATCACTGATTTCTACTCCCTGCAGGCCACCCCAAAGCACGGAGGCTGCCCGGTAGCAGCAGCCACAGAATGGGGTGGGGGAGCCTGTGCTGCTCTCCTTCAGAGCAGGCACCTGGGCCCAGATGTGAGGGGCTCTCAGGCTGCACCAGCCATGTCTGGAAGGGTACGCCCAAAGACCAAGATCTTTCAGCAGATGGGGGCATGGAAGGAGGGTGCTGTGGACACAGGCTGCAGGCCTGATGATGGTCCCTGATCTCCAAGGGACACACTGGCTTCCCTGTTGGGCCCAATGCTGGTATAAGTAAGAGCTTTCTAGATATGGACAGAAAACAAGCTTACTGTGTGGGGTCTCTTCTTCCCTGCTCATCCTTTGGTCTCACAGAAATTTGGGCCAAGAGAGGAGGGGACAGGAAAGCAAAGACTAGACCATGGGATTTTATAGGGAAGCTTCAGATTCCAAGAAAACTCCCTCCATTCCCTCTTTTTCCCACAAGCAAGTGGAGGAGCCTGTGAGAGATCTCTGAGGCCCGGTTTGATTTCAGAGGCCCTTGCCCTCATGCACGGCGGTCCTGGCACTAGGGGGCGCTGGCAGCAGGGCCAGAAGGGCAGGAGAGAGGAGCACCCGCAGCAGCAAGAAAAGCAGGGGCTTCCTTAGGATATGACACTGCGCCCAAGGAAGAAAGCCCCAGATGAAGGAGCAGGGAAGGCCACTAGCATGGGGAAGGTTGGCGCCGTTCCAGAGCTGCAGGACAGGCCCGATGTTCTTGATGCAAGTGCCGACACATCCACACTGCCAGGAAGCGGAGGAGACCGGAGCCCGGGACCAAGCGCGGCACCCCCACTGCCCCACAGCAACCCCCTCAGCAGCCTCAGCAGCCCCACCCCACGAGTCCGAGTGGATGCACCTCATCCCGTCATGTGGCAGTGCAAGGAAGAGATGAGGGTGCTGCTCTTGGGGGCCAGGTGTAACCTGAGCTGCCTTGCTCATATATTCTCTTCACCAATTAGGCCTGGGTAAGGTGGAAGTGGGCAGGTGTCTCCCTTGTCCCCAGACCCCAGGCTGACCAAGCTCTCCCTCAGCCTCCTCCTTCCTCTCCATGCCCATTGCCACTGCCTGGTTGGGCCTGCACGTCCCACCTGGATAACCTCAAGAGCTCCTCAGTGATCTCCGGACCTGTAGGACCCCTGCCCCCCCCTACCCACCACCACACTGAAGCCAGAGTCATCTGTCTACAGCACAAATCCCATCTTGCTTTTTCTCCACTTAAAAACCTTCACCGACTCCTAACGGACTTCAGGAAAAGGTCTGAACTCCTCAGCAGTATAAAATGGCCTTCTATGACCTGCCCCCAAACCAAACCTCACGAATGTCACTCTTTGTTGAATTCGAGGAACCAAAGTAATGAACGTGTACAGTTTTTAGGTCTCTCCAGGCTGCTTTAGGCTTCTGGGCCTGTGCTCATAACACTCCTTCTGACTGAAAAGCCCTTCCCAGTCTCCCTCGGCCCCGAGAACACCTGCTCATCTTCCAAAGCTTGTTAGCACAAGTGTCCCTTCCTCTGTGAGCCTGTCCTGTTGCTCCGGCAGAGCGGGCCAGGCCCCACTGCACTCTGCACCGACTGCTGCTGCAGACCCTCTAACATGCTGTGCACCATCTGCTCACGTGTGTGTCCCCATCCAGGTGGAGAGGCCCTTGTGGGCCTGTCCTGTGCCTCATCTCTGTATCCCTAGTGCCAATCACAGGGCCTGGAAAATAGCTGGTGCTCAAAAAAACATTTCTTGAGTGAATGAGTGAATGAATGATGTGGTAAGGGAAAGTGGGGGCTTCTTTAGCATGAACTAGTAGAAAAAGAACCAGGGCCTGGCTGGTCCTGGCCACATCTGTCAAAGCCCTTTTCTTCTCACTGAGATAGAGCAGTGAGCGTGTGTGGAAGTGGAGGAGGGGTGCACACACGTTCCCCCCTTCAAGTCATCCCGGCCGCCCAGCCCTAGGAGCAAGCGGCAAATGGAAATGTGTGGCCTTACCTTCCTCCATCCCGAACACATGCTTTGTTACTGTTGGTTTGTTCACGGACGCTGGGCTGTAGGCATTGTTTTTTTTTTCCTTTTTTTTTTCCTTTTGAAAAGAAAAGCATTGAGGAATCTTTTTGGAAAAGATATGGACAACTATTGAGAAGTACAGTGATCTCTGCAAGCAGGTGGAAAGGGGGTAAGGAGGTATGGGGTGTCAGGCTGGGAGGAGGGTAAGCTTGCAGCAGAATTCTGCAGTAGAGGACAGTGACATGCGTGTGTAGTGGGGCTGGGGACCAATCAGACTTGGGGGTCTCAGAGATGGAACTGTTGAGACAGCTGAGACCCCCTTCAGTGTGGGGGTACAGGGAGAGGGGCATGAGGGGCAGATGTGGAAGGAGAGAGAAGGGGCCTCTGGCCCATGCAGTGCCGGACGGCACCCCATGCAGGTGGGGAGGAGACGAAGACAGGCTGCAGTTTTTAGGGACGACCCTGCTTGTTCTGACTCAGTGGGCCAGCTTCTGGCTGCCGCCCTCCTCCCTCACTCCCAAGACCCCCAGGTTTGGGCAGCTCTCCTGCAACTGAGGTGGACTTGTGGGGAAAGTTCATCAGAAACCTGCCAGGGCCGCAGGAGAGGGAGCTGGGGAACTAAGAAAGCATCCCCAGCAGCGTCCCCATTTAGTGAAAGTATGCTGATGCTGGCCGGTAGGAAAAGCTAGTTCTGAAAGAGGCTGTTTTCTGGGCCTCAAAGCAAGGTAGCGGACAAAGAGTAGCTCCCAGATAAGTGGCTAGACTCAGAGAGAAGGTCATCTTATTGTGATCTCACATCCTCCACTAACTGGGCACCCGGCAGGTGGGTGCTGGTCTCCCCACCTTGCAGACAACAAAACCCAGGAGTAGGAAGCCACTGGCCTGGCTACACAGTCCCGGAGAGAGAGAAGTGGTGTTGGTGCAGACCTAGGATGGAGATGTCAGCAGCTCCTGGCTGTGTCCGCCTACTCCCTGCTGGCTCTTACTGGAAGTGGGCCTGCTACCCACAGCTGCCCCTCTGTGCCATGGGCCAGGGTGGGGAAGCCACAGGAGTATGGGGACAATGGAATGAGCAGCAACTAAAAAGGAGGAGCCTTAGCTCTCGTGAAATAAGCAAAGGAATGAGAAAGCTTGATCCTCATATTGCCCTACTCTATATGGAGCCTAGCAAAATTCAAAGGTGTCAGAGTGGGTAGAGAGGTGGTTACCTGGGTGTGTATGCCAAGGGCGACCTAGGGAGGAGTCGTTCTGTCTATATGAGGAGGCAGGAGCGAGGCTGCTCACACACGTCGCCCTGCTCCTGGGCTGGCCCATAGAGACAAGGGGACCTCTCTGGAGTAGTTCCTTCTACCGCCACGCCTGCCCCCCTCTGCCCCACCCCATGGTGGGACACTGAAGCCCCTTTGCAAAGGCTGGAGCAGTGGGACTGGCTCTTGGGGCTGTGGTAAGTGCTGTTGAGCCAGGCAGGGCTCTACCTGGAGGAGAGGCAAAAGTGCTGGTCCCCAAGTCAGCTTCTCCCTTGAGGTTCTCCTTCGGGCTCTCCTCTCCCCTAGGTATAGACCCTTCCTTTCCTCGAGGCCACCCTATACCTGTATGTCAGGGACTTCTGGGGACTGACTGGGTGGAGGCCTCTTTTCATGAATCGGTCGCTTTACTAAGTTCCATGGTCTTGGTCCCCCAGTTCCTTGGCAAGGGCATAAAACGGTGAGGACACGGGACTTAGTAAGCCCAGGTGGGTGGGGACCCCAGTGGAGGGTCAGAAGTGAAGTCTCACTTTGGGCTTGACCTTCTCCAGGCCTCTTCCAGGAGGCAGTGGATGGCAGTGGGGCAGGTGGCTAGTCAGAAACCCCGAGCGAAGCCCCTCTGGCTTCTGGTGGGGCGAGGGGCATAGTGGAGAGCCCAAGTCTCAGGACTCACAGGGAGGCTTGTTTCTGGGAACTGGTGGAGTCACTAGGGTAGTACCGTGCGTGCGTGTGTGTGTGTGTGTGTGTGTGTGTGTGTGTGTGGCACTTCGCCTCACCTCAGCATCTACTGCCCAGCCCCTCTGGTGTTCTCAGTGGCTCCAGCCAGCCCTGCTCTATACACTTAAAGACTCACAATGCTGCTCATTAAAGGGATTAGCAGAACACTTTTATTGTGCCCTGGCTGCAGCCACACACCCCTGTCCCAAGCTAACCACCCAAGTGGCCTGGTGGGAGTAGGATTAGACCTCAGGACCAAGTCTTACCCTGTACCCACAGCCTGCTCACTTAAGGGCCTGAGAAAGCGAGAGGGACAGGGTCTGCCCAGGTTGGGGAGGCAGTTTAGGGAAGTGGATAAGAGCATAAGCTTCAGCCCCCTGCCACCTGGGGGGACTTTAGGCAAGTTACTCAACATCTCTGTGCCTCAGTTTCTTGCACATGAGGATAACAAGGTCTGTTTCATAGCTTGGTTGTAAGAGCAAAATTAAATAATGCATGTAGATTGCATCATGAAGTGCTTAAAGCTTCCAGTCAGCAAACGTGAGTTACTATTACTGTTGCAATTGCATTAGTGATTGTGATTACCCATAGGACCTCAGAGTCCCTCTCCATCTCCCTCCCCAGAAGGTGTCTCTGCCATCCAGGTCCCCACCAGCTTGCCCTCCACTGGACCTTCGGAAAGAGTCTTTCTTTTTAATCAAGAAATGGCCCGTGGAGGAAGATGGCAGATATGTGTTTACAGCTTTTTTTTATTTCCCTCCTTGCCTGTTTATAAATACCCTCTTCCAAGCTGGAAAATAAATTTCCAACCCTGTCGACGTGCATCGATTTTTCCCTCCTGAGTCCACCTCCCAGTTCTCTCCCATGAGCAGGTCCCGTGGTTAAGCCCCTGGGCTGAGGTGGCCTCAGTGGTACCCCAGGGGAGTGGGCGGTCCCAAGGCACAGAGCAGCCAGTCAAACTGCCCCATCTTGCCCAGCGCCTGGCTCAGAGATTTGCAAACAGAAACAGTTCTAATCCCCTTCTGCTGTGAGGGTTCTTGGCTGGGGAGTGAGTGGGGGTGGGGGAGGGGTCCTCTGACTAGGAAGTTAGGGATTTTTCAGCATCTTCTCTGGATGGGATGCATGGAGAGAAGCCCAGGGGACCACAGGACTGCTGGGGGTTCAGTAAATGAATCCAAACGGGGTCAGCCCCAAGCAATGAACTTTGTCAGCAAGGGGCCTGACAACAGGGCCTGGGATCAACTATGCAAACTGAGACAAGGGCTAAGGAGGTGGGGGGCTGGAATGCAGGGGCTCAGCAAGATTGACAGCTTCCTGGTGCTGGAACCTGGAGATGGCCCAGGTGCCAGGTAGGAGGTGGCTCTGGTAGACACAGCTTGTCTTACACCAGTCCTGGGCCTGGAAACTACCGCTCGGAGGCAGAGATGGAATTGGCTGAGAATGCTTCCAGAAACCCTTACAGCCCTGTTGAGAGACCACACACTAGGCTGGAGCCAGCCTCAGCCCCGGGGCACTTTTTAGGAGGTTAAAAGGGCAGTTAGTTAAGGAAGCAGCCTGTAGGGAGGCCTTGCTTTTCTTCACACTCAGACACAGGCACCTGAGGCAGCCAGGCTCCCCTTCACTTCCCTCTTCCCGCCCCTCTCCAAGCTCCACCCTGCAGTGTCCCCTCAGGCTGCAGTGTTTGCCTAGATACCAAGAGACCAGGGATCCTTCATGACCAGCGGGAGGCCTTGGGAGGATGGGGGTTGGGAGAGACTGAGCCAGGATCACCTTTCCCCTCCAGCAGGGGTTTCTGTTCCCCTCCCAGGCAAGTTTGTGGAAGGTTGGAGGGCGGCTTCTCAAAGCAGAGAGCTGAGGAGGAAGTGTCTTCCGCAGACAGATAATAGAAATCCTGGTTTGGGCTAATGGAATCTGGGAGATGAGAAGCAGGGCTAACTCTGGCCTGGTTATCTCTGGGCTTAACACCTATGTCTGAGCACAAAGCCCTGGCCTGCTGACACCACCTACTTCTGGCGATCCCGCCACATGCACAGCCCGGTCTTCCTGAGAGCTTGTGCCATGACCTGAGTCCCACAGCCCGTGGGCAGGCACACACCTTCCTTCCTAGTTGGAGTCTCTTTCAAACCACGGGGCTCCCACAAATGTGCTTTCTTTCCTTCTTGCCCAGCTCTTGTTCCTGACCCCGCCAAAAGTACCGAGACCCAGAATGTCACAGAATGAGGCCAAGACCACATGGCCTGCCCTATCCCCCACACCTTGTCTCTTACACCATCCTCCATCCCTCTCCACTGGAGCTGGCTTGTGTGTGTGTGTGTGTGTGTTGGGGGTAGGAGCAGGAACAGAGCATTTGAGTTCCAGGCAGAGAAACTCATAGCCCGGCCTGATTCTGGCACAGCCTTCGAACAGCTGGTAAGCAGTGACCATAGGTGGGCATTAGTGGGAGGGTGCACTGGCTTGGCTAGGACCTGCAGCCATTTACCAGGTCCCTCTTACAACAGCCATGATGTATTACCAATCCCAGGCAGGGGAAAAAAAATCGAACCAGAAATGCTACCACTTTCCACAACCAGGAAACACACATTACCCAAGCCCTCCCAAGCCTTGGCTTCAAAGGAGAAAAGAGTAGGATCACCCACCCAGACCACCTCGACCAGCACCCCCTGTGTAGTGACCTGTCAGTGCCACTTTATCAGTATAACTTTAAGTCCTGACCAAGGCAGAGTATGTCCTGTCACAACACATTATACGTGGGGGCGGCACAGTCTCAGCAGACCTGGCTCACGTTTCCCTGGTTCTGAGGGATTTGATAAGTCTGGCTGAAGCCATGCTTAAGATCCGCCAGATGTAGGAGCCGCCCTGAGCCGAGACTCCCTGTGGACGGCAAGGAGGAGGAGTACTGTGGTAGGGGGAGGGAAGTCGCTTAAGGCCCGGTTCTGCCGCAGATGTGCTGAATGACCTGGGCAAGTCACTTCACTTCTCATCTGCTTCATCATCTGTCAGGCAGGAGGGGAAGGGCTGCTCTGGCAGCCTCACTGGTGTGTGAGGCTCTCAAGAGAAAAGGATGAGAAGGGGCTTTAAGAAGCAGAACACGCAGGAACGTGTGTAAAGAACGCTGTCATTGCAGTGGTGTCCTGGTTAGAAAATCAGCTTTGCCATCATCTCTGGTGTATTGTCAGGCTGAGGCCCCTGGATAAGTGCTCCTCACCCAGAAGGGCCTGAGTGCCCTTTCTGGCTCCGGGACCTTGGCACCACACTGGGGGCAAAGCATCAGCAGATGCCATCAAGCGCTGGGTAGCACGGCGCTATGTCTTTGGTGCTTGAGACTGCCAGGCCGGGCGCTGTGACATGACTTCTTTGTGTGTGCATCTGCATGTGGGGTAGGTGTGGGTGCTAGGAGGGCCCCATGAACATGTCCACTCAGCATGGCTCTGAAGAGACAGGACTTGGAAAGCCTCCCGTGGAACCAGGTGTCTGGCAGCTGGCCTTGACCTGCCCTGCCCATTTCCTCAAGTCCAGCCTCGAAGCTCAAAAGATCCTACCCAGCTCCTAGGCGGGTCTTCCTGAGCTGCCCTCCAGGGCTGCGAGACAGCACAGGGGCCTGCAGACCACAGGAGAGACGCTGCTGGCCCGACGGGCCAGAGCCACATCTGGTTCTCATTCAAATGTCCAAACGTAATTAAATTCTCTATGAGGCAGCGGAAGAGTTTGGTAAGATGTGGCTTTCCCCCCCTTTCCATCAAGGTTAAGAAATCACAGTCTCTCATTCCACCGCTGACCCACTCTCCTCCCTGCCACTGGTCCATCCTGCCCTGCAATGGCAGAGAGGCCTGTGCTCTGATCTGTTCACTAGAGCTGATGGGGCTGGGGCCCAGCGTGGGCTACACGGAGCCTCCCTCCCCCACTGTCCCACTTACCCACCTGAGAGGATTAACAGCTGAGGCCAAAACAGCAGGCTCCTGACTGAGCAAGTTAGTGCACTGTGGCTTGGGGGGGGGCGGGGAGGCAAGTGGCCCTGAGGAGGAGACAGCTGCTGCACCCAGGCTCTCCTCTGTGACACACCAGTGTCCTCCAGCACTGCCTAGATGTGAGGTATCTTGTAATACCCAGTCAAGGGATCCCCTCTCTGTAGTTTCTCACAATAGGAGGCACTTAGAGTTTTAATTCTGGAGTCTCTGGTCAGGCTCTACATCCCTTCGGTGGGAATGGGGCTCCCCACAGTACAGGCAGGGCGAGGCAGCCCCACCGCATCTCTGACCTCTCACTTTGCAGCCCCTGGACTGCTGCAAGGAGGCAGCCTCCCCACCCACCCCCACCCTCCGCCTGCCTTCCCCTCTCGGATGCACGTAGGAGGGGAGGCATGAGAAATGCTGGAGCAATGGAGAAGGCCAAGGGCGGCATCTGAGCCCACTCAGAGAATCCGTAGGACCCATGTCTCATAGGATTGCTGGCCATTTCTGGCCTGCCAAGACTCTGAACCAGTAAATGGGAAGCAGGGTCCAAGGGGCAGTCCCCAGAGAAGGGGGAGGGAGTCCCGCTCAACAGAAAGGAGACTTCAGCCTCCCATTCAGGCCTTCCCTGAATTTAAGCAGAATGTCTTCTAGACAGGCTGCTTTTTTCAGCTTCCATTTCCAAACGAGTATCTTCAGTTTATGGCTTCTTTTTATTTTGGGATTTATGACTTTCATGGTAATGGGTTCCATTCTACTTCCTCTACGCCTATTTTTCTAATTATTGTAGTACAGGCTTTATGAGAGTTTCTTAATAAGTCAGGGTATTTTTCCTTTAGAAACAAACTGTCCTGCCCATTAATGACTTATAGTGGGTGTGGATGCTACCCAGGGACGAACAAGGGCTGAGGAGGGGATAACCACGGTAGGGGTAGGGGATAATTTTCTAGACTAAGCTGAACTGTGTGGAGGTCCCTTTAAGAATCTTGGCCAGCTCCCATGCTAGAGTCTCCCACACTGCTCACCAGCACCCTGACCACAGAACCGGGACCACATTCGGGCGGTACACATGGCACCCGGGGACAGGCACCCGCACACAGAAGCTGGTGCACACCAACCAATCCCAACATCGCTGACCTGGCTCTAAATAGAAACCATTTTGTGTATTTGGTTCCAAGTGGTGAACTTTAGCTTAGTCACGGATTTAATTTCTTGGTGGCATTAGTGCCAGGCCCGTGTGTCTGGTACCTCCATATCACTGATGAAGGTTTTAAAGAAACGAAACCGGTTCTTGGTTCAGTTGTCCTGGGCCAAGCCTAGTAAAGAGAATGGCGGTGGCGCCAAAGTCTCCGTTGTCCTGTCAGGGTCCCAGTCTACACTCTGGTGGGGAGAGAAGCACAGGTCTCAATTAATTGCTGTGGTGCCGCCTGTCCAGATGAAAAAGCTGGGCGGATGCCGGGTTTGCCTTTGTGCTCCGTTCACAGACTGGCTGCTGGTGCCGGGGCTCTATTCATTATTCAATTCAGCTAGCTCAGAAGAGCCTTTCCATTTGCTCCTCCAGGAGGAATAACAAATCTAGAAATGCAATTCCACTTTGGTGTATTAAGATATTGATTTGCCTGTCGAGTGGAAGTGCATTTGTTCTGTCAGCCCTCCTGTGGGTAGGAAGGGGTTAACCAAATGTTTATCACAAGGCTGGCTTCAGAGTTGAAAGTAATGTGATCAGTAATGAATTTTGTGTTACATTAGGTTGTATAAATGGACAGACAAGCGCAGACAACAAGTGGCCAGGAGTCGGGGCTAATCTAATGATGTAAAAATAGAGACAGCACCAATTATACTAGGGGCCAGCTCCAGGCTCCTGCAGGGACTGCAAATGAATAGGTACAAATCAAATTACTCACTAATAGACGCACTACAAGAGGGGCAGTCAATGGTAAATGCATTAGAGCCTAGTGACCTCTCTGCTCTGCACAGCAGAATCCGAAAATTTGACTTCCATCTTAAAAGTGGGGGGCAGGGAGTGAGATTCTCAAAGAAACTCTTGTTGGGTGAAGACTGGCAATCACTCCCCATCCCAAACCAGTCCGTCACCAGAAGATATCTCCTGTCTGAGCTGACCTCTTGCCCTCACTCCAATGCCTCCTGCAGCCTGAGCACCAGGGGGTAGGGGAGGCAACCTCTTAAGAGACAAAAAGAGCAGTGGGACAAAGCCTTGCACATGGGCAAAGACAGGAAGTTACATACCAACACACTTCACAGTCATGTGTCTCTCAGGGGTGGTGGTTTTTACTGCTACATCAAGAGCTGTGTCTGTATTGAAAATAAGATATTTCTTTAAAGGGGACCCTTAGGAGAGCCGCAGGAGCTGAGATCAAGGGCAGTAGATACTGAAATCTGGTTGGACCACTGAGAGCTTTGCAGGGGGTGTTTGCCGTCTGTTCCAAGGCACAGCGCATCTAGGGCTTTACATTATTTCTCACTAGCTTAAACCAGTATCACCCTTCCCTCTATTCCTCCTCTTGACTCCTGCCTCCTGAGCGCGTACAGGCCTGCCTGCCACACAGGGCTGGGAGCAGGGAAGAAGGTGGAGGTAGGGCCCGCATTTTAGGTAGACCCTCAGGTTTTCTTACTCTCCTCAGGTTCCAAGGATGTAGAAACCAGGCCTGAAGTCCAAAGCTGCTCTGGCAGTGTGGCTGGGCTGCTTAGGGAATGATCATGGAGACATGCTCAAATGCATGAACTATATGCTCATATTCAGCTCTCAGTGGCTTGGGGATGAATATAATATGAAACCAAAGAATTTCCCAAGCCTTCCAAGGACTCAGCCCATGCCTGGATGGAGGCGAGGGCACTGGTAGGCTTAGACCACCCCTCCCCCCAACCCACCCCTATGGCCTGCAACAGTCACACACATCAAAGTGGGGATGGCACACTGGTCCTTGCCAATTGGAGCCTGGAGATGATGGGAACATGCCAGTAAAATGAGCACAGGGGCCCAGAATGGAAAAAGTCATCCTAAACAAATGAAGCAACTGGATGTCGGTTCTCCTCAAACTCAATTATGTACATGGAGGGGTGGAATCACAAGCTATTGAGCTACATTAAATAAAACATATGTGGGGGGAAAATCGGGGGAGGTCTGTGAAGACTGGTGCTGAGGGATTCTGCCAGTAAATTTAAAAATGTCTTATGCAGTGGGCCTGCAAGTCTCTGGGGGCAGTGGTGGTGCAGAAAGAGAAATGGGCAGGAAGAAATCACCAAATGTCAGAGGTTGGACAGCTGATTCTGGTACAGGTGCTCGGAAATACTTTCTTCTCCTAAATTCAACCGGATTGGCATGGCGTGGCGTTCCTGGTACAGCGTTCTCCTTTGCTTTAAAGCAGAGGTTCTGGATTCCTAAAGGGTTAGAAGGTCATTTCCAACTTTCATTTTCTGTGTGTACGGGTGTCTTTTCTCTGTTACCAGTCAGCCATCAAACCTAGGGGGTAGTCCGAATACTCAGATCGGCTTCTGAGAAGGCGGGGGCAGTGGCAGGGGCAGAAAGGAACGATGGGTATTTAACCATCCATGACTGTGTTCGACTTTGTTCAGATCTCACACCTCAAAGAAAGGTCAATGGTTAAAGGTGAATTCTCTGGCAGAGGTGGGAGAACAGAGAGAAATCCTCCCTTTTGTTAACCATTTACCTATGTCAATATCTTCTCAGGAGGGCCCTTGTCTGGGGGTCTCACTGCCCTTCCTCATTCTTTTATTCAAACCTATATATTTTCCACAGAAATTCCTGCTTCTCTGTTGGGGCAATACCTGGAAAGAGAACTCCGAAGGTTCACCAATGAGGTCATGGTGGCACTTTCTCCTTGTTGATGGGAATCAGTGTGCTTTGGTTAAAGAGTTCAAAGTAGACTTTGGGCAAGTGAGAAATGTGCAGAGGATAAGGGGAGAGGGGGAGGGAGGAAGAGAGAGAGAGAGAGAGAGAGAGAGAGAGAGAGAGAGAGAGAGAGAGAGAAAGAAAGAGAGAGAGAGAAACTGTCTACCTAGAATCGGATTTGAGAACTGGCCAAAGCCTAAGTGTGTCTTTTAAACACAGTAATTTTTAGCATTTCTCTGGCTGGCTTTCATTTACCTCTTAGGAGCCACAAAACCCCATCGAGTCATTCAACAAACATTAACTGGGGCTCAGCTTGGCTCTCATCCTAGTGCTGGATGCTGGGCGGGGAAAAGGCTGTGGTTAGAGGTAACAAAGATAAATCAGACTCGGTCCAGGGAACTGGAATTGGGTTAAGTAAGACACACAATATGGGCTGTATGGCTGAGGGAGGGGCTGAGGGACCACCAGAGCTGAGTCTTCCCCCAGTGGCATGTAGTAGGGAATCAGCCATTGCTAGTTAATGGAAAAGGCGACATACACTTGTCCAGGGCCAAATGTCCAGAAAGTAGGTGGTACAGAAGCTCAGAGGAGACAGAAAGGGCATAGTGCTGCACGGTCAGAGAAAGCTGAGGTTTGAGCTTGGTCTTAAAAGGTGACCGAGCAGAGGAGGAGGGCAGCAGGCACTTCAACAGAGTTAGGTGAGCAGGGCATGTACTAAGGATGATGGGATCATTTTGACAGGTAAGTATGTTTGTGTGAAAGCGGTAGTGGTGAAATATGAATAAGGGGTTATTGTGGAAGGAGAAGTGGGAGAACAGGCTGAAAAGGAAGGTGAGGAAGTCCTGTAAGAGACTTGAAATATCATGGCAAGGAGACTGGGCTGTAATATGTGGGCCTGGGCACTTTGTGAATAGGGAAATGGGACAACAGTCAGAGCAGGCCTTAAAAGTGAAAGCCCCTTCCTCTTCTGGGGGTCCCCTCCTATTTTGAATAAAGGGTAGAGATAATTGATATACCCTTCTGCCCAGGTGAGACTGATGGGGTCTGAAGACCTAGAAACTCTTCCTAGATACCTCATTTAATCTCACATCTTTTAGTTATGATCTTACTTCAAATCTTTCAATTTTCCTCCTTTGTAAACTGGAAACAGGAACATTTACCTGGCAGTGATGTTATGATTAGAAGACATTTATGTGGCTAGCATAGACCCAAAGCATAGAAGCCATTTGGGAAGAGGTGGCTATTGTATGGTTGAGAGGACTAAATGAGATGACATGTACAAAGCGCTTAGTACAGTGTTACAGTGTCCGGGATATAATAGGTACGGTACATTTACTAGATTTACTGGTTTTCCTCTTCCATGCCATTAAAGAAGAAAGGGTCAGGAACCTGCCTAAGGTGACAGGCTTCCCCCCATTTCTTAATGAGGACTTCCAAATGCGACCGAAAAGGAAAAAAGTAATCATTTTGTCCAATGGCAGTAGTGGGTGCTGGGAACTGCAAGGGCCCTCAGATTTGGCCTTTCCTACCAGTGAAGAGTAGCTAAGAAACAGACAATCTGACACTGAACTGAGGCACAAATAGCAATACCAAGAATGCCGCCCCTGCTGCAGCCACCCACGATGCCCCAGGCAGTAGCTGCTCCCTTCCACCCTGAGCAGGGGTGCTGCACCCTGCTGGCACTGGGCTCTACCTCTGGGTGCTCCTGTGCCTCTGGGGGCTTGCTCTTTTTCCCCCACCCTCAGCCATTATGGCATCTGTCACTGAGAAGTTCCTACTTTTGTCTTCGCATCCTGGAAGGAGCACAGCCTATGGGGTGGGGACCAATCTGGTCCAGCTCAGTTAGGTCGACCCCAGTGGGTAGCTGGGGGTGGGAGCCAGAGAGGATGCGACCCACAGTCCAGCACTACTGCCTCCTCTAGGGCTTTAATCTCTGAGGGTAGGAACCACTTCTTACTTCTTTCTCACAGTATCCAGCCTAGTATGGAGGGCATCAGAGGTACCCTCAGGAGCCTGCCCCCTGCTGCAACCACGGACAGAATGCATGGGCCCGCTGAGGAAGTTGTTGAGAGAAGACACTGAAAGCATTTTCTAAAGGCATTGTAGAAGGAAGAGAATTCCAGGGTCCGATCAGGTAAAGCAGAGGAAAGGACCTAAGTGACTGGTGGAGTTGCTTATGATAGTATCTGCCTGAAAGTGAGGAGGTCTAAAAGATAAGGGAACTAATTCACTGCTGTGATGCCTGCAGAAATTGTTACCTGATCATGTGGAACCTTAAGATGGGAGGGTAATAATCCAGTACTAGAACTCTTACTGGAAATGTAGCCTGGAAATGTAGCCGTAGCATGAAAGAGTTCTCAGTCCTCAGCAGTGGGTCAAGCAGGATCCAAGCCCCATTGGAAGAGCTAACTAACCCTAGAGGTAGGACAGAGGGCCCAATGCACTGGGTTGTTTTTGTTTTAGGGTACAATCTGGCCAGCTCCAGGAATGATAGCTAATATTTATTGAGAGCTAATTCCTACACACACACACACACACACACACACACACACACACACACACACAGTGTTTAGTTCACCTTTTGCAAAATATAGGCAATCAACAGATATTTGTTAACCAACTTATTGAAACCTTCCAGGGATCATTTAAAAACTGTGTAAAATGATCAAAATATGCTTTTCATGTTAAGAAGGGAAAAAACTGAAGCCCTTTTAATAAGTAAAAAAATAATTTCTGACAGAAGTCTTTGGAAGAGCTTTGGCTGAAAACAATCTTATAGCCTTTCCTGCTGAGTAATTAATTATACATATAGGAAAACTGGGAGGATTTAGCAGAATAAACTAGAGTATTGGTTTCCAAACTGTAGATAACAATTCACTGATGTGTTGTGGAATCAATTTAGTGGTCATCACTGCATTTTTTAAAAAAGGAAAAAAATAGAAAGTACTAGAATGCATTGCCTATGATATTGTTTTGTGAAAGTTTTATATATTTGGGTGAGGAAGTAAATATATTTCTGACAGAGGTGAGGGGCAAAGATTGAGCCCACAGCATGACACCCAAGACTAACTGCTCTGGACTAGAACAAAATCTGTTAAAGAGATGGCAGACAGAAAAAGATGGAGCCTCTTTCCTGCCTTTAGTGCTGTGACGAGAACGAAACGGTGTTCCCAGGACTGCAGGGAGCCACAGTCATGGAGAAGAGACAGTCCCTCTTGACCTTGAGAGCTGACTTAGTGAGCTCTTGAGAGTCAACAGGAGCAAAAGGAGGCTGCCTGCAACAGAGATGTGTCAAGAATACTTTAAACAGCTGATCAGAACCTGTGAATTTGGCCTTGGGCTATTGCAATCAGATGTGCAGAAAGCAAAAAAAAAAAAGACAGACAAGGTTTCGCTAAATAGTGATTGAAAGAGTTAAAGTCTAAAGAGAAAAAGTACTTAATATGTATCCAGGTGTTTATTAAAATTTTTTTGGTATTAGGTTGTATCTTTACCTAGACACAAAACAATTGGAATAAGTAAATGTTTTGCTTATTTTAAAAATTCTGTTTTTCTTGAAAAGGCAATATTGAAAGGAATGTCTGCTAAGCAGGAATTAGTCCAGTTATTTTTTTGGTGGTGGTGGTGGTGGGGGGGTGACAGCGAGAGGAGGGGGCTGTGGGAGACAGCATTCCAGGCAGAAGGAGAAGTATGTGCAGAGGCCTGGCAAACAGAGAGAGCACGTGTGTGTAGAGACCCTCCGGGGAGTTCGGCTTGGCTGGAACTTGCACAGAGCAGTGAGAGGAGTGTGGAGAGAGGGCAGCGGCTGGTCATGAAGGGCTTTGCACACAATGAGGTGGGGTGAATTCGGGAGAAGGGCAGGGCTGTGGGGAGAGGAGTTCAGTTTTTGGATATGTGGAAATGTCGGTAGATGACTGTCTAGATAGTTCTGGAGATCAGCAGAGAACGCCAGAGATTATTTGGTGATTATTTGGAGATTATTTGGAAATCATCAGTTCATGGATGGTCTCTGAGGCCACAGTAGCAGAGGAGATTGCCCGGTACTGACTGAGGGAGAAGAAAGAGGGCCAAGGTAGGGCCTTGAGAAATACACTTGAGGCTGACAGAGAAGGAAAACGAATGACAGGGATCGAGAAGTAGCCACAGGTGGAAAAAAAAACCAGGAGAGTGTGGTGTCACAGGAGCCACAGGATAGCACCTCAAAATCCTGGGGCCTGGTTCATAGGGCCCGTGTTGAGCTAAAGGGACTTTGCTGACAGCGTTGAGGGAAGGTGGTGAGCAGCTGCTGTGGTTGGGCAGCTGAGGGCAGCCGACTGGAGAGGGGAAGTTGTCACAGGGGCACCTAGGGTCTGTCTGGGTGCAGGAGGTCAAGAGATTTCTCAAATCATGACCACCATTTTCCTGAGAGCGAGACAAGATGGTGAGGTAAGAGATTTGAGAATGGGAAGTTTGAGATAGTGTCCATGAGGAAGGGGAAAGTCCAATTTCAAGATGATGGACTGAGTGTAAGCACCACACTGAATAGATAGCATATTGATTCATACTAAATAAATAGCAACAATATGAAAAAACATCAAAAAGAAAATATAAACTATTAGAAGGTCGGAGATCTGGGGAATCTCTAAGAGAATGAAAACAGGCCAGAAGCCACAGCAGTAAGCAGGGGCTGAAGCGGATCTGCTAGGTTGAATAACATCTAACATCTAGGTTGAATATAGAATTCATTCATTCATTCATTCATTCAGTAGTTTACTGCACACCCATAATGTGCCAGACACTGATCCGGGCACTGGTTTCTGCTGCAAAAGATGAGTGCAAACTGAGCCTGGAAGCGGCGCTAGAAAATCACAGGAGGACTGCCAGGGCTCACCAGAGAGCAGAGACCATACATTTGTAGAGGCAATCATCTGAACAATTTGTGATTTTTCTTCAGCAACCTAAGTGGAAAAGTAGAGTTCAATTGACCTCAATTTGGAGTTTTGCTGAATGGGGACAGTGCAAGGAGATTGGGGCAAGGGGTGTGGTGATATTAGCAACCAGCCAGTTATTTTAGAGCTGGACTTGCAAATCACACATGTGATCTAGTTAGACTAACTGGTCAGCAGCCGCCATGGAGGCCAGAACTAACACCTGCCTCATACGTTAACCATGTTTTAAAATAGACCTTTTCAAACTTTAATGTGCATAAAGATCTTGTTAAAATGTAGGTGCTGATTCAGCAGAACTAGGTGGGGTCTGAGATTCTGCATTTGTAATCAGCAACTGGGTGTAGATGGTGCTGCTGGTTCTCAGACCGCTGTTTGATTAGGAAGGTTTGAAAAGGTTTTGCTGGACTTTTGGGGAGAGCTGATGAGCACTACAGTATAGCTTACAACTTGGCATGCTGGAGTAATTAGTAAGTCAGTAAGCTGACTGTCATATTCTCAGGAATTCTGCTAGCTGACTGACGTCATGTTGATAGCTCAAAAATGGCTGTAATAAGAGCTTTTATACCATGGAAATCCCCAAATGCTATAAATCAGGGCTGTCCTGCTTCCCTTTTGAGAGCTGGGTGTTAAACATTTACCAGCCCAGCACTAGCTAAATGTGTATAATAGTAGGCATGCTATATAATGGGCTTCAGTGTCAGGAGTCAGGAGAACATGCTCCATTTATACCCTGATAAGAAGCCAGGAGTCCCAGTGGCCATACTAAACAAAGTGCCTGCTGGAAGTCATTACAGGAATTGATCATCTCTGGTGCCTCAGAGTACCTGACAGAGGCAAACACTTGATATCACCCTATCCTATGAGCCACCTAGGAAGCAGGGTTATGGGAGAAGAGAAGGAGAGAGAGAGGAATGGAGGGAGGGAGGGAGGTGAGAGAGAGAGAGAGAGAGGCGGGGGGGCGGGCAGGCTGAGAGGCTGCTATAGGCGAAGGGTGACTTGCTGAAAATCCTCACCTACATTGCACTGTATTTCCCTGGTTATGTCTGAGCAGTACTGCCAGGCCGATACTTTATCTGGAATTCTAAAATGTGAAAAGTGATTCTCAACAACAGCAAAGGGCACAGGTTAACTTCCATAATATCTGTCTTACTTATTGGCCTTTAAAATCAAGGTGGAGTTTTTTAAAAAATAAAATATACATTTAATATGGTTAAAGAAGACCAGATAAATCCTTTTCGGTGACAGTTGGGGGAGGAAAATGAAATCCCTCTGCTTAAAAAGGGCATCTCCTGTGGGTTATGCAGTTTTAATTTCCCCTCTCTTTCTCTCTCTTTCTCTCTCTCTCTCTCTCTCTCTCTCTCTCTCTCTCTCTCTCTCCCCCCACCTCCCTCCCTCCCTCTCTCTCTTGCTCTCGCTCTCGCTCTCGCTCTCACTCTTTTGCTCTCTCTCTTTTAATTTCACAAACCCGCTTAAGGCCACAAAGTCTCTCCTGAATCCCTCAGCTGCCTGGCAGATGAATCGCTGCCAGTTTTGCTCAGGTTACTAACTGTCTGTGCCAGGCTGAAGTTCCTCAACTCTGAATGCACCTTCAGATCTACTTGCTTGATGACGCTGAGGCGCTCCAAGAGGCTTCAGGGGAGAGCTGACCCATAGCTGCTCTAGCCCCAGGAAGGGCAGCTCCTGGGGAGTGAGTCTGGTGATACCAGGCCCTGGTTTATGTGAGCTGGGGCTGGCCAGGATCCCCAGAGATGCAGGGAAAGGCTCTGCTACAAACGAGGTTCAGAAAGGAAAGTTTTCCTCCCTTTGGCCAGCCTCCAAGAAAAAAAGGAGTCAAAGCCTCAGTAAATAGCTGCCCCTCATCTTTGGATCCGTGGCATGACGGCCTGCTATCCACAAACTGGAGGGCTTTATGGTGGGGGTGGAGTGACGGTGTGCATGTGTCTGGGCACGTGTGTGCACGAGGGAGTGGGACATTGGGACATGGCTTGTTGCAGCTTCCAAGGTCCACATCGCCCTTCCTTCCAGGGTAGAAGTGGGGGTGGAAGGGGGCTGGCCTCAGAGATGGCCGTCTCCTATGGCCTGATAAGGCACTTCTGTATCTCTAGCCAAACTGTCTCTATTTCTCTTGCACCTATTCTGTTTATTTGCCAATTATTACACAAGCACTATGGACAGGCACAAAGCTGGTGCTGTGGGGATAGAGATGAGTATGATATGTGTCTAGCCTCTCAGGAACAGAGAGACTGAATGGGATGGGGAAAAAGAGAGAGAAAAGCTTAACTGCTAAACCCAAATATCCAAGAGATCTGGAGGATCGCAGAGAAGTGAGACTGTGTGATAATGTCTGGCATTTCAAGCCCTGACCAAAATTCTTTGACTCTCTAAATTTCGCTGGTCCTGATTCCTGTTCCAGGGTTGTAAGTTTCTCCTCACTGATGTCCTCTTTCCAGATAGGCATGTAGAGCAGTTCACAGTAAAGGCAAGCAAGAATGGGAAGGCCTGCAGTCAGGATCTCCTTGACCCAGTACAGAGCTCCCTGTTGACCTCAGAAAGCTGGGAAGAGGCCTCGTGGGGCAGTCTTTCTCAGGCATAAAAGCCGGCACTAACTGCACAGCTATCTAGAGTGAAGGGGTGCTTTGGAAAGAGGAGACCAGGCTGTATTGTCACTGTGTGGCAGATGGAAGGTCTTTCCTGAGTGCATGCTGTGTGTGTGTGTGCGTGTGTGTGCTCTGAGTGCTCTATGAATGCGAGAAGCTGCCCCAGACCCCAGGTGCCAGGCCCTCTCAGATGCAAGAGTACAAGGGCAAAAGGCAGCATTAGAGGAAGCTGTCTGGGGGGCACAGACCAGCCCTGCCTGCTTCATGCTTGCTCCCTCCCAGGTGGCAGGTCCCAATGACACTTGCTAACCTATAAAGCATGACTGAAGGTGTGCCGCCTTAGCACTCTGTGCCTAAGGGCTGTTGAAAACCTTAGAGACTCCAAAGTTGTCACTTCCCCCTGGGGGCCATTTACGCAACACAACTGTGTTTATCACAGCATTTTTGTAGGCATTATTCCACACAGGAGGGGTCAGTTCCTCTGGGAATTCCCCTTTATACAGGTTTCCCATTACCAGAGGCTTCCACGATGGACGGCAATCAGAGTGCTAACTAAAGAAACGAATGGTTAAAACACACGTACACCCTCTCCCTCCAAAGAAGGTCCACACCAACAGGTGCCAGTCACGACTGCATCGGGCTAGAAGTGTGATGCCGCCTTTACCTGTTCCGGATCCCACAACGTCCCGGCTGGGCGACTCGGCCATGGCATCGGCGAGCCGTTCCCGCAGGCCCTCCTCGGTGTGCTCCATGGAGGACATGTGCCGCAGCCCGAAGCCCTCAGGCCAGCTCCCACACACCTCCAGCAGGGTCACGCTCCGGTCAAAGGTACCTGCAGTACACAGGGGACATCAGATGTTGAATGCACACCGTCAGAGGGCAGGCCACTCCTTCTGTCTCCCCACCAGCAATTCCCGTCTCCCCCCAGGGCCCATTTCAGCTCTTGCACAGGATGGGTGAAGAAGGGAACACTGCAGGACACGCGTGTGTAGGGTGGAATGAAACATCCTGTGGAAATGAAACACCTCAAGGAAATGACCTCTATGTCTTGGGCTACTGGTTTTTAAACTGTCGTCTGAGGAGCTACAGGGTTCCTCTCAAGTCTTTGAGAACTGCTTCAGGAACTAGGTCAAGGGCAGGGAACCAACCGCCTTTCTAGGTTCAACCAAAACACCTCTACTTTTCTCCGTTTAGTACAATAGGCCTTCACCTTAAAATTCATTTAAAACAGGGGTTACATAGCTTTAACTTAAAAAAAAAAAGCTTTCTAAACCACTGTATCCTATAACCTATACCAAACCTCATTTTACATGTGAACCTCTGAGAAGCTATGGCCCAAATCCAACAGCAAGTTTGTGGCAGACGTGGTTCAAGAACTCAGACCTCTGATGCCTCAGTCTAGAACTCGTCCTACTGCACCGTATGTAGCCTTCCGGCTGTCCAAGGATCTGTGCACAACTGAGGCATCGTTTTGGGGGTGCCGGCAATAGAACTGGGTGACAGCATCTTCAGCAAAGATCTTTCCTTAATCTGAAGCTGCTCCCCAGTTCTAAAACGTACATAGTGCTCTGTTGAACGCCAAGATTAGATTTTACTTGTAAGATCACTTCAAAGTCTCAATATAAATTATTCTACTTTATTATACAGCAAGTCTTCTGTGAAAGCTTATTTCATCCACTCTCTCTTGGAAGGAGATTATAGTCATGCTCTGTTGCTTTAAGCACATACCCATTTCCCCAGCGATTAGGTAACTGGATCCACGGCATTTATTGGGCTTGGTCCCTGCCAGCACCAGGAAGATGGGGGAAAAATGCAAATGCCAATGTTTCCCAAAGTTAAAAGTACATGCAACGCACACCCTTTATCAGGCCTTGCTTCTCCTCTTTGATCAGCCGTCAGAAACTATCTTCCCTAGGCAGTTAGGACTGGGCAGCATCAGCACACACTCCCTGCCAATGACAGGTGGTAATAGAGAGGGTGCGAGCCCCAGCCCCGGCAGGCGGCCCTGCCTCTGATAATGGCCAAAGTATCGAGGTGATAACCGTTAGTAAACACTCCGACAGCCGGTGACTCCATACATCAGCAAAGAGGGCCAGATAATCCTGAGCTCTCCTGACCAGACAAAGGCCCTTGGCCAGTCTGCTGGGATTTATATGTGTGGCAAGGGTCACTACTGGCTCCTGAATGTCATCGGCCAAGTTTGGCTTTGATTTATCTCTCGCCTAATTGTAGAGAGGATTCCTGGTGCTGGGAGAATAGGCAGCATCTGTAAGTGCATCTCCCCAAGAAGAGGCCCACCTTGGGAGAGGGTTGCCAGGGATCGGCTTCTCAGGCAGAACACAGAAGTGGGGAGCTGCCCTACACCACCTTCTTTCTCCATCAAGCTGGGTCAGGATGTGGGTGTCAGGAGTGAGGCGCTGGACAGTGGGGGCGGGGTGCTTTGAGTGCCAGCCCACCAAGGTCCTGAACTGTGGTGGCATCATGCCCTGGCAGTGCAAAGCCCAGAGCCAACATTCAACCAGTACCAGCAACAACCCAAAGGTGCCCGGTCCCAAGGACACACAGGGACTGATGATGTGAGCCAAGTTTTTGATTCTATGACCCACTCATTAAGTTACGTTAGGCAAGTCCCTTTATCTCCTGTTTCCATCTCTGAAGTGGAACTGGTAACTCTTTAACCCGTCTCAAAGGACGGAAGAGCTCAAGCGAGGTTTCTGCCAGGAGTCTGTGTCCCCCTCTCCTGCTGCCCTACTCTTGGCTGACAAGATCATTGTTTTTCTGAAGAGTCTGCCTTGGAAATCTATGCTTACTGATTTCCAGAAAAGGGGATCAACAGTAAAACGTGGGCATTCCTCTTCCCTGCACACAGAGCGGAGGCAGCAGCTTTCTTATGGACAAAGATGTCCCAGAGCCTGGGGAAGGGGAGGCAATGGCCTTCCTTTTTCTCACTTCACAAGAGCAGGGTGTCTGCCTCTAAAGTGGTGCTCAGTCAGTGTTGGTACACTCTGTGCTTAGAGGTAAAGACAGGTAAGCTAACAGCAGGGTCAAGAGGAATATCAGAAGCCAAATCAGTAAGAAAACAATCAAAATATCTAGCAAGATGTTACAGCAAGAAGGGTTCAGGTAAGAGGGTGGGACCGGTCCATAACGAATGGTAGAGGCCAGAGGAGTCTGTAATAATTTTAAGGGAGAATGGAAACAGACCTGCACTTAAATGTAGGCTCTAACACATATTAGCTATAGGGCTCTGGGCAAGTTCTTAACCTTTCTGAGCCTCTGATCCCTCATCCACAATTATGGAAAAACAATACAGTTCTATAGGGTGATTGTGAGGATTGCCTTTGGTAAATGTAAAAGTACCTGGCACATAGTGAGTGTTCTGCACATAATAAGTGTGCTCACATATATGTTAATAAAAACAGATATGTATAACTATACCACTTGAAGCATCATCATTAATTTTCATTATCACAATGACCCTGAGAGGTACCACTCCAATTTCTGAAGCTCAGAGAGATTAGTTGGCATGCTCAAAGTCTCTAAGTGAAGATCTGGAACACAGGCTCCTACTTCTTAGCTTGGAACTCAATCTGTCAGCTCACAGACTGCTTCCCTTAGCTGCATCTGCAGTAGGGAACTGTTAGATGGAGAAATCACCTCTATATTTCCCAACGTGTTCTGAGAACTCCTGTCACCTTCAACCAATGCCTTTTAAAATTCTTTCCCACTTCCAACCAGCCCACGTTCCTTAGAGGATCATGGTAATGCTGATGAATCAGTCTTTCTACTAGATGGAACACAGAAGGAAAAAAATTGCTAGAAGATCTAATAGGTTCTTTCTTAGCACAGGCACTGCTAGGAAGTTGTGGGTAGGAGGGTGGGGAGACAAAAAGTGTTCAGCAAAGGAGCATTCAATCATTTTTACCATCCTGAGAAGTCAGAGGATACAGTCAGCAGTCCTGTGCTTATTGTGCAAGAAAGAGTCTCGCAGAGGCTTTGCCATGCCCCCTTCCTTGATTTCCCTTCCACCCCTACCAGTGCAGATGAGGATAGCAAAGGTGCTCATGGAGTCTCTCAGTGCTAGAGTGAGGGAAAGGCTGCAGGTGTGTGTGTGTCAGCAGGGGCTGGGGTTAAGAGGCCAAGCCCTTGGAGGGTGAGGTCACCTCTGGGCTCTTAGACAACTGCATATCTTGTCAGCATTGTCTGCACAGCTATCATTCATCTGGCTGGCCCAGAGACACTCCATCAGATGGACTGGACCTTTGAGCCCCATTATGGGAGAAAGGGTCAGTTTCAAGGGGGAGAAGACACTTAGGGCAGGCTGTTTGCAAAGCACAAAACATACATACTTAGCAACAAAGATCTTTTGCGGAAGCAATGCTCCGTTATTTACAAAGCCCTCTCATGTTTATTATTTGAGTTAACTCTGACATTCATCAAATATTGATTACTGTCCACGATGATATGAGTCAAACACTGTACTAAGGTATGGGAATACAAAGTGAGCAAAAAAAAAAAAAAAAAAAAAAAAAAAAAGCTCATGGTCTTTCACTCTGGAAAGCTGCAATTATCACGATTTTATGGATTTACATTTTATTGAGGCCAAGGGAGGTCAGGTAGCTTAAGGTCACTGGTTCTAAGTGTAATAGTCTTCCCTGATGCCTTCTGGGAATCCCTACCTTTAGGGCTACCTTCTACCCTGCTATCTCTGAATACCATTTTCTAAGATACAGTTTAAGTCTCACCTGTTCAATGAAACCTTGAGTGACTACCCAAGTTATAATGAGCCCACTTTCATAAAGTCTGATTGTACAAAAGGTAATTTAACTTTTGGTGTGAAGCCGATGAAAACTATGAACTCACCCCCAAAATGTGTGTTTGCATACATAAAATTATGTAAGCAATTTTAGGGTGTTTACGGATGTCTCTGAAGCCCATCCTTGGATCCCAAGTTAATCAGATCAGTCCCAGGGCGTTATTCCTATACTGCCTTATATTATTTTCATGATCCACTCTCCTCCTTGAGGGCATAGATTCCCCCATAATCTATGTCTGTGATAAACGCTGGACTTTTTGTGCAAGGTGCTTGCTCAAAGCATGTTTGTTTATTGACTGATTATAACCATCTGAAACATCTGACTGTCACTTTAAAGTCAATATCCATTGGGTGGGGTCCCAGAGCCAAAACATTCAGGGCCAGGATTGGAAGGAATAAGATGGAGATAGGCAGAAAAGGGAGATAAAGTTAAATAAGAGGAAGGAAGAAGATTGTAAGTGAGCAGAAAACAATGTCACAACATCACTCTACTGCCTTCTGCGCAGTTAGTTTAGATTTGAGATTCTGGGAATTGGAAGAAGCAAAATAATCTGTCTGGGATGGCACAGAGAGCCACTCTCATATAGGTGAGCTTCCCGAATCTCGCTTCCTAGTTTGGCATTCTGCATTATACTTCCCTCAGAGGAGAAATGGGTCAGGTTATTGGGTTTCACGAACCCATTAAAGGCCTGCTGTGACAGCTGGTAAGCTGGCAGCTCCTGGGTGGCTGGAGAAACACGTGCTAGTCTTTTGTATACCATTGTTAAGGGCAAGGAAGCCCAGGCAGTGGAGGTGGCATGGGGGAAATGAGATGTTCCTCTGAGCTGATAGTGTCTAATCTCACCCGTGCTATTTAGGAGACTGTGGCACAGCCTCTGCTTTGCATCAGTTAGGTTCAGCCCGGGGTTTGGACTTGATGAGAGCCTGCTGATCAAATTTCCAGCCACCAGGGAGGCCAGGTACCAAGAGCAAAACTTTTCATAAAACAATGTTTTTCAAGACATAAGCTTTTCTGGGCAAGAGCTCATGATAATAATGATGTCCATGATAACTAAGAAATGATCCCAGACATAACGAAAGCAACCACTGCAGTGCTTCCTTGCCCACTCTCTAAACCAGCTCACCGAATGAGCTTGAGACTGGTGCGGGGGGCGTGGGCAGCTCCTTTCTCTACACTACAGGCTGGTTCACATAAGCACAGGCTGAGGACATTAGCTTTACTTGGTTATTGGATGTGGCCACAGGCATATTTCACTATGTCACGACTAGGGGAAATTGGTTCACTGTGGGAGGCTGAGAGAATATGAGAATCCCGTATGTCTCTCCTCAGTTCTTTAGGGTGCTTCCCAAGATAACCATAATCCTACAGCTAGAGACAAAGGGTACAGAGCAAAGGGAAGTAGAGTCTGGTAATCTTTTATGACTCAGATTATCAAATGGTCACCGAACAGTAGACTAAGTTTGTCCTCTACTCATCCATTGGGCTCTGGGGTTTGGATTTTGGGGCTAGGCTACTTTTAAAGGATCTACTACTTCAGTTCAGAAACAAGAGAAAAGAAAGGTGCCAGCACAGGAAAGAAATGCCTTAGCTAACGTTAGCAAGCCAGGAGATGCTGCCGTGTCAGATGTAGTATTCTCACCCACCCTTAGGGCCACCAGTGGGAAGGGATTATTCTTTGTTCATCAAAGGTCCATAACAGACAGCCATGTGTGGCCGACACATCAAAGGGTCCTGAGCCAGGGAAGAAAAGTTAAATAGTAATTGAGACACCCAGAGTTTCTCTGCAATTTAACATAGAGTAGTCATTTTGACAACTACTTTCGTAATTCATACTTCAAAGGTTAGAATATAGATTACAAATTAAGACATCTAGGTTAAAATTAGAATTCTGCTATTAACTTTTTCTGGTTTCTCTGGGTCTTAATTTCCCCACTTACCACGTGGAGAATAAATGAGTGACTCTCATTTAGGGTTCATTACACTGGGACTAATAGTTTCAATGTAATTAACAACACACTAGCAGGGCAATGTTGAAATCATATGTGATATATCCTAGGGTAAAAGGTACCAAGTTTTATTTCCTATGAACCTGATAACATAATCAATCAGATTGTCAATCTTTTAAAAAAGTTAAAAAAAAATCTTAAAGGCAAATGGTAAGTAGAAGACCTAGGTTCAAATGTCATCTCCTGCTATTTTCTCACTGTATGCATGACGTTGGGAAAGTCATTTAGCTTCTTTGAACCTTGGTTTCCTGACTTACGGTGGTGGGTTAAATGGTGTCTCCCTCAAAAACGTGTCCTCCTCAGAATGTTACCTTATTTGGAAATAGAGTCTTTGCAGATATAATTAAGGATCTTAGGATGAGAGCATTCTACCTTTAGGGTGAGTCCTAAATCCAATGACTAGTAGTATCCTTATAGATAAGAGAAGAGAAGGAGATCATAGGCAGAGAGGGAACAAGGCCATGTGAAGACAGAGACAGAGATTGGACTTACGCTATGACAAGCTGTGGCATGCCACGAGAAGCTAGAAGAAGCAAGGAAGGATTCTCCCCGAGAGCCTTTGGAGGGGGGCATAACCCTGCTGACAACTTGATTTTGAAATTCTGGCCTCCAGAAATATCAGAAAATAAATTTCTATTGTTTTAAGTCACCAAGTTTGTGGCAATTTGTTACAGCAGGCCTAGGAAAACAATACACTTGTAAACCAGGGGAACAAATATTTGCCTTCTAGGGCTGTCCTGAGCATCTGATCACATAGTACACAAAAGAGTGCTCTGTAAAGCTGCCCAGGGCCACTCAAACATAGAGGATGGCCCCGGGGCTCTCTGAGTAGCTCTCCCTTGGGGCTGTGGGATTCTGCTAAAGGCTTAGAAAGTGAAGAAAGTGACTGGGGACACCTCTAGGCCAGATGATAAGCAGCTAGAGGAACGATACTGGATGGGAAACGGTTCCATCAGCTCCTGGTCTCCATCATTAGAGCTGACTGGTTCTGTGTCATTAAATAGCAAGGGCCTTCGATGGGGAGTCACAACATATAAGTGGGTATGTGTCTCCCATCCCCCACTTCCCAGAGGATGCCTGCAGGGGGCACAGGAGAGCAGGGGAAGTGGCCCCTCGGCTCTGAGGTTAGGTCCCGTATATCCTCTGATCTCTCTACGTCTGAGGGTGGGGATAGGACATTTCAGCTCCCTAAATTTTTTCACGAATAAACAGAATCACACTCAACACGAATAAAGATGAAATGAGACAAATTGCAGCTGATGGGAATATTACTGGTATAAACTATCTAAAGAGCGATTTGGCATTATGTATTGAGAACCTTAAGAAACATGCCCAACTACTGACCTAGCAATGCCACTTTAAGAAATCTAGCCCAAGTATATAATCTAAAATGCCAACACACATTCACACACAGAGGTGTTCACTGCCACTTTAACACAGCACTACAATAGGGTATTTATTAACTAAGTTATATTTCATCCTGACGGTGGAATATTAGGTAGTCATGAAAAATCATATTTATAACAGGGGAAATTCTTAAAGAGATAATTTTAAATTAAAAAAGCAAAACAAAATTGTAGACTTAGTATTACCAAACAACGTAGAGGAAGCATAAAAAACATTTAAAATGATCCATAACAAAATGTTATTAACCATGGTTGCCACTGGGTAGTTGGATTATATGGGACTCTTCTGTTCATTCCTTTCTATATGTTTCTTGAAACTTCTGAAATCAGTATAAAACAAACAAATGCTAAGAAAAATCTGAGAGAGAAACAAATGTCCGGGAACAGAAGCGCTTACGCTAAGACTTAGACAGTGAGCCCGTGAGAAGCATCTACGTGGAGGGCCTGATTGCTGAGTTGCCCGCGTTGTCAAGCCCTGTGTCTGACTCAGCTCCGGGCAGCTGAGCTGCAGCTCCGTGGCCTATATTTGACTCTTCTCACAGTGGCCCTGGCTGGCTGCACGCGATGTTGACTCATCCCTGTGTACATCTGACATATTTCCTTTTAATTCATATCAGGAATGTGCACCAACTTGTGTGTGAAAAATGTCACAAACAATTCCACTTTCTACAAATTTTATGTATCAGATCAGAAAGGGCCAAAGAATGGCTCTGGAAGAAGCTGAATTTTAAATCAAGTCCCTTGATCTGTTACCTTTGTCCTTGCCCTATCTATCCCTAACCCCCAACCCCTTCCCTAACTATCTTTTGGATAAACAGGACACAGCTTCCTAGGAGACACCCTTCCAAGGAAAGTCTGAGCCCCTCACATATACTAAGGTCACTGAGCAGGGCCCACGCCTTTTGCTTGGGAGCCCAAAAGATCAGATGTCACACTGCAGGTCCCAGTAGGAGAATTTCCACTGGCTCCACACTCAGACCTGACCTGGAGGTGCCTCAGACAGGAGAGCTTTCCAAGTCAGACTGACACTGGCATTCCCCAAACAGGATCCTAGAGACTTTTTCCTTCTCTGCTTTAAAGCTGGCACAATCAAGATTTCTCTTCATCTAAGTGGGAACTGGACAGTCATCTTGCAGCTAGCCTGTAATGCAAATATTCCCTTCAGGATGCTCTGGCCTGCTTCTGAGGGTAGAGAGAAGATTTACACACAGCACCTTGTTATAGGATTCCCACAACAAGGCTCAGAATACACTGCAAGACAAACTGTACCCTTGGAAACCTAACAACTCCTTGAATGGAAAAACTTCATGGAACAGTATCTCTCAAGACAAGTAAGCACACAAACAGGATTTTCTAGGACAGTCTCAATTCCAAATAATTAGTTCTGTGATCAGATCGAATATCAGGAAAGGCACGAGGACTAACATTTGCTGAGTGTCTATTTTGTGCCAGGCATAGCCGCCTTACATGCATCACCTCACTGCAATCGCCTCAACAAGTCTATGAAGTTGTGCTAATAATCTCATTTTACAGATCAAGACAGTGAAGCAGAGAGAAGTAAAATTTTTGCTTCAGATGGTATGTCAAAGGTATAGTTAGGATTCTGATTCTAGGTTCATCTGTCTCCAAAGCCTATACTTTCCTCACTAAAATCCATGCTGAATTTTGATTCTGAAAATATGGCTACAAAACCAGTAAGGGGCTTTTCAGCTCAGGCTTTCTATTCCAGAACTTTAAAGTGGTTCTTGCTATTGGGCTGGGGGTGTGGGGGTGGGACAGGGGGAGTGACCCAACTAAAATCTCGTGCTTGTCTTAAAAGAGATTTCAGTGTTCTACAAATAAGCCAAATCTGAGGCTCTCAACTAAGGAGAACTTTGAAGTCTAAAACCTAGGGCTAAGAAGTCCTGTTTTCATTAATTAAAGAAGATGTTTCAAAACCATCAGCTTTATCATGACTGAATTTCAGATGCGAAACCTAATATATACACAGACATGCATGGCTTGTCCTTTTGGGTTATTTTTGATCCTCCTTGAGGCTCTGCATTTCTTCAGATGAGACTGATCTTCCTGGGCTGGCTGAGATGTCTGGAGGCCCAACTCAGCAGGCCTGGGCCCCTGCCAGCCTCAGGAGTTTCAAAGGCCAAGGAGGGATGGGTGGGCAAAGTGGCTCCTACTGCCATTTGCTCTTCTAAGCCCCCAGGCCAGTAGCAGTGGGGAAGGAAAGGGAGGAACCCACCTTAGGCTGAGGGAAGGTCCTGATGTGCTTTTGGGTCCTGGAGTTCACTGGTTTGACACCGAGCTCATTTTTGGTTTTCTTATTTTGGGAGTCATCTAACTATGTGGGCTTTAACATGCTCCTGGCTCAGACAACTGGTGCTTCCATTTATCTTGTGTGGTCAGCAGTCCACCAATCTCTGCCATCAAAACCCATCAACTCTTACTCCAAGGGGCAAGCCTGAACCAGATTTTCAGCTGCAGGGGTCTTGGGATTAAGCTCTGGGCCTGGTCTGCCATTCTGACATGGGATATATTATATAACAGGATCTCTATCTTCCAGGTGCTTACAATGAAGCTGTTCAGCAAAGACTTGGCCTCAGGGCCTAAGAAGAGCAAGATGAGAAACAGCACTGTTTGGACAATGAGGGACACCCACTGGAGCTGAGGTGGTTAGGGACAGCTTCCAACAGGTGTGGAGGTCTGAGATGGGTGGAGGACATTCCATTGTTGGGGAAGTGGGGTGGTCTGAGCACAAACATGAAGGTGGGAGATATTCTTCACATAGGAGCAGTGAGTTGAGTCCACTGGAATAGGAGGAGGTCTCTCGCAAAGAATAATACTTCAAGTTTCATAGAATCACTGCATATTTTCACATAATTATTTCATTTTGATTGTGGGATTTTGCACCCAAGTCAGGACAGATGCTGTTGACTCCATTTTATAGATGAGAAGACGGAGTAGCTGTGGGACCATCTGTGAAGGTGCTCAGTGAACAAACTAACACACTACAGAAACGCTATGGTCGCCTGAGGTAGGCGCAAAAGTGGGTTCTCCAGGTGAACTGGTGATTCACCTCACTGAAAACCTGACTGGAGCTTGCTCAGTCCCCTTGTCCTGCAGGGACTTCCCTGACTTTCAGCCTCATTTCCTGGTCTTGCAGCCCATGGGGGTGGGGGTGCCGTCAGCTCGTTATCACTTGAACTTATCACACAAGGTGTGTTCAGGGCTTGTTCTACACCTGAAAGAGTGGGGTGCCTGGGAACTGTCATTTCCTGCCTTGACATGTCAAAGTATTTGCCCAGCCTTGGCTGGTCACACTGACTCAGCAGCCGGGGCACGGTTATCAGGGAGGATGTAGGGAAAAGTTGAGAAGTTGCAGGAACACACAGGCGGGAAGCAATGAGGCGTAGAAATCTTAACAATAACAATAATCCCTTACACTGTACACTGCTTTACCCAAGGTGCTTTCACAGGCAGTTTCCCCCTTAATCTTCACGATGCCCAGAGGAGGAAGGCAAGGCAACTATTACCAGTTCCCATTTCACAGCTGAGGAAATAAGCACGGGGAGTTAAGTGAGGGGCACAGCTTAGCCTGGAGAACCCAACACTGCCTTCTATACTTTTGTGACTCAAAGTGCGGGCCACAGACCAGCAACAGCAAAACCTAGAAGCCTCTCAGGCCCCACCCCAGACTTAATAGATCAGAATCTGCATGTAATTCTGACCCTGGGGGATCTGTGTGCCCATTAAAGTCGGAGGTGCTGCTGACACTGCACTGCCCCCACTGTGTCCTGTCCCCCAAAGCATTTTTCAGCTGTTGGTCCCATAGAGTATATCTGGTTCCATCTACTCATTTAAAGACAAGGAAACTGAGGCCCAGGGAGGGGGCAGATACAGTCTGTGACAGAAGCAGGAACAGATCAAACTTCAGTCTTGCAAATCAGTCTTGGGTCCATTGCATTCAGTGACTTTATCCAGTTGACATTCAACTGCTGTCTGCCTTTCCTTTCCTCCTCCCTCCCCGCCCCACGGTTCAACCCTCAAACCGCCCTCAGCTGCCAGTCCCTTGGCCTCTCCCCTCAGCTGCAGCCTTGTTTTAAGTGTTAACACAAGTACTAGGGCCTGGGGTTAACACTCTATTAAGCGCACAGAGTTCATACCTCCTGCTAGCAGTCCAGGAGCCCAGTGGGAGTGTGCGGCACCTCAGGACCTTGTCTGCAAGCCATGCAGGGGCAGGCCAGGGCTTGGGTCCTCTCTGCCCTTTCTCCTCTGGCCCCTTTTATGCTGCCAATGGGAGAGGACTGGGAAACTCTAGATTGCCTTGGAGGGGACCCTGCTTAGGCCTTGTAAAATGCCCACTTCATTAGTAAGTGGGAAAATGCCCAAGTAACTGTGTTAATCTGGTAATGATTTCCCCTCCACTCATTGGTCTCATTGTGTGCCAAGTTTGGCGCCTGTGGGTAAAGCAATTCCTAGGCCGGGGCTGGAGCTTAGGGCCAGGACACCCCCTCCTTTCCCCCCACTTCTCCTCTGAGGCCAATCAGGATGTTATTCATTTCCCTAGCTGAGAAGGAAGTTCAAAAGGGCCAGAAGAGCCTCCTCTACCCTGTTCCTGTGTAAGAAATGCCAATCCCTCCCATGAGGAGGAAGCAATATATTTTGTTTCTCTATACTCATGTAAGGAGTAGGTTTATAGAGTCAGCGCTGAATGAGTATGAGTGTGTGTGTGTGTGTGTGTGTGTGTGTGTGTGCATAGAAACTTATCTTTTTTATCTTTGGACCTAGGGCACATAATGACCTAAGATTAGAGGAAGATTAGAGTTATACTCAAGGGCGGGGGGAGGGAGGGTTGGAGGGAAGACAGAGGGGGAGAGAAAGAAGGAGAGAGGAGAGACAGTACCAAAGCCAAGGTGCCAGGGCCTCTAGGAGGAAACTGGAGACCTCATGTTACTGTGTCAGACAGACGCAGACCTGTCATCTAACCTTCAGTTAGGGCAAACAGCTGAATGAACGAATTAATTTCTCATTGTGCTTCATTTGAGTTTTAGAAATGCCTTTAGGGTTGAAAAGCTACTAGAATATAGCTTTCACATATCCCTCAGACTGTTTAAAAAAAAAAGCAAATATATAAAAAGCAAGCTGTGATTGTTAGAAATACCTACCAAACAGCTCCATGAACCTGCAAATGCACCAAAACTCTCCTGGGCAAGTCATAAACCCTTTCTGGTCCTCCCTTTAAAACAGATGAGCTCTATAATCTTCTAGTGCAGGAAGTGACTCTTTTGCTCTCAAGATCCAAAATGGGAGCTAGTCCCCTTTACTGGGTGAGCCATCCCTCCTTGCTCTGCCCCCCGCCTGTGCTGTCCACCTTCAAAGACCAGCAGCAGTTGCTTGTTCCCTTTGAATCTAGATGTAATCTCTTCATTTAGTACCTTCTCATATCTTATTTTTTAAACCATTGCGAGATGGGGAAGGGGGCAGATCCTTTGGACAGATGAGGTGGTTGTAAGGTCTCTGAGCTCTCTGTTGGTAGAAAGAACACTCGGTTAAGAGTGGGAAACTGACTGCTAGTTCTGGCTCTGGTATGTTGCAGTTGTGTGACCTTGTACAAGTCATGTCACTTCCTAGAACTTCAGTTTCTCCACTGGAAAAGAGTAATAATCTCTATTTATTACTGCTAGTTATTTGTAATTCTCAAAATTATGTTAAGATTCAAATGACAATGTATGTGATAAAACCATCAAAACTAGAATGACTAATCTGCATGTAAAGTACTGATTTCACTCTTAGAAGCCAGGTGGCCATAGGCTGGTGCTCTCACAATTTCCCTCCAGATCTTTCGAGATGTAAAGACAATGTTCGAGCTGTCTGGCTTCCGGAGGAGTGGGAATGTCCACATAGCTCATTTCTCAACCGGGAATATGAAGCCACCAATAATGATGTCTTTATTGAAGCTTTAATACTGCACGAGATACTCAACTGCTGCCCTCTGGGATCAAACAGGGCTCACTCTGAAGGACTCTGATGTTCCAAAGATATCTAAGAACCAAGGGCCTGCAGCACACATCCTGCCACATAATAGGTGCCAATAAATGTTTGTTGAATGAATGGATGAAAGAATAAACGTTCACTATATATTGATCTGAAGTATGTATCAAGCGTCTGAAAGGGAGATTGTAAAGGTGTTTTTCAGCTACCCTCCTACCTCCAGGAAGCACCATCCTTAAAGAACTCCAAAAAGGAGCCATTCCTTTTATTTTATGCTCCTTAGAGATACACTCCTGAGCATTCTACTCAGCAGGTACCTTCTGCCTAAAATAATAAAATAAGTAAAATTAATATCTCTATCCTGGAAACAATGCCCCAAAGCCAATCGTCAAGGAAACATTATTTATCTTGAGTATTCATTAATGATAATGTTTAGATTCCACAGATTTGCAATATCACACAAGGGGCATGGCCCTCTGAATCACTTCTATGCCTAATAAATACCTTTGGTAGAGACAAAGGCCTTATTTACAAAATTGCTCCTGAGAATAGATGTATTAATCATATTTCATGAATTTCACTGCTGGGGACACTGAGCAGTATTAGGTCTTAAACATATAAACAACTAGAACCAGTGGCTGCAGTGGCAATAACCTACACATATCTTTGTCTACATATGGTGCCTTCTTCTACATTTCTTGAACAGTCAGCTTTTTCAGATACGGTGTTTTTTTTTTTTTTTTTTTTTTTTTTTTTTTTTTTTTTTTTTTTTTTAATGCTGGATTACATTCAAGTCCATTATTCCAGAAAATGCAGTGGGCAATCAGACTGTCTACACCAGAGGGCAGTGAGGGTGAGCCAGTCTTTCACGGAGGGAGCGCTGGACCACTTATCTGTCTAAATGCAGGATTTCCACTCGATTCCCGGATACTTAGGCATTTGCTCAGAAATGCGCCTATCAGTGGGTTAGCATCTCCATCTCCACACATCTGAGGGGTCCCACCAGCGATGCTGGCTCATAACTATGTAGATTCTCCAGAACCTTAGGTCGGAATCTGTGTGTGTGTAGGGTGGGGGTGGGGGTGAGATTTGAGAAGTCAGAAAGAGCTGCCAGGAATGACCTTTGGTCTGGAGCATCATTCCCAGATTTCTCTGATGCGAAGAGTCACTTGGGGGTGCTTATTAAACAAAGAGATCCCCAGGCCCTTTCCTCAGGTCCTTGGCACTTCTGGTATTTTAAGCAGGCCCCTTTCCAAGATGCTCCAATGCAGTATTTGAATACTGGTTCTGGGAAAGTGGCTGATTCTTACCCAGGCATTTTGGGAATCACTGCTCTTGAGCAGCACGTCCTCAAATCCAGCCTTAAGAATCTCTCAAGATTGAAAAAGCATGTGACTGTTGTCTCACAATCGCGGCACGTTATGTATAACCATGTGGTCCCTGTATCAACCTAGCTGCTCTACAGGAAAGCTGACTGAATTGGGAATTGCTGACCACTCCCATCCTTCCTGAGTTTCCTCTGGCTTTCCTCCTCTCTCTCTGACCGCCCCAGTCTCTCCCAAGGCCTACCTTTGCTCCTTCTGCTCCTCAAATTTTGGTGCTTCTCAGGGCTCCCCGCTTAACCTTCTTCTCTTCTTTCTCTGTACATTTTGCCTGGTAAGCGCATGCATCCACCTCGTGGTTACAACTACCGCCTACGTGCTACTGACGTTCCACACTGCACTTCTAACTCAGTTCTCTCCTGGCCTCCAAATTCATTTATGTTAGACCAAACATCTTCACTTCCACAGGCACCTCCAACTCAACATGTTCAAAACAAACTCATCACTTTACTTCTCCAAAAGTGAATGGCGACACTGTCCCCTCAGTGGCCCCAGTCGGACCCCTCCCTTTCCTCACCGCCCCATCCAGCTCATCAGAAAGTCCTGTGCATTTTACTTCCCAAGCCCTCTGTCCCTATTCTCCACAGGCACTGGACTTGGGCCCTCATCAGTTCTCAATGGGATTATTCCTACAATCTTTAAAATGGTCTTTCTGCCGCTTAATATAGCTTCCTTTCATTTAATTCTTCTTAGTGCCACCAGAGTAACATGTTCTACAATGTAATTCTGAACATTGCACTCACCTGTCCTCAGGATAAAGCCCAATCTTCTTAGCATGATTGTCTATCATCTGACTCCAGTCAGCTTTCCGGATTCTCTGCACACCATGCCCCACCTTGCACATTGTCTCCTATGTCTCTGTATAGATTGTTCTTTTTCCCCGGTTAAATCCTATCCATTCTTGAAGACTTCTTAGATCAGCTGGGGAAGATGATCACTCTCCTGCTGGGTCTGACTCAGGCCCCCTCAACTTCCTGGGCTTACCTCTGACATAGCACCACGGTGTAGTCAATGCAACAACAGACACTGGGTATCTGTTATGGCCCAGCCACTATGTTGGGTGCTGGGAATTTTGGTAAATGGGACAGACTACAAAAAAGAACAATAAAGTATTTTCTGGTCTACCTTTCCTGCTAGATTGTAAGTTTCTGGAGGAAAGCATCTACTTCGGCTTCTTCCTCCTTTTTTTAAATCTCTGCATCCTAACTGCATAGCACAATGCTTCAGTCCCTGGTATTTAGCAGGAATGAAAGAGAGGGAATAAACTGAGGTTGTTTAACCTGGAGAAAAGAATGATGGAGGTATGATTCCAGTATTCAAACATTTGAAGATTAATTTTATGGAAAAGGAAATAGATGTGTGTGTACATGTGTTTTCTGTTTGTTTTGTTTTTGTTTCATTTTTCGGTGGCACCAAGGGGTGAAATAGGGCACAGGATAAAGACAAAGAGCTGCCACATTTCATACTAACATGAGAAGAGATGCCAGCCGACCTGACAAGCAGCCTTCTGTAGCAGACTCAAGCTCAGGCTCCTCTGAGAAGCCTTCTATGGAGTCACCTGGGCAGAGAATGTTCCTTCTGTTGCATCCCCACAGCACCTGCACACCCTCTAACACGATATGTACGGGATTGCGATAATGCAATGTTTTCATGTCTTCTCCTCAACTTAGCTCTGTGAGCATTTTGTCTTATTGTTTTATTCACAGAGCCAAAGAGAGGCTGTATGGGAAATGGTTAAAGGCTCAGGCTTTAGGGCTCCTCTTCTGTCACTATTAAGTTGCATGACGTTGGGCAAATGAGTTAGCTCTCCTGGTTCAATTTATACAACTATAAAATGGGAATAATAAAAAAATATTAAGGCTTAAATAAATGTGTTCAACAAAGTGTCTGACACACAGAAAACGCTTATATGCACTACTATCTGTGGATCACAGCGGCCCTGTGAAGTTCTGTTTCAGAAGGAAGTTGAGGTGTAAAGAGACTTCGCAGTAGGCCATGGGGCAGGACCCCTGAGCCAGGATTTTAGACATCTCATATAGTATTCCTTTTGGGCTTGTGAAAAAAGTTTTCTCCCTGATTTTTCAATCATGCTAAAATGATCTGACAATAAAAGGAAGTGCTTTCTTCTCCAAGGGAATACAAATGTTCTTTGTGAATTACATCACTTCTTCCAAAGGAATTATCTTATCCATCAGGAGAGAAGCTCAGAGCTCATAAAATCTGTCTAAAATAGTGCTCCCCATCCTTGTCACTGGACTATAAGTCAATCCTTTGACTTCACAGAGGATTGTGGTACTACACCACTGTCACCTTCTCAACAACTCCTGCCAAATGCTGAGAAAGTGTGATGCTCAGACGCATGACCAAACCAACGCCTATGGCCTTGCAATTCATTGACCTCCACATACCAAAAACCTTCATTTTCATTCCAGCAACTCAATCACCTGGATATTGCAATTAACACTTCCAGTATTTTAAGCAAGAAATCCCGCATTTTAATAAAAAAAACTTATTTCTCTCTCTCTCTCTCTCACTTCCTATTCTTATTAATGATGCTCTTCAACCTCATTGAGCTTGCCAGCCCCTGGAGCCCTCCCTATCATCCTCGTGTACTAGTCCCTTCTGGTGACACTTCTTCACCATCTGTCCCAGTGTTCGTGGTTCATAGGTCAATAATACCTCCACCAACTGCTCCTCCTGGTCTATCTGCCACTCCTGTTTTGTCAGACGCATCCAGGGAGATCCATCCAACTACCTACAACCTCTGCTCCTACTCCTGGGCTGCTGTGAAATGCTGGAGAAAACTACACACTTGTGTCAACTGGCACCATGACAAATTTATCAGCCAGGCTCTTCCTGCTCCTCAACCTTTATTTATTTATTTATTTTCCATTTGTTCCTGGTCCGTTCCCTCCTGTATTTCCCCCTCTTCTCAAGCTCCCCAAACCTGTCACAACTCTCTCCCTCATTCTCAGCAGATGACTGCCAACTAACTGCCTTTGGGATTTCCTTTTTAGTTCTTTCTTTTAAAGATTCAGAAGTCCATGCATCTTAAAAGCGACCCAGTGTAGGAGTGACAAGCACAAAACACAGCCCCCAAAGAATCGCCCAGCCAGCCAGTCAGGCATAGTGGGAATGAAGTCTCCTCTGATAAGAGAAAGCAGAGGTGGGGGTGTCGGCTGGGATCCAGAGAACAGCTCTTCCCGCCTTTAGCTTCCCACTGAATACATTCTAGAAGGTTTTTGATTTTGCCCTTGTCACTTCTACTTGTCATCAGATAGCTGGTGCTGTGTGAGGCTGAGTGGCATCCTAAGGTGGAAGAAAAAGATGATTATAGCAGCTGAGTGAGCCTCTGCCCAGGCGGATGGGTTATAATCCAGATTACCCTGTGCTGCCTCTAAATGAGAAGGGACAGAGCAGTGATCAGTACCGCGAGATTTGTGTGTACGTGTGTTTCTATTTCAGGGTCATCCCAGGAGTCAGAAAATACCTGTCCAAAGTGGCAAACACAGCGCCAGAGTGATACCTCAAACCCTTGCCATGATTGCTAAGTTCCTGGGTGACCTGCCCCCACGCACAACTCCAGGCTCATCTCTCCCACCCCCTCCCTTGTCCCTTGCATTAAGCATAACAAACCTCTTTTTGCTCCTCTAAAGCACTGTGCTCCCTTTCACCTCTGGGCTTTCACATCTTTGCCTTGCTCATCCTTGATGACAGCTTCAACAGAACTTCTGGGAAGCCTTTCCTGACCCGCCCCTAGATCAGTTCAGGTGGCCCTGGTATGTGCTCCCACAGCAGAGTCCCCTGAACCTGCCCATCACAATACACTTCACAGGTATTACTGGTTTGTCTGTTTCCTCTTCGAGAATACAAGCCTCCTGAGGGCAGAGATACCATCTGTCTTATTCTCTATGGCATCCTCAAAACTTAGGACCCACTTTCTCTAATGTCTCTATATTGGTCAGAGAGAATCAGGGATTTTAGATGTGAAAAGAACACTAACATCAGTGCACAGATGGAAGAAAGTCCCAGTGAAGATGAAGATGGGCCTACGAGGAAATCTGTCTCGACAAGAAGACCCAGAGTCGACTGCTATGGGTTTCACGATGCAATGGCTCTTAGCACAGGGTCTTGGATGAAGAGGCCTATGTCTCTGATAAAGTAGAAACAACTGGAGGGAGGTTGGCCCTTTAAGACCAAGGGGATTTAATGTCAAAGGATGATGTAGGCAGGTGAATTTAGATTGCTCTAAGTAATGAGGGTTCTTGTGTTCCAGCTTCTTATGAGACTCTCGCGGATTGGAGTGTGGAACTGGTCCGGTCTGCACCTTCAGCCTGCTCTCCAGGTTCCTGGCCCTAGTCTCCTGCTCTCTGATCTTATTATCATTGACATTCACCTGTCTTAACCCTTCAACCCCCTACAGGAGCTTTACACCAACCAGATTTCATCTGGTCAACTATACCCAAACCTGCATCCTGCCAGGCTCCTAATTCTGCTGGAATAAGCTGATTTCACCAACCAGGCACCAAATAAAACACTGGATTTTGTGGCAGGAAGAGAAAGGGGGGAATCAGGGCAAACAGAGAGGGTGCCCCATGGAAGCTGCAAGGGTGAACTGAGCAAAGAACACTGCCGCAGATTTGCTTCTCTCATTCCAGGCATAATGCCCAACTGGCACTGTTTTCAGAGGAATTAAGCTGCTTTTGACTTAGACTGAGGATAATCACAAGTTCCTGGAGAATAATATTGAGAAGGGAACCGTCTGGAGAGAGATATTTGATCACACTCAGACCTGGTAGAGGAATGTAGGCAGTGGGACGTTGGTTATCTTGCCATCCAGCTGTTTGGTACAAACCTCTGCATACACTTCCTCAACCAGTACTGCACAGCTGGGGCTACACACTGGAACCAGTTAGGGAGCTTTTCAAATATATGGAGGGGCAAGTCCCATCCCAGATTATAATCAGAGTTTCTGGGGCACAAGACTAGGGCTTGGACAGCTTTATTCTTATAAAGCTCCCCAGGTAACTAACTCTTAGGCACTCTCCATTGCTATAAACCACAATGAGATCTCTGCTCTTGTCTAGGGCAGTGTGTCCACCTTGGCCAATGTGCTCATGAAGGACCATGGCAGAGAGGGCTGGTGGAGGCATTTGGTGCTAGCCCTCCATGAATTGATCCACCTTAGTGGCCCAGAAAGCTGGGAAACTAGGATGAGGTCGCTAAAATAGGTTACTTTCTGGAGTGACTGCAGAAGGAATATTCACATTTTCCTTTAAAAGAAAACATCTTCATAGAATGTACAAATAGAAGCCTCTAGCCCTTCACTGCATGTTTCTGTAGTGTAGTGTCCATCTCTGCATGCCCAGTAAGGGGTGGCCAACACATTCTGGCTAAGTGAGCGAACAACCGAGACTGCCTGGAGGTTTGGGCTCCCTGCCTACATGAGAGGTTGGCCCAGGGAGGAAGGAGTGGTGGGGTGACTCAGCAATTGGGAGAGTCCTAGACTGCCACTCTGCCCACTCCCCATGACTAGGAATAAAGAACGAAACAACATTCTTAAAAATCAAGGCCTGAACCACCTAGGCATGTTCTCAGACACCTATATTCCTTAAAATGAAAATCTAATATTATTTCCATTTAAGAACTGTCACCCAAATTATCCCTGAAAGTAAATGTTCACCTGTGTCCCATTACTGGCTGCTAAGTTTAAGATGTTTTGGATACCACAGAGAATGGCCATTAATATCTAGGTGGAGGGTAGATCGTCACCACCTCCTCTAACCTGCGGAATCTCACCTGTGGAGGTAGCATGACAACAACAGCTGTGACTGTGGAGCACATATGTTTTGATGGGTTCCATGGAAGGACAGCTGGCCTCCTGAAGAAGGCAGCAGGATGCAGTGAAACAGCACTGGGCTTGGAGTCAGAGGCCCAGATCCATCGCCAACCAGCTGAACGTCACCACATAAATACTTCACCTCTGTAGGCTTCAGTGTCCTCATGGATAAAATGAGCATGAGATATCTGCCTTCGCTACTTGAAGGGTGGGTGAAAGAATCAGATACAATAGGAAGTGTGTATATATTTCCTCTCTCTGTAAATGCTACATTGATGTATTTTGAGAAATACCAGGATTTCCTCTGAGGTCGCTGCCTGCCCAGCAGTCCTCTCCTGTGGTTGATTTCTCTCTCTCTCATCCCTTGGACTCCAGGGTGGAATTGACTTCTCTTCCTTGTTTTATAAAACCTCCAGCTTTGACTCTAGTGTCCTAAGACTATATTGTCCCCTACCCCTCCTGGTCTAATTCCCTCCCTATCACACTTCTTACTCTTCGAAGATTTTAGCTCCTGATTCATCATCACTCTCTCCAACACAAATCCCGTCACAAGTCACATTTTCCAACAGCCTGGCCTCTCAGCTCCCAAACCCCCTCACGTCTAGTGCTCTTCTCCTTTACCTCCACCCCTCACTGCCATGGCTACTCCTGTGATATAACTACCAACCACAAACCCTGTCACAATCTCAATAGCAGAATCCCACTCTGAGCACCACCTCACATCTTTCTGACACCCCAACTCCAACAATCCTTCAACCACACCAAGGTCTATAGTCCATTTGTCCTTCTCTCCTGTGTCCTCTCCTCCTGCCATATTCAATTAATAGAATCGATTCTTCACTCAAACCCTCAACTTCTGCACCCCTCTTTCCCTTTGCTGGTGAGACAGCAACCTCGTTAGAGCCAACTCTCTGCCTACTCCCTGTCCCCGTGCAATTATTTGTAGCTGGGGGAAAGAAAGCACATTGTGCTAACCAATCCTACTTTAAAATTTATAATCACTAACTCCAAATGGGCCTTCCTAGCACTGCCCTCTAGCCATATTTCATCAGTCCATTTGCTCTCCCACTCTCCCAGATGATGACTTCACGTTTGCTCCTCTATCCTCAAACTTTCAATACCTTTTCCATCATTCTCACATTCAGCTGAGGACTTATTACTACATCACCAAGAAAACCGAAGCAATGAGAATGGAATTTAAAGTCCCACTGCTGTATCGACCCACCCACTTGACTCTGAGTACATGTACTCTCCCTTCCCCCAACCAAGGCCAATCCCTCCACCTGTGCACTATACGCCATACCCTCCTGTCATCATTATACTAGTATTTCTTCCATTAAAAACAAAAAAAGAAAGAACCTCTTGACCCCACATCCCCCTCTAGCTACCATTCCATTTCTCTCCTTCTCTTAAAACTCCTTGAAAGAGATGTTTAGACTTGCTGCCTGCAATTTCCTTCCTCTCTTTCTCTCTGAACCCTCTCCAATTGGGTGGGATCCCCACCTCTACATCCAAAGTTAGTGACCTTCACATCACTAAATCCCAAGGCCATTTCTCAGTTTTCATCTGACCTGACCTATCTGCAGGTCAAGTGTGCATTTGACTTAGCTGATTCTTCTCTTCACTTGGTTTCTAGGATACCACACTCACCTATTTTCCTCCTACCTCTCCAGCTGCTACTTCTTAATCTCTTTTGCTCTTTTACTCATCTCGGCCTCTAAATGTTAAGATCCTGAAGTTTATGTGCAAAGACCACGGTCTAGTCAAGAAAGGATCAGATGCCAAGCGACGTCCTAGTTTGAGCTCCTTCAGGCCCCTTCTTCCCTGTCTTCCCATTGTATCCTCACCGCCTAGGACTGCAGTGTGCCAGTGCCTGGGGGCTCTCACTCAGAGAACCAAAATCTTTCCTCCACTGGCTTTCCAAGTGTGACCTGCGGATGAAGGAGAGGACACTGGGGGTGAGGTGGTAAAACAAACCAAAGGCAAGGGGCAACTGCCACTGTTAGAATTAGTATCAGGCTGAGAGCTACGCAGCATGACCGCCAACCATCAGCTTCTGCAAACTCCACAGAACCACCTTCCCATGAGGTCACACATTGCCTCTTGAGTAGGCTGACTGAGTAACAGAGTACAAAACAACATGAGAAAATGGGAGAATCAGATGGGTTTTTGTAACTTTTTTTTTTGTAACTAAGATGTCAAACTTTGGCTCACTGAGAAATAGAATATAAAAAGGGACGTGACTGCCACGTTATTCTGATATTTTTCTTTCTCTTTCTCTCTTTCTCTCTTTCTTTCCTTTCTTTCTTTCTTTCTTTCTTTCTTTCTTTCTTTCTTTCTTTCTTTCTTTCTTTCTTTCTTTCTTTCTCTTTCTTTCTTTCTTTCTTTCTTTCTTTCTTTCTTTCTTTCTTTCTTTCTTTCTTTCTTTCTTTCTTTCTTTCTTTCTTTCTTTCTTTGTCAGCCTTCCTATTTGAGGGCTGATAAGGATCTGCCTTGGGACACTGAAAAAAAATAACTTTTCTCAGTGTCACAGGGGAAAATGTGTTCTTCCTGGGAAATGGAAAAGGCATTAATCAGGGTGAGGGCAGAAGGATCTACTCCCACACAGGCCTGGTTTGCCAGATCCAGTGGTGATGGGGACGGGTCACCTCCTGCCCCTGGGACAGGCCTTCTCCTTTCAGACTGGGTTCAGCCTGACTCACAGCAGCTCCAAAAGCCTCTACCAACACTCAGCAAACAATGCCAGAAAAACATCTGCTAGCCCCAATCCTCAGCTTCCCAAAAGAAATGATTAAAAAGTTAAAGAAACACTTCCATATGGAAGAATCCTATCCCAACAGGTCACCACAAAGATACTTCAAACACAATAAAACAGGAAGAGCTAAAAAAAGAAGTTCATAGAGCCCACACAATCTTTTATATAGGAAAAAACAAAAAGCCACCCTGCCTTTATACAGTTCAGAACTTTACACAGCTCAGAACACCATTTGGCAGTTAAGTGTGTCCTTAATCTGCTCAATTTGCTTATTATAGTAAAGGTTTAGAAAAATTTGAGAGTGGTGGCCAAAAATACTACAATAATCTCTATTCCTAAAGTAAACTCACAAAGTGAATTAACTTCTTCAACTGAAATATTTCAAAATTGAAAGCTTCCTCCCCAGTCCCCCTATTCCCTCCGACACAGAGACTGGCCATGGTTGCTTAAAATCAGAACCACTTGAGTGTAATTATGGTTATTCTTCCAACAAACACTTATTGGGCACCTACAATAAGCCAGGTCCAGTACTCGTCACCAGGATGCAAAATTAAGCATGACACTCAAGCTGCCTTTGCAGTGCTTATAACGTAGAAGAGATCCTGTTTGTAGCTTTTAAGTCAGAACATGAAACTCCTATGAAAGGAGGGATCGAACATACACAGCGAGAGGGTGGATGCAGCACAACAAAGAGGACAGGCTTTGGAGTCACACAGATCTGCCTGCTTAAATCCTAGCCCTGCCATAGCCAGGTGACACTGGACAAGGCCTTCACTGAGCCTTGGTTTCCTTAGCTTTGAAATGGGGAGAGAACAGTCTTCCTGGCAGGATTGGTATAAGGATTAACAGAAATACATGGAAGCATGCCACCAATTGCTGACAGTAGGGAAACTTTTTAGTCTGTGAAACACCGAAAGGCTTCAGCTAAGAACCTTGTAGATGTGTAAGGCCAGAGGAGAAGGAGAGGACAGAAAAATAACCTTTAAGGAGTGAGAGCAAAGAGAAAATAGAAAAAATAACACACACATACACAAAACCAACAACCCAATATTCAGTTTAGGTGGACTAGAAATAGTCCTTCTCTTTGGAGAGTAACAAAAACAGAGGCAGTTCATACGGAGTTTGGCAAATCAGAAGCCAAGGGAAGCCTGTCAGGAGCTTGGCAGAAAGATGACAGAAGCACTTTGTTGCTCCAAGGGGAAGACCTGGGGGCCAGGGCGCTGGGCAGAGCTGAGCCTCCCGTCCAGGAGGCCGCCAGCTGACTTCTTTGGCTACCTCCCTTGGGCCTTAAATTGCTTCCTGAGGCGAGACCCGGCTAATGGTTTATTTACAACAGGAAGAAGTAATTACCTTGGAGGACAGGGAGCCATATACCTCACCGTTAACCAGGAACTCTCCCCCAACGACCCCAAAGAGATACAAGCCAGCAACTGCCCCCATTACAGATACTGCCATCGCTCTGCTCCCCACTCCTCTCTGGTGAAGCAGCAATGTCAGCCTTTGAATTGAGAAAGTAGCAAGTTATTTTTGGTTCTGCTGCTGTTTTTTTTGTGTGTGTGTCGTTGGGCCCTTTTAGTGAGGCCCTTGTCCTCTATGTGCAAAATGACATAACACTTTCATGCCCTACATTTGGCTTCCCCAAACTATGCTGTCAGTAACATCAAAACTAACAAATAATGGAGAGAGGAAAGTCCTTGTGGGTGAATGAAATGGAGTATTAGTACAAAGTATTTGAGACTGGGAGTGTGGAGAAGCCAGGCTTGGAAAGAAGATGTTGCACTTCCAAGCCGGAAAGCCAGATTACCTGTTAGGGAAAAACTGGCATGGCTGCTGCCAGGGTAGCTGGGCTGGGGGTGGGCACAGGTGAGTAAGGTTTCTAGAAAGACCCACAGAGAACAGGAGGAAAGTCTGAAGCTCTTTATGGGATGAAGCTGACAAAAATAATAGGAAAGAAACCCAAGGAAATGCAGGCTGTCTGTTCTGATATTTAATATCCAAGAACTAAAGGCAGAAGAGGTGCAAAAAGCTTAATAGTATTTGTAGTTCAAATTAAAGTGTTCAAAGCCCCATTATAGAGCAGGGTAATGTATGCAATGACATCTGGGACTGTAATCAGCAAAGCACTTTCAAGAGCTGCCAAAGCAAACAGCCAAATAACAAATCCACTTTACAGATCATCAATCTGGTCCTGGACTTGCCAAGGTAAATAGTACAAGGCTGAAGTTTGCTTTGCAAACCAGGGAGCTGGGAGTTTAGCAAGGCCTTGATCCAGAGCAGCACCGCTGGGGCAGGGCCTCTGGAGCTACACTCGCACTCGCTGCAGCAGGAAAGTAGACAAGCCCTACATCTGAGCAGAAGGCACAGAAGAAGCCAGTGGAGCAGGCTCTCGGGGAGTCCGGAGCAGGCCCTCTGGCGCGAGGTCTGAAGACAGCTGTGAGTCGGGTAGGCCACCACAGTTGCCAGGACGGGTGACACCCTCTCAGGTGCCCACTCTCCAGCCCAAACACGCTGGCCAGACTGGAGTCTGTGGACTTTTGAGAAGAACATCCAGCCCAAAGTTGCTTTTCCTCCCTTTCTTCCGGTTATTGTGGAGGGCCATGAATTCTCAATGCCAGAAAGGCATTTCTCAGAGAACACGGTCAGTGTCCTGAGGGGAAGACGTAGCCCTGGGCCAGGAATCAATAGGAATGCTCCCCAGGACCCCTGACTCCCTGCTGCTTTTGGGCCTGGAGCAGCCCCGAAGGAGCAATGGCAGAGGGGCATCCCGGGGTCACTGCTCAGTCTTAATAACTGTAGAAAAGGGGCCGGTCCTTTTGGTCAGACCCAGCAGGCCCCGGACTCTCCCTTATTTCTGCACCCAGTCAGGCTGACTAGCCTGGAGACATACGCCATTTTTCTCCTCTTTCCTCTCTCCTCCACCCCAAACCGTCTTGACTCAATATGCCCTAGTCCCTGAAGAGCAAGAGCAGGGAGATTTGTAATTACATATTTACTTATGCAGTGATTTGTTTAATGTCTGTTTTCCCTCCTAGACTGGGCTAATAGTTTCCTGATTGTCTGGGTCTCTCCACTATGGTATCCTTGGGGCCTGCTGTGGTGCCTAGTCCACAGGAGGCTCCCAGTAAATATGTGACAGCTGAAAGAGCAAATGAGTAAGAACTACCATGACCTGAGCATCCATCATGTGCTGGGATATTCATCTAGACACACTGTTTAATCCTTAACAAGAGCTCTGTGAGGTATTATTACTACCCCCATCTTCGGATGAGGAAACTGAGACCCAGAGGCAAATAAATAATCATTTACTTAAACTTCCTTCAATGTGTCAACATCAATTAACTGGCAATAATAACTCTGTTTGGGGAGACATGGCTGCTTGGATGGTCCCTACATCTTGCATCTTTGCACTTCTCATAGTGTGGGGTTCAGCGAAGCAGCTAAAGAAATATCTGTTGAATAACTGGCAAAGAATAGCAGTCTAGTCTGCTTATACTTTACCATGCTAAGGATGTAGGGGCAGAGACATCTGTTTTGGGTGAGAGGGGAAGAAGAGGTAGTTTTGAAAAATCAGGTGCTTTGACTAAGGACACGTTGTAAATCAGCTCTGGAAAGCAGGACTGAGCGTGCTAGGGCAGAGGGGAAGGCCGTCCCCCCCACACACCTGGGAGGAATTTGCTGCTCCGAATTCACAGAGTACACACAAGACCTGAGGATTTTAATGGAAGAAGACTTGACTAAAATGGGGCCTCCTAAGGGAGGTCTGCCTATGTCGACTTGATGAGAAAAAGAAATGGGTCAAAATAATGCAAGGCTATGAGGGAGGCAGAGAGGTGCCTGAGGAGAGGCTCCGTGGCCTGTTCGAGGTGCCCCTGGGTTAACGACAGTGCGGGGGCCATTACAGCTTTCTTCTTGAGTGATGGAGGTCCCCCACTACATTCAGGTTCATGTTCTTTCTACCCAGAGACCAATTTCTCCTCAAGACGCCCAGATTGTGGTAGAGGTCTCAGCCCCTGGTTCAAAGCCCATAAACGGTAAGGCATTTACTAGGCACTAATATATACTAGCTGCTGTTATAATAAGCTATCCTTGTGACACTTATCTTTTCAAAAATTACAATTCTATATTCTTTGTGACTCCTTTGCTCTCTTATGACCTATTGCGTGTAAGACATTGGCTCGATGCTTGAATAATTCCTGTGTTATCCTTACAGTAAAACTCTGTAACATAGGCTTTATTGCCCCGTTTCATAGAGAAGGAAATTGAGGCTCGTAGAAGTTATATAACTTGCCCATGGTCACCCAGCTCACCCTTGTCTCCTACGTGCCTTTCCGTGACTTCTAAAGAATGATCCCCCTGTTCTCCTTCTCTCAACAGCTTTCAATGAGGTATCTTTGACACGAGCGGGGAAGCACTTTGTTGATGTTTCTACTGTATTGTGATCATCTGTTTACACATCTGTCTTCCTTGCTAGACTATGAACATCTGGAGGGCAGAGATTGTGTCTGAATCATTACTTTTCTGAATCTCTGGGGCTTAAGGCCCTGGAATCTGAATCTTAGGGGCTCATCAACTTACATTATTCGATTAATAGTAGATGGATGAGTAAATTGATGAATGCATGCTGACCCTGGTTCACAATCAGGGAAACAGAGGACGAGAAAGATTCAGGAACTCGATAAAGCTGCACCATGAGTCTGATGGGCCACAAAGGGGCTATCGGGCACAGGGAGGGAAAAAGGGCTGCCATACGTTATGTGGGCTGCATGGGGCTGACTAGGGCTGGGGGCAGCAGAGTGTGGGCTGGAAGGAAGGTACGCTTTTGGCGATGACGGGGCAAAGGCCCATCTGGCTCACAAAATGCCTCCATTTTGTTCTGGGCCTGGCTTGAAGTCATGGACAAACTACTGCCTGATGAAGATTACAGGTGGAGATCAGTGGCGGGGCACAAATCTCCTGAAGATGGAGCTTTTCCAAGAGCAACGACCACAGCCGCAGCGGCTGACGAGTTTGTGGGGCAGTAACTGCAATTGCTTCTCTCCCAGGGATTTCATTCCTATGCTCACACAGGCTTCCTCCTCAACCCATGTGCCAACCAGGGTCCAGAGACAGGCTTGAGGTGGCACTGGGAAGACAGGAAGAACTCCCGAAAAAGCACCTTGATGGGGTCTATGTGAAAGGGCTTGAGGAGCCACTGGGCTGCAGCAGTGGAAGTTTGGGGAGGGTGGAATTCCAGAAAGAGCACCAAACTGGGAACCAGGACGCCAGGGGATAGCCCTGGCTCTCTCTGCCTCTTCCTTACAACATGGTTTCCCTGAGCTTTGGGGAGAGTAATTCCTACTTCACAGGGTGGTTGTGGGGATTAATAAAAGTAATGGATTTGAAAGAACTTTTAAAATTGTAACACACTCTTCACATGAGGTTTCTTTTTCTGCTGTCAAGTTGTTCCCCTCCTTTCCATCTGCCGCCATAAACCTGCATGCCACAAACACAGTGAGCAAGGGTACCACCCTATTGGGGAAGGAGGCTGATCTCTGGGATGGTGAAGGGAGAGGAGGAGGGGATGCTGGTAGTCAGAGTAAGACGTTCAAGGCCTAGACGACTCTTCATCTGAGAGACACACATTACCTGGCTAACAGCTGGGCACACCTCAGGCCCACTGCCCTGGTGAGACTCTATTCCAGGTAGGTCACCAGGAAGTAGCTGTTCAAAGAACATCTTCTTCTCAGGCCCCACTAATCCCCAAAGAGAAGCCCATCTGGGTGCCTCTCCACAGAGTCTTTCTAGAAGGAGAAAGAAGAAGGACTGCCTTCTTCAGAGGGCCAGCCAGGGGCCCAGCTCCAGAGCCTGGCGGGCTGGGTGGCAACTCCTCGCGCTTGTCTGAAGTGGCCTCACCCTACTCATGGGAGGTCGGGATGCACATGCCAAACCAGACACACATATGGAGGAGATTAGCCCAACATGCAAAAGAGACAGACCAGCACGGGATGATACATGGAAAAGGCCAGCTTGGTACAAACCAAAAAAAGTACACCACCCAAACCCATCGTGGTCTCAATTATGGGCAGATAAAGCTGTTGTCAGCTCCAGTGATGGGCTGAGGGTTCAGAAGGGTAGTCACTTCAGGCCAATAAGTGCAAGCTGTACACCTGCTATGTGCTGAGTACACACAAACAAGCCCACACCAGAAGGAAATGAGAGAAACGGTACTGAAATGTGTCCTTTGTTGATGGTTTTCTTGACAAAAATTCCTCTTTCAATTTTCCTTACCCTTAGGAGTAAGATATATGGGTTATATTTATTTGGACCTTTTCTTTCTTCTAAGGTGGGCAGCAAAGGAGAGGGATATCTGGATGCTTTCCAACCTTCCTCAACTCCTAAGGAAATTTCAGAAACCCTGGTGTTCATACCTGTCAGAAACGGAGTCAAACAATAAAATGTCCTTAAGTGAAACAAGCCAATGGAGCTTGCCATACGCCTTATAAAATGGCAATTTCTCTGAAGATCAGCAGGAACTTGTGGATATTGACCAGCCAAAGAATCCAGTGCTCACTCCCAGGCCCTACCCATCTCCATTCCTCCACTCTTTTGTCCTGAGAGTTCTAGGGGTTGTTACTGTTTAGTGAATATTTCTCCTGCATTTCAGAAAAGTTTGCAAGCTCCTAGAAGGCAAACAAAGTCTTATAAGCTTCTACTACATTCAGCACCTATAGTATAGGTTGTTGACAACAAGCACATGTTGAATACCTACTATGTGCCTGGCTCTGTGCTAGGCACTCCTGACAGGACAACAGTGCACACCTCTCACCAAGAGATAGGCCTTTGGGAGGTGGCTTCATGTGACCCATGATGACAGGAGACGACAGAATCGTTTCACCATGATTGGAGGATGTCAAAGGTAGCAGAGACCATGCAGCACCATCTGCTGATTTTGCAAATGAAAAAACTGAGACCCAGAGAGGGAATATAATTTGCCCTCGGTCATGCCATCAGCAGAGTAAGAGGGCTGGGATTGTGCTATAGCTCTCTAAGAGTCCTCTGTGCCCTTTAGGGGTCCCCTGTGTGCTCACTGACATGTGTTGCTGAGGGATGACCAGGTAGGCTGGATGACTTCCACAGGGGCTGGGGTCTGAGAAACTATCAGGTCATCTACTCGGCCAGTTGGCCACAGATTCGTGTGTCTTCCTCCTCTGTAAAACCTTCTTCTGAGGGGAACAACTTGCCGCCTTGCATTTGGGAGACAGAGCCAATTCAGGAGTGAAGAATTAGGTAAGTAAGGAACTGCTCACGGAGCATTCCTCCCAGTTGGTGAAAAGCAGCCAGAAATTTCAGACCTTGTTCATTCAATTGAAGTCTTTTTAACTTGGAAGGGACCTCAGGGCTTCTGTATGGCAATCATTTGTTTACTTGGCAATTCCTCTCACTCAACAGTAAGCCTCTTTAGGGCAGGGACCATATCTTATTCACATTTGTATCTCCAATGCCTAACAATGCCTGATAAAAGGGAATTCTCAGCAAACCAACACCCTGAATGTGATCATTAGGAACAGCATCCTGGAAGGGTTAGCATTTGAGCATGGTCTTACGGGATCCACAGGCAAGTGCGGAGTTATACAGGTAAGCATGAGGGGGAAGAGAGGATGGAAGTAATGTGTGTGTAAGCCCCTCCTCTCCTCACCATTATCCAGAAGAGGTATTCTATAGCCGATAGCAAGTGCCCCCTCACTTGGGTTCTCTTTTAAAAAGCCTTTACTTTTATTTCTGATTAGAAAAGTAATATATGTTGATTGCTAAATATTTTAACTACATAAAACTATAAGAGTGAGAAGTCTGTTTTGTTGTTTACTTCCCTAGATAACCACTATTAACTGAGGTTTGTGCTTACATTCACACCTATTTTTCCCATATAAAATCATATTCTGTACATTGTTTTTTGACTGTTTTAAGACCCAAAAATTTCTTTTTAATAGCTGCATGCTATTCCGTGATATGTATATACCAAAATTTACTGTTACGCATGTCTCTACCAGTCAACAATTGTGTTGCAGTCTTTTTTCCTTTACTATTGCAACAGTGCTTTTCGCTATACCTTAGTACTTTTACCTATATTTTTGTAAGATAAATTCCTAGAAGATAAATTGCTGGGTTGAAAAGAATTAACTATTAATATAAAACTAACTCATAATGTACTATATAATATATAATGAACTATTAATATATAATATATAACTGCCTTCCTTAAAGGGTGACCAATTTACACTCTACTGACCGTGTCTGAGCAAGCACTACAAATTTTAAAGTCAATGCCTTACTGCCAAGCTGCTATGAATGGAACATCAGCTCTGTAAGAGTCTCATCACACATCTATAAGATCATGAACATTTACATTTATTATATTAATCTGTAAATATCTCTTTGACTCTGTAGTACCATTGCTTCTCCAAATAGATTTTGGATGCCTAAAGGAAGAGGGATGTCTATTCCATCTTTTTATCATCTCCCATCCCTATCTCCCCATCTTTCTCCAGCGAAACACCTAGCCCAAATACCTCTTCTGTGCTAAAGACCCATAGATCCCACTTCACAGATGCGGAGTCAACATCTTGACATCTCCATGGGAACACATGTCCTTCTCCACAACACTGGCAACTCTCAGTGAATAAAGTAAAAAAAGTAAAATAAGTCAGAAAACTGGGGACCATCCTTAACATCTCCTCCTCTCTCACTCGCCCATATTGACTCCATCACAAAGTCTTACTGATTGTATCACCTAAATACCACTCATATTTGTCCATTTCTGTTTATCGATACCGGTCTCATCCATTCTATCATTTCCTACTGCACATCTGTCTTCCAGAGTGATCTCTTTGAAACTCAAATATGAACATATCACTCTCTGCTGAAAACATGCTTCCCATTGCTTTCAGAGTAAGACTAGAATCCTTCACGTGAGCAGGAAGGCCCCACAGCCTCACCCTATGCTATCTTCTCCTTGGGCACTGAGCTCCAGCCATGCAGACTCTCTTTCACCTGGGCCATTCCCTTCATCTCCCGCACCGCTTCCCCCTTTGCTAGCTTAAATCACCCCTTAGAAAGCAGCTGAAATGTGACTTTCTCAGGGAGACGTCTCCAAATAACCCTTTCAGATGCTCTCAGGCTACATGGAATTTTTCCTTTATAACACATCACACAATTTGTAATTGTGTTTATTTGTAACTTTATTTGATTAATATCTTTTTTCCTGCCTTAGACTATAGACTTCACAAGCTCCATTGTGTCCAAGCATAGTAGCATTTAATAGATATGTGATGGATGTTGAACTAATGAATGGTGGCTGCTTGGTAATGTTTGACAACACAATTTTTAATTTTTTTTCTGTCAAGCTTTCCTTGGTGGATATTTTAGCCAGATTTAATCAGATATTGTGTTTTTTGGTAGGAGAAGCATTCAGCAATGCCGGTTCCCAGACGACAGTCACCAGGGTCCACCCTCTATCGTTTATCTGGCCACAGAGATCAGCAGAAATGGAGAGTCTTTTCAAAAACACCTCCTTTAGAGAGCTGGCCCATCTCTCTCTTGCTAGTCAGGCCTATTGCTCCTGGAATCTAGCCAGTCAATTTTTGAAAAAGAACCCCTGTCACTTTAAGATTTTAGTCCCTTGCTTGGGCCATATATCAATGTTCCTTGCTGCAGTGGCTATGCTGCCTGCTGTTCAAATTTGTCCAATTAGACACAGCCCCACGGGGAGGAATTCAGTGTGAAATGTGCCTGCCACTGACCAAGAAAGAATTGGTGTGTAGCTCTGCTGCTCAGCAAAGCCCTCGGGGAGAGCCAACGCAGGTCTTCCCAGAAATGGCTCACCACCCTCTGGGTAGTGCCCAGTGCCCTGAGGCAGAAGGTCACCCTTCCTGCCTCTGTGAGAACTGTGCCGGGTAGGGCAGAGCCGCTGGAGTAAGTGTGGGACGGCATGCAGGTTGACAGTCTGCCCCCACAGACAAGTAATGGTCAGGGCGCTGTTTGTCAGGCTAAGAGTTCCTTGCCATGGTCTTTACTGGGCACAGAAAGTAGGATTCTGCCACTCCCTAAACACGACTGTGGCACACTTCGTGGCTCATGCTGTGGTCCACGGAGACATAGAGCCAAATACTCAAAAGCTTCCAACCGGTAAATCAGTGGATGGTGAAAAGAGAGGAGGGGGTTTTCTAAAGCACCGGCAAAGTGCTTGGGATTGGATCCTAGTGGAGATGGGTTTTAAAATACAGTTGTTTTTTTTTTACAAAAATCCTCTTTTGCAGTAACTCTCTAACTTATTTTTAAATGTTTTTTATCCTCCTCAAGAAACTTAAACTTCTAAAACTCATAAAATTCTTAGAACATCAAACTTTTGAACATGGAGAGACCTTAGAGAACATCTAATCCACACCATTCGTTTATAAACTAGGCGAATGAGGTGAGGGAGAGGAAATGACTTAGCCGAGGTCATACAACTTGTCCCTGGCAAGGTTCGAATCCAGGCTGCTGACTCCACGCCTGGCTCCTGCCTTATTGCTCAGTGCTGCATTTCTTTCTGGGCTAGTTTGGTTTACACTTTACACAGCCAATTGAGAGTCAGGATATATATAGATTTGCTAGAGTCAGGACATACTAAAACTGAAATTATTTGTATATATCATGTATAATATAGTATATGAATTCATAAATATATACATTTATCATAAATACATATATTTAATGCCAGTTTTAGTTTCTTCTGCGTGATTAATTCATTCAGCAGCTGTATGCTTCACTTTCATCAATGTGTACAATGAAGAAGGTTGGGTACGAGTATTTCAAAGTCCTTTTCATCTCTAATTCATTCATTCCTTCATTTGTGGAAACATTTATTGAGGGTATAGTATGTGTCAGGCACTGGGGATACAGAGATACAGGAAGGAGGAATCCTGACGCTGATAGGAAGGGAGAGCCACAGAATGCCCTGTGTGCTAAGGGCCCTAGCAGAGGCTTCTAGAATGCTCTGGAAACACAGTAATGAGGCCCTGCTGAAGAAGGACTGGGATTCTAGCTGAAAGTTAAGGTGGACATGATGAAAAGACCCCAAATACTGCGTGGACACTAACAGTTCTAATCTTGTTTCTTACTCAGGCTTTGACAATGAGTTATCATGTTCCTTCAGGAAGAATGTACAAATGAAAAGGGAAAAGGTAATCTGGGAAAGAGGAGAAACAAAGAGCCAACCAACCCACACAGGGACCAAGGGGCCCACGGATAAGTGAGGGCTGCCTGCTTCTGTTGGATAGCTTACAAGCAGTGGAGCACAGCAGACAGGCCACCTGCTTCCTGGGGATGCTGCACCACAGTGATGGATGTCTCTGAAGGAAGTGGGGCCTACTAAGGAAACAGAGACCCACTTTTTGACTGAGATGCCATATGGAGAAAGGAACTCAGGAGCTTGGTCACCAATTCTTTCTCCAAACTCACCTCCCTCGTGCACCCTCAAATTTATAATTTTGTGAACATGTAAGAGATTTCTTAAAGTACTTTTACATTATCAACTAATTTTCTCTTCCAAACCAATTCTCCAAGGTGGAAAAATTCATTTTTTGCTTCAGTTTGTAGAGTAAAAACTCCAACGCAGGTCAAGGCCACTCCTCTGACTACATGGCTTTCTAGAGTGTCAGACCTGAGACTGGAACCCAGGGCCAGAACTCCTGTGGGCCAATTTCTCACTGCACTTCTTATTTCCATGTTGTAGCCGAGTGCTCCACACATATTCATATTTAACCAGTGAGACTTAAGAGGAAAAAATAATGAGAATGAGTTATAAATGAATCTTTCCCCTGGGGAAGTTTGGGCTCTAGACAAAAGTCTTCTCATCTTTAAAAGACTCCCTTTTGTGAAATGAACAATCTGGCCTGTGGTCATCAGCTGTCTAAAAGACTGCTGGGTTACAGCGAACTTCCCCATGTGATGTTAAATCCATGTGACCATTATCCTTTTGCTTTTTTTTTTTTTAACCAACTGCTTAGCAGCTCAATCAAATTAATTGTGGTGCTTTCAAAAGGCATCGAAATAGCCACAACTCTCCCTGAAAAGAAGGAAGGCGCCTTGTTTTCAGGAAAAGATGTAAAGTCCTCACTCTAGGGTACTCAAATGGATATTCATTCCATGATAAATCCCCTCTTTCTCCCAGAGCCTTTTTTTTTCTCTCTCTCGCTCTCTTTTAAAGAGAGACTTAAAAATATCAACACCAATAATGAGATTATATTGTCAGTTTACTTCTGGCCAAATTTTATTTTCAGCTTCAAGTAACTGGGAGTTCTTTATGGTCACGGACAAAAAAACAAGAGGCTGGAAAAACCTCATTAACAAACTAACCAACACAACTCACTTGTTTGAAATGAAGTGGAGGCCGGAGAGAGGGAAGAGAAGGGAAAGAACTGTGGGAGGCACAGCCAGGCCATGTTCTCGGCCAAGCCCCAGGCCTGAAGAAATGTGCCAGCTGAACTGTGGCGGAGGTACGCCCTCACTCCTAAGAGCATGGCGGAAGGTTTGGAGGGGTGGGTGTAACCCTAGCAGGCAGCAGTGATCCTCAACAAGAGTTCAGCAGTCCTCACCTTTCTGTTTGGCAGCTCCCCTAAAACACAATCTTCCAGAGGTTAGCACCTTCTCTCAGAGTGAGCCCCATACATTAGAGCGGGCTATAGAATGAGCAAAGTGCCTTCACTCAAGAGCTCATTCTTGCCTCATAATAATAACGTGAGAATATAAATGGGGCTCTTTGTTATTATCCACATTTTACTGATGGAACAACTATGGTGAAGCTCAAAGAAATCAAATAATGTGCCCAAGGTCATACGAACTACAAGGCCTAAAGTCCAGCCCCCAGGGCTTTTCTATTTTCAATCATCTCCCAGTCAAAGCATGGGCCAGGTTGATTCTCATAGTCTCTAGCAGTCACAAGGACAATTTTCTGGTCCTTCTTCTTAAGGTTTACTCCAGTGTAAAGAATTCCTGATGACAAGGCCCAAACATAACCCTAAGAGACACGAGGCAGAGAGCAATGGTCCCTGAAAGCACAGGGAGCCGAGCAGTCTGCAGGACTATCCAGATGGCTCTCGACCAGGAAGAGAGGGCTTCCTGGCCAAAATCTCCTACCACCCTAGGCCTCTTCTTGGGGGTCATCAGCTTTTGCTCGTGCATTTTTTCCTGGCTCAGGACCACAACTGAGCCCTTTGAAAATGGTCCTGAGCTCCCCAAGAGGATGAGCCAGAGATTGGATGGGTACAGGGAGATGAGGGCAGACAGGAGGGCTGTGAGTCCATCTCTTAGTCAGATAGAACCAGCAACTTTCTTCTTTATCTTCTGGTCTGTCCTTTCTTGAGTTAGGGAAGTATGGCCATATGATTTTATGCTACTTCTATTCAGAGGACTGGATGCTAGAAGGAAACTGAGAGCCTACTTTAAACAAATGAGCCAAAAAAAAAAATGGAAACCGGAGATACCACATTTTTAGTTATGTTTGGAAAGCTCATTAGAAAAAGGATAGGAGGCCAAAAGATACTAGATTAAGGATTTGGAAGAAATAAGTTCTAGTTTCTGCTTTACTACTTACTAATCATATGATATGAGAAAATCTTAAATTCTCTGGGCCTCTTTTAAAAAATCTATAAAATGAACAGTAATAAGCCCTGCCTTTATCATGCTTTAAAAAAATCATCTGTCATATACAAAGACTGTATACGATAGTCTTTGTAAATGTTAAAGCACTATGCACGTGATATATTATTATTATTATGACTAAAGAGCTTATTACACATATTTCAGGCAAATTGAAGAAATCCTCTTTGCCTATTAAGAAAACATATGAAACATCCAAAACAAATATTAGAAAAAGTCTAATTATATCCTCTGGGTTCTGTCACTAAAGCAGGTAAATGTCTTGTGACTTAAGAAAAGCAAAGGAAAACTGGGCTGAAAAAAAGAGCTTAAAATCAAATGTTTTCGTTCACCAGTGTTCTCTGGCTGAGGGTCCCAGGGACAAGTGAGCAAGCCAAGTCTTTTTGGTTTGAAGCGTAGCTGTCGAGGAAGAGACTACCTGATACAGAAGAAAACATTGAGTTTTATGGTCAAAGAGACTTGAGTTCAAATTCTGCTCTGCCAATTACTAGCCATACACCTGGAGCAAGTTACTTAACTTCTTTGGGCCTCAGTTTCTACATCTGAAAAATGAGGATGAAAATATCTATTTGCGCAGAGTTGCCATAAGAATTTGAAATTATGCATGCGAAGTGACTGCTTTAGATGTGCTATAGCATACATTCATTGTAAGTAATCTCACCTCTTATATCTTAGGTCTCCTAAAATCTCATCAAATTCTAGTGGTTTTATTGAAGTAGCTATGAGAGAATCAATCTAAAGACAATAGCATGGTAGCATGGAAAACTCATGTTTTGAAGGACATGGATTACTAGCTATGAGACCATGGACAGGTAACAGCCTAAATTTCTTCATCTGTAACATAGGAAAAATGCTGTACTGTCGATGTAAAGACTGTAAGAGACAGACTGACAATGAAAAGCTCTAGAATGCTCAGCATATAATAAGAAATCAATAAACTTCAGTCATAGGGCATAATTTGTTTTCTCAATTAACCCCTTTTTCAATTCACCACGTCTGAAATCTTTCTGTGCAAGTATCATAAACGTAGTACATGGACTTAAATTTCATTTGCTATTAGCTTCTCTAGGCCAATAAGGCAAAGTGTATATGTACAAAAGTGGCTAGTTTTCTCTCCTGGACCACCACATAGAAAATGTCTGGGTTTTTCTTCTTTTCAGCAAACATCTACAGCCTTGAATTTAAAATAATGGACAGCTTTAGCATAACAACAACGTAACAAGCATTTCAGAGTGATTCTAGATAGGTAAACATCAGAGATACAGGTGTGTCTTGTGTATCTCAGGTGTTTTCCCATCTGTCTCTCATTTCCTAGTCCTACTGCTGCCGTCCATGGCCTCTTATACTCTTGGACAGTTCTGCACACACCTTTGCTGCCACATCTGCTCTCATAACCAAATCCAGAAGCACCTCTCTTCTCTCAATTCCAATCTTGCCTACTTATCATCTTATTATATCTCATCTCTTTAGCTGGACTGGGCCTTGCTTCCAGTACTCTTAGAAATATCATAGCTGACTGATAAATGTATGCTTATTTGCTATTTCTTTGTTGGAAAAATGGAACTGAAGGCTAGAAGAATTGTAAAGATATACTTTTTTCTTTTGGAGAACTTCTTGTAATAGATGCATAGGAAAAATAGACTATTCTCTTAAAATTGAGTTCATGCTGAAAAAACCATTTAAAATCTACCTTCAAAAATACATACTACTTTTCGTTTTAATGGAATTATACCTATTTTATCTGAACTAGAGAGGAAAGAGAAATTACTTTAGTCATTGTCAAAATGACAACCCATCAAAACTTTGTGGTTTATTAAGAAAAAAAAAATCTCTTAAATAGACCTAGATAGCCTGGCAAACTTTTAAAGTTAATCTTATGATATACTGTAACAACAAAAGGCCTTTACAGTATATCAAGCAAATTTATAAGAACATGATCAATACATATGACATATTATTTAATTATAATCTTTAGTGACAGAGACAATATGAAAACCTAGCGTCCACATTCTGACAGTGGAATAAATAAATAGATATAATTATACCTTATACTAATCCCAGCAGAATTATAAATTATCAGGCCTGACTGTAGATCTGAGTTCTAAGGTTTCCTTAATATGTTAAGAGTTTGATACAGGGGTTATGTGCCTTTTTATTAGACTCAAAAACTCTCTGAGGATTTCAGGTTCAAATGGTCAGAATGACCCTAGGTTCTCATATGACTAGCATTCCTGGATCATGGCTAACGACTAGGATGTGCATATAGAGAACTGTGGGGAGAGAAGCAGGCCAGAGGCAGAGACAGAAGCAGGACTTGAGAATAACTGTGCATTCTTCAAATCTTGGACTCTCAGACTTAGAGGTAGAAGGGCTTGAGAGGTCCACTAGTCTTTACCCCTCATCTCACAGAACAGGACAATGAGGATCAGAGATAATAGAATGGACTTGCTCAAGGTCACACGGCCTCCTGGCAGAACTAGGTCCAAGTTTCACAATAAATGGTACAATGCTCTCTCTACTGCACTACAGGAGAGAGAGAGCAATTGCTGAGGTGGTAAGCTAGAATGCAGCCAACATTACTGTGGCTATTATCATACCAACAGAAGGAATGCAATCTCCAGCAAGGGCCAAGAGAAATTATAGTTAACGTTTAACATTATGGGACCAACATCAAAGGCACTCCAGCTGGACTCTAATAATGGGAGATGAAACTGCTAACACTAGCAGAAAGTTGCAGGTGGACAATTCTGGCTGGAAATAGCTCACGTCCTCAGAGCAGGAGTGGTCTTCAGAAACCCCATACAAGGTTGCTACCTCACCGCAGGGTGGGGAGAAATATGGGCAATAACCTTTCGTCTGTTTGTGGTTCGATGTGTTATTAAGCTGTCCCTCCCTTGTTAATGCCACGGGACACTTGGAAACAGCCACGTTTGCCATTTGGAGGAGGGGAGTAGGGTGTGACCACTGATGATAACAGGAACGGGAGATGCAGTGCCCTGGTGGGCTTCAAGAAGGACTATAATCTTGCTACAGTGACAGGAAAGAGAGGAGATGGCTGCTGCTCAGATGCCACCAAGGAATGGAGGTTGGACACTGCATATCCTGGAGCCTGAGAAGGGAGTTTCTAATTTAGAAAAGTGAGTTAATTCTGAAATCTCTACTCCTGATTAAAAAAAAAGGGGGGGGGGTGGAATTTACCTGTAGAATCCTTACTAACTTCCGGCCACAAACAAAGGATTGATTCCAGCTGGCGAGGAAATTATGCTAGACATTTTTAGCAGGTTCTAGTCCCTTCCAGCCAGGGGGCCTGATCCTCTGGGTAATTGCAGAAGGAGGAGAGCGGAGAAGCGGGACGAAGCTCTGGCAGCTTCCTGCATCCTTGGATGCCCTTGGCACAAACACTGTCCTTGCTGCTCCTTTGCCACTTGGTTTGACACACCAGGCCTGCAGAGCCGGCCTGGTCATGGCAATCTGGCATGCTCTGCCTGGCTCCTCCCCATCCTCAGACCTCACCCAGGTTCTTTGCCCAAGTCTTCCCTCAGGTGGGTGCAGGGGAGAAGATTCAGCATTGTGCTGCTCACCCGTGGCAGACCAATTGTCTGGCTTCTATGCTGTGTCTGTGTCTGCTCTGATATCTAGGCTTCCGTCCTATCCATGAGGACTAGTCCTCCAAGCTGTGCATTGATTCCGACCTTGATCGGCTTCAGTTGTCTGGGAATGGGACCTTGTCAACCACCACTCTCCCACTCCACCCAAACGGGGATTGCTGGATTCCCAACGTGCAGTTGAGGTCCCACTGCCAGCACACCCTAAGGCTGCCACTACCACGCCAGCCCAGATGTCCGCACAGGGCTGTTTCCTAGAGTCCTCATCCAGGAGCGGCACCTCCCTGGCCCATGGCCAGAACACCAGGAACTGTCCAGTTCATTGGGCTTAACTCTCAGCACAGGCCGACACATAAACAGGTATTTGGGAAAGGCTTTTTGCTGATGGTGGTGTTGCCTTTACATTGTTTTGTGGCATCTTATTATATATAGCATCGCTGGGTGGGCTCTCCCGCTGGCCCATCAGCTTTGTCCTGAGCTTGTGAGGGTGGCAGGAAGATGTGGAGAAAAGGCTTCTTAAAAGCCTGGCAACAAAATGCATAAATCGATCAAATATCTGGGGGAAAACTACTAAATACAACATAACGGATACAATATATAAATACGTTGCATTTAGAGAGAAGACACTACACTTAGGAAACCTGAAATTTTTAGGAAAATAAAGCAGTGAAAGAGCAATTTTTATACATGCTAAACCCATCTCAGAATTATATATGAGTCTCCCAAACTCTAATGGTACCATCAGTGTCTGATGTGAACAGGGAATTTTGGATCACACAGTAGCAGTTTCACAAAGGACTGGCAGTGGCCTGAAGTTAGCTTCTTGCACAAATTTATCGGATACGTGAGGAGTTCCTTAGGGGAAAATAGCCAGACATAATTTAAGTTGAAACTGTTAATTTAATAAACCTGAATGGCAGGCACTGCTGTATGTTCCTCCGAGGAAGGGAGCACAGCCCACCCAGTCTTGCACAGAAACCTTAGCAGGTGTTTGACTAAGAAGAGAAGGCGATTCCCCTAATCACAGAGCCTGGATTTCTTTCCTGAAGAATTTACCTCTTCTATTTTCTCCTTCTCCTGCCCTCCCTTCGTCCCTCCCTCTTTTCCTTTCTTTCTTTTATCAGACACTAGATATATACAGCTCTATGACCATATCTTCCCCTGCTCTAAGAACGACTTCGTAGGCTTTCCCTTAAAATAAATCTCCCATTCAGCACATATTCGCTACACACCTGCTATATATCAGACACTATTCTAAGCACAAGGGAATCACAGATGAAAAGATAAAAGTCCTGCTCCTGAAGAAATTCAGTGAAATATAGAAACAGACAGGTGGATAATACAGGCAGAGTTAAAGTGTTAGAAATGGGGACCTCTGAATCTACCAAGGGCTAAAGGAGAAGATGGTGCAAAGGAATGATGCTTGAAGAAGAAGCAGGTGGCATCTGGCAGATAGAAGGGAAGAGGAAGTGAGGGAGTAAGGGGACATCGCAAGGACTAATATGAGCAAAGGCAAAGAGGCATGAGACAGGGGTCAGTAAACTACAAGCCATTTGGCCCAGTCAGAATCCAGGGAGAGCTGAGGGGTGAGGTCGGAGAGTGCTCAGGGTTGCAGAGAATTGTTGAAGATCACTGGCCAGTACGCCTGACTCTGTCATTAACCAGAGACTCTGAGGTGAGAGCACAGGCACCAAGGCAGAGGATCAGATCTGAGCCGGTTCTGCAGGCGCTCCTGTGCCTCAGAACAAGGAGTGCAGGCTGAGATGTGCGGGAGTGCAGAAGGGCACGCCACTGGAATGTTTGGGAGAGGATTAAAGACATTTTCCAAGCAAACTGTTCCTCAGATGGGTGCAGAAGAGTTCCAGCATCGGACAAATATAGTCATTGCTAATAGCATTGAAATCTGGAATTCCCTCTGGTGGCTGAAATCAACATTTCTCACAAGGGAAACCTGGACAAGTATGATCTGTAAAGAGCATTATCCATTCCCTGTGTACAATTTATTGGCCCGGAATATCAGGTTAGCAAGCTGAAATAATTAAGCATCAGGCCAGCTGTTTTGGGCAATTAGGTCACATTTTTCATTTAGGAGACCACACAACAGAGAGGAGAGAATAGAGAGATAAGACCTGTGTTTTGATTTACTGAGTCTCTGCTGCAGATAAAGCCCAGCTTTTTGGAATCCTTCAGGCAATTACTATTTCAGGCTTGGCAAGAACTTGAGTCTGAAAGTAACTATTGGGCTTGTCTTGGCAAGACTCAAAGTCACTGTAGTTGTAAGGTTGTCCCAGGCAGCAGTAGAAGGGAAAGTCAGTGGCAAGAGGAAGCCAGGAACTACAGAGCCATGAGGAGGGCTGTTGCAGGCTTGGAGCTCAGAGGAGGCCAAATTTGGTCCTCCCACAACATGTTCTTAGAGAGGGAATGTGGTCAGATGGTGAAGGCCCAGGCCTGCTAGTTGGGATTCTGTGGTTCCCTTTCTGGCATCTGTTCTTGTCAGTTCTGTGGGCATTGCTTAAACCCCCTGCCTTAGTATCCTTCCCTGAAAAAGAAGAGGAGGGCTGAGCACTCTTATGTCTGGGGGTGGGGGTGGGGTGGGGGGAAGAAAGGAGTGTGACTGGCAGGTTGCCAAATGGTGCTGGCTTAGTACACACAGGGGGTGGGAACGCTGATATGGACATCAGAAGACCTAAGCTTTAACCTCTTCCCTGCCACTAACCTAGTTGACAAAGTGACTTTGGTCAAGAGTCACTCCCCTGTCCGGGCCTCGGTTTCCACAGCTTTAAACTAGGGAGCTGGACCAGACAAGATGCTCTCTAAGCCCTCGAGTTCTGACATTCTACTCTTCTAAGACGCCAAATAAGATAAATCGCTGGGCAGAAGGCAAGCAAGTTTTTCTTTGAATGGAAAAGAGAAAAAGCCTGTGTGCTGCCAGCTGACGTCCCCCACAAGATTCTGGAGCCAACACTAAGTATGGGGCGGGGAGAGCGAGGCCGTCTGAGGAGACAGCAGGCCCGCGTGTGGTCACTGGCGACACTATGTTGAAACATCTCTTGCTTGAGCTCTTCCACTTAATTGGGAGCTTGCCTTTCCAGTTGTGTATTTTTATCCTGTGCCCTGGAACCCAAACCATGAGGTTTGTAGCCAAAGGCTGCTTCTTGTTTAATCGTTAACTGCCTCGGCACTGTGCAGCTCGGCACCAGCCGGAAAGTCCTCATCCAGACGCTGCACCTCTTCAGCAAGCGGGATGCGAGGGAGGATGCGGAGCCGGACTGGAATCCAACTGCTGTCCTCCGACTTTGGAAATAAATCCCCTACACTGTCTGGCCCACACAAATCCCAGTTCAGCCAGGCCTCTCCTGTGGGGTTATTCTGGTAATGAAATGCTTGAGATCAGCAATTCTTTTCTACTCTTACCCACTCTCAGTGAGGAGCCAACTGGGCTATTCCTTAAGGCTTCACTTTCCGTGTCTGCAATGTGGTTGAAAACTAATATTCCAGATGTTTCCTCATATTTTAAGTGGAACCACAGATTAAGCTTCCTGTAGGAAGGCAGTATGGTACAGTGGAAAGAGGACAGTCTTGGGAGGCAGACAGGCGTCTGAATTGTGGCTCCGCTCTTCGGAGCTGTATGGCCTTGAGAAAGCAACGATCCCTTGAACCTCAGTTTCCTCTTCTATGGAAATGACAGGTCTACGATGGGAACGACACTTCTACTAGTTGGTGGCAACATCCGCGAGTGCAAAGACAACCTGATTTGTTTATCAAGATGTAGTTTCTGCCTAACACAGGGTAGGTCTCTCAAGAGGTACACACAGAGCCAGTGATTTAAAACCTCACAGGATTTCGAGGAGGCCAACAACATTAAAGATGTGAAGTGCCTCACCTTACACGTGACACTTAGAAAGTGCTCATTTACTTGTCTGCAGTGCTTGGAGACACATTTCTTCTACCTGAGTGATGTGGATGCTCTAAGAACACAAGTCCTTGGTTACGCCCATTTAAGTAATAAAGAGAAGACACGAGCACTCAGAAAGCTCTTTGATTTAGGAATATTTTCCAGTACATTCAGTGCTGATCCTCAAGCTGTTGCTGAAGCTCACTCTCCGGCAGTAGAAAAGGAAGCCAACTGGCTACAAAGCCAGTGATGTCACTGATGGTGGTAGGAGGCCCTTCAGTAATACCAATGGCTTCCTGGCCTTAGGGTCTTCCAAGGAGATTCACAAAAGTAGACCCGGGCATGGAAACCAGATTTTCAAGGGCCCCTGGTACACTAGACTATTGTTCCAGGACAGAAACAACTCAGAACAAAATGACGAGTGGGATTTTCCTTGCGCTGACCACAATACATATGTTTGTTCAAGAAAAAAAAGTTGGAGCAAGAAGACATGGACGTCTGCTGCTAAAGAAAAGCCTGTTTGTGCCAGCCACAGTGGTGAGATTGTTCGGGGAGTTCATCTTGAAAGTCCAATTACCCCGACAGCAAGGCCAGGGTCAGTGTCATTTTGGGGTGTGCCAACACTCCGGCCTCTTCGGGACCAGTTGTGAATTACACAGGATATCTGCCTGTGGGAGAACTAGCACCCACTAGACTCGCTAGCCCATCTGGGCTAACACCACCTGTCTCTTTGCTTCCTTCCATTTCCTTGGACAGACCTGTCTAATGGGTACCTCCACAGGTACCAAGTAACAATAAAGTGTGGGATCCTGAACTTGGATTTGGATCCACTGTTCCTAGGAGGTGAATCAAGAAGGACACTGGCAAGGACCAGCACCTCCTAATGACAACCCAAGCCCCACATTTGAGGAGCAAGAGATCGAAAGGTTCTCCTGTTTTGTTTCTAACGAAACTCTCAGAAACCACAACTCTCAGAAACCACAACTGGAGAAGTACAAGTCTTAAGGCTGAGTTGTGAAGAGTCCTATGTACCCTAATGCTTGACTTAGAAATGTATCTTTTAAACATAGGATGCCAAGTTCTCTCTGCCTTTTATTTCAGGGGGATTTAAAAGCTGCAATTTACCTATAAGTTCTTCAAGCAACCTAGAAATTAGTACTCACTGATTTTTCCAAACAGCGAATAATGTATCCTAATATGGATTTAACAAACAAATGTTTAAAATTTTCACAAACCAAATAGCCTTAATAGAGATCCCAAATTTGGACTTTAAAGGATGTAACTCCATTGACCACAGTAAGATCCAATCTACCTGCGCTATCCCATAGAATCTCCAGTCTCCGATGGGGTTAGTTATAAAATTTCTCAAAAGGTAGTTGATTTTAAATTAATGTCATAACATAAATCTCTAAATATACTGATATAGAAACCAACTTAGGGTCTCTGTATAGTATGAGTTCAAATAAGAAAAAGAGGGTAAACATACGTATATCACTTTTATACACATTCACACAAAATATGTGAAGATAATAATAACAGTTAATATTTATATTGCATTTACTGTCGAGCAGTATTTTTTTGTGTGTGGTGGGCAGGTGGTATTTTAAATATTCTGCAAATATTAACTCACTGATCCTCACAATAGCCCTGGAGTGTAGGGATACTATTTTATGAAGAAACTGAGGCATAGAGAGGATAAATAACTTGCTCAAGGTCACACAGCCAGTAAGAGACAGAGCTGGGAATTGAAGTCAGTGTGGACTCCTCCAGAGTCCATGTTCTTGTCTGCTGAGCTGAACTGCCACCGATGATCTGAAAGACCCTCAGAAGCCATTTGAAACACAGCCTTCCCTCTTCTGCATTCTCCCTTCCTCCCAGCTGTCTCCCCCAAATACGTACACAGGCCAACAGAATTGGGAGCCCTTTTTCTCTCACAGTATTTGCCACTAGAATGTTCTGTTTAGACAGCACAAGACTGGGAGCTCTTGCAGGGCAGGACATGGAGGCCTCTTCCTCTTCATGTTTCTCACACCTTTAATTTTTGTTTCACAGCTTGGCTTAATACCTGGGCACAGGGGAAATCCTGGTCTCTGAGATACGGTTCACATGCAGACCAGAGGGAGACTTGAGAGTTCTAAGATGGTTTTATTCCAAATTATTCAATAGGCCCTTCAAAATAGGGATTAGTAGGTTGAAGATATGGAAGCTCATATGCCTATACACAGAGCAGGGAGGAAAAACTGAAAATCTGGAAGAAAGATGAAATGTGATCTCTTTTGATTCATTCACTCGGCAAACCCATGGCAATTCCCACAGATAACTGAGAACGAGAACTAGGTTCATTAACTTCTGAATCCTTATACTTATTATTATTAACCATATGAACGGCAATGACTAATTCCTGCTACATGGCTGGGATATGGCTTCCTTATTAGGGGAACACAAGGTGGTTCCCCTAATGCTGTAATTTTCATAAGGAAACTGCTCTAAGCATAAGCTTTCCCTCAATTTTATACCTTCGTTTTCAATCGCCGATGTTCGCATTTGCTAGTGTTCACAGCTTCCCTTTACAAATTCCCATTTGACTTCATGGGCTGCTCCTTACAAGGGTGTGTAGATTCATGGGAGGCTTCTGGTTTCCCCCTTGTCATCTTCTCCTTCCTCCTCAACCCATAAACCCCAAGACAGGCCACCACTTCCCCACAGTGGCTGCTTCACAATCAAAGGTACCTCTTGGAGAGGTCACCTCTCCAGCGCCATACTTTGCTCAGAGTGCCTTTCCGTATGTCTTTTCCTTGGGAGGGAGGATGGACTTGGGTAGAGGAGGCAACACCTCTACCTGAGATGGAAACTGCTCTTTTTTAGGAAAAACAAACACATCAGAATATTCTCTCATGCTATGATGAACTAGGAAGCAGAAGGTAAGTGAGGCAGGGAAGAGTGGGGGGCACAATGGCCATACCACAGCCCATGTGACACCCACTTCAAGATCAGTTAAGCCCCTCTAAGTGGCTCCCTGCTATGTCACCTGAAAGGGGCATTTTGAGGAGTGATGATATAGAATTTAGTATTCAAGTGTTCTCATCTCCCCATGACAGTTCTATCAAAAAAATTTCCACTACCTCTCTATAACCTCTCATTATCCTGGAATGAATGGGGAGGGGAAAAGATTCTGGGTATCTTTTCCATCTTGAAAAATTTGAGAGGTGTTTGCATATCAGCAGAGAATTATCTAATTCCCCTATAAACATTCTCACACAGGCTGAAGTTCATTTTTACTTTTGTCATTAAACCCAGGGCTGAAAGGAGCATTATTCCTTATGGGAGGGGGGAAAAAAATCAACCCTTGTTTGGGTTAAGAATCATGGACACCGAAAGGAAATAGGATTCCATGCTGAAAACACTCAGAGGATGAGACAGACAGGTCCTCAGCATCTCTGCTGGAGGAGTCCACATGGCCGGATAGAGGGGACACATACAGTACTCCCCCAACCTACTTACGCTTTGATACATAAACTTTATAAGTATAATGTTGCCAGATTCCGGTGCATAAAAAAGTAGCTGAAAAAACTCAAACCATAAATAATGCCAAGTAATAAAGGAGGTGAATGTTTCTGTTATTAGATTCTTTCATTGTATAAATCTGTTTAATAAGCTGGCTAGGAATCACTGATAGAAAACAGACTTAGTATGGTGTTACAGACCAACCCGTTCTAAAAAGCCAGTATGGGAACTCGTGCCAAGTTATATTTTTCTGTTCTTAACCAATGCAACTTAAAACGTAATTGTTGTTTCCTTGTTCAAAAATGGAAAATGTCTTATGAGGCTGTGTTTAGAGGGAGTCGAAGGCATGCTTGGTGTCACAGAGCACCCCCCCACCCCCGTACTCATCGTTTGAACTCACTTAACCATATTTATAGATCACGCTGCCTTTTGTCTTACTCACTGAGAGGGACTAGAGTCTGTGTATGACTCCTACTTTTTAGAGTCCTATTTCTCAATATTTATATGTGTGTGTTTAGAAAAATCCCTCCAAATATCCTCCCTTTGACCCAAGAACCATGGCAACCACTTTGGCTAAAGAAATCCACTGAACACTAAAGGGGGTGTGGAGGCGGGTGTGACAGGATTGGGGGGTGGATGGAATGGAGGTCTCTGGGGTCACATTCATCTTCCAACACTATGGTTTCTAACGGCTTGTTGATGTTTTCCTGGGTTGGTTACTATCATCATGATGGGCTGTAAAATGAAATGCCAGCAGCTAGCTAAGGGCTTGAGTAGAAATATTTACCAAAAGGCATAAACAACAACACCGGGAGTCCCCACATAGTCAGCCACGGTCACAGGGCTTGTCTAATTGTGCCCAGTGCTGTTTACAGCACCGTGATGCATAAACCTCACAGCCTGGCCAGTCCAGTTTCTGACCCAAGTTCCCAGGCTCCTTTTTAGGAGGCCCACACACAGCTAAATAGATGAAAAAGACGGTAATTGGATGAAATGGGTTATTTATCTGACCAATTTAATTAGTGTTTGGAAACTTGAAGTCTCAGCAGTATAAAGGTACATCATTTGGAGTTGTGCATAGAACGGTGTTATATCTTTAACTACGTATCAGATGCTTCGCTATGCCCTTTACATCAGTCATGTAAAGTGAGTTAAAGCTGGAATTAAAAACTTTTGATTATTTCCCAACGAGTTGGCCATTAAGTCCTTGGTTAGGAACACAACCCCTTCTAAGAACACTGTTTAAAAAACGGAAAAAGTAATTCACTGCAGAGCACTTGGGACATGAAATTAAGAAGCCTTTCTGAGATTTATATATTTCCTTTGTTTCTGAATACTAATTTTTTTGGACAAAATCCCACTGAGGAAGATTGAGATTATTGCTCTTCTATGCAGGTAGACCCCAAATATGGAAGATGAAGTTAAAAAGGGGGCGCTTAGTAATGTAAACATGGTGACTATAGTTAACAATACTGTATTGTATATTTGAAAGTTGCTAAGAGAGTAGGTCTTAAAAGTTCTCATACAAGGGAAAAAAACTGTAACTATATGAGGTGATGGATGTTAACTGATCTTATTGTGGTAATCATTTTGCAGTACATGCATATATCAAATCCTTATGTCGTACACCTTCAACGTATACAATGTTATATGTCAATTAGATCACAATAAAACTGGAAAAAAATTGAAAGGGGCCATTTACATGTTGGTTAGAAACTAAAGAAAGTTAATTCGACATTTATTATACTTACAACTGTGGGAAATGCAACAGGAGAAAGAAAAGATGGGTTGGATTCTTCTCTGAGATTACTCTCAAAGAACTTGAGTAATACTCAAGGAAGTCTAGTAAAAGTAAGGGGACAAAACGGGGACAATTACAGGTAGTGTTCTTTGTTCCCCAATAAGCAAACTAAAAACTGGCAGAAAACTTTCCTTCTGGGAATAGTCCCAGAGGAATTAGGTGGCTGAGGTAGAGTGCAGTGTATTCTTTCTGGTTGTAGAATAGGAACCAACAGCCAGCAAATGTCAGCCCAAACCTGATGCTACGGTAGGCCCTTAGCTTCAACCCTATTCTTATTCGGTGGCTTATGGGGAAAGGAGTAAAAGAAAACCCGCAAGGACTCAGTGGGAATAACCCTCTGATGAATGTTGTCAGACCTTTGAGAGAATCACAGAAGCAGGAGAAACTGGCCCAGAGGCTCCAATGCCACATTGGCCTAGAGACCCGGAGCTGTTCCTAAAAAGATCTGACGCCAGGAAATAATAGAGTTAGAAATAACTGTTCTATTTAAGTCTGGGGAAAAATCCAAAGTTCTATTAAGGAATGATTAATAACAGTGAAGACCTAGGGGCTTATTTTCAAAGAATTATTTGAAAGAACAGAGCTTCCTGAGTTATCCTTAAAAATTAATATTTGGTGATACTGATCATGTTCCACTGATTATATTTTGTTTTTAAGTGAAAACAAAACAAAGCCTGCTAATCTCTAATCGCTACATTTAAGGCTGAAGCTTGGCTACTAAACAATTATAACCAAAGCACTACTACAGTGCCAAAGTACTTTAATTGTAAGTAAAGTGTCTATGAGGAAATAAAAAAGCACACCCAACAACAGAAAGTTCCATATATATGTTACCCTCATGGGATCTTTACAATGCAGATGCAGAGATGCTAGGGGATGTACCCAAGATCATGCAGCTGCCACCAAGAGAAACCAATACCAGAGTCTGAAGAGTTAGCGACTCTTCTAAGAATATAACATCTATCACCTCATTTAAATCAGTGCGTAAGGTATTATGCACGTTAAACAGATGGGGAGAGGGTTTAAGAAAGTTGCTCAAGTTTACAAAATAAAGTGCCAAATGATGGATTTGAACCCACGTGTGTCACTCTTTCAAAGCCCATGCTCTTTTCCTTGGGCGGGGCTCAGCACTGCTTTTGGCTCACTGCCCCACTTCATGATCTGTGGCTGGTGCTCCACCCCATTCTCCATGCCTCACACTACACTGGGCGGAAAGGAAACCATTAAACCAGCTGAGCAGCTGAGTCAGAGTTCAACTAGTTCTCCATTATCCACCAGTGTCATCTGGAGACGCTTCCTTATTCAGTGACAAAGGCCATCAGTGTTCCATCTTTAGGGAAACAGGGCCTATAAAAGTGATAATCCTCCTAAGAAAGGTCACATTTACCTGTTACTTTTATCCTAATATGAATAAAAATTTTAGAAAAGGATTGGCCATGAAAATGGAGAGAATTTGAGGATTTTAGGCAATTGGAAGAGACATGTTAAAAGTTCGATACTCTGTGAAAGTGTCTTCCTGTGTCAGGTACATTGAGGTGTGTACAGAGTTTTATGAAAGCCCGGACATGTGACCTACCTACCTACATACCTACTTACTTACCCACCTCTCCTCCTTTCCTTCCTTCCCTCCTTCCCTCCTTCCTTCTTTCCTTCCTTCCTTCCTTCCTTCCTTCCTTCCTTCCTTCCTTCCTTCCTTCTTTCCTTCCTTTTCTCCCTCCTTCCTTCCTTTTTTCCTTCCTTCTTTCCTCCCTCCATCTATCTGTCTATCCTTCCTTCAGATGAGGCCTCCTAGAGGAAATGACATACGTACTGATTCTATAGTATGACTGAGAACAGAAAGAGCAAAAGTGAGAGTGTCATTCTAGGCATCAAATAGTACAGCTCATGTGGGAAACTACAAGAATTCTGGTGATGCTGAAGCATAAAATTCAAGGCAGGAAGTGGTAAGAACTGTGGATGTAGAGGTAGGCAGAAGTCAGACCAAAGAAAGGCTTTGTGTAGACCGTGTTAAGAAGCTCTAGCTTTTTTGCCCTGGGCAAACCAGGAGTCTCTTGACAGATTTTAGAAAGAATAGTGACAAGGCTAGAGCAACAGTGTCACAGAACAGATAAATGGAAGCCAAACTGAAGACAGGAACACCATATAATTGTAATAATGAGGCAATGAACCAAGTAGTGGTAACAGGATAAAAAGGACAAATTTGAGAACTTTCAGAGAAAGAAATCAGAAATTACTGATTTATTTGTGTGAAGAAGAAGCCAATCGTGAGGATGGCCCCCATATTTCTCGTTTTGTTGACATGCTGGGTGGCAGTGCTACCAGCTCCGATTAGAAAATGATAACAATGGCAATGTTGGGAGTGGAACATGGATACACTAGAAATGATGGATCGGGCTAGAAAAATTATGCTTACTCTTCATCCAGACATCCAGCAAATATTATGGAATATTTATTAAGTGCCAGAGACAGACTTTGGTGCTGGGGTCACAAAATAGCAGACAACTACAGCATGGTGTGATAGGTGCTCAAAAGAGCAGGAACTAAAGATGGGAAACACCAGTTCTGCCTCTGCCTCCACACAGAGTCAGAGATTGGCAATGGAAGTAAGGGTGAGCACCTAGGCTCTCTTCCTGTGGGCTGGTCACTCCCCACTGTCCCGGCTCTCCTAAAAAGAAGTTGAGGACAGAAATGAGAAATGACAGCATGAGAAGAAAGTACCAAAGTCCAATTAACAACAGGTGGTATGGCTGTCAGTTCAAATCTCTGTCCTTTGAGCCAAGCAGGATAAGGGGCTGAGTCTAGATCAGTATCAAACTATTAAACCTAAAGCACTAATTGCTCACTGAAGCCCATGTGTTCCTTCTCACCCACTGGATGTTTCTCTGGCAGTTCAGAAGTTCCAGGCTGCTGCTGTGTCCCCACACATAGGCGCTTGTTTACATTTTTTCCCCACTCTCATTGATGAGGGACTATTTTATTTTTATTTATTTATTTTTCGGCAGCTCAGAAGGAGGCACAGACTGGGCCTCCTGCAGCAGTGCGCAGCTCTGGTTCTGCATAAATCCTCTTGATTTTGTCTCATTAGGATGACATTCAACTATTATTTGAAAAATCAATAATATCCCCAGCTTTGCTGTATCAGCAGAGCTCTTCAGTACACAGAATAATGGCTGCAGTATTTGCTGATCCATCTCAGAGGTCCCACTGCTGGGCAAGCCTTTGCCTTTAATGGCCAACTTGTAAGGCAGGTTGGGGAGCTGACCATAAGTTGGGTGTCCTCAACCATCCTTTGCTTTGAAAATCCTAGAACCACAGATGGTTAGATGGCACCAGACGGGGACTTATGGATGGTCTTCTCTCCCAAAGCCCTTAATGCATAGATGAGAAACTGAGGAAGTGGTCTAGATCCTGGATCCTCTGAGTCTATAGTCAGAACTGTTCCATTTCACTGCCTTTCTCTACACAGATTGAACCACTACAGGATTCTCTTAGATGAAAACACACCCAGGGGCCATACCTAATCCTGTAAATGAAGTCAGCTCTTTTCTCTCAATGCTGAACAAAATTACATGAATTCTGGAATCTGGCCACTTATCAATGGAATTTAAATTCTCTCTGTCTTACTTTCTAACCAGCAAAATGAAAATAACAATGATATAGACTTTCTGAGTCTGCGGTGAGGATTACATGTGATAGTCTACAGCTCTAGGTAAAGAGACTATTTGCAATTAGTGTAAGAAAACTCTGCACCTTTATTTCCAGTTCTCAATTCATAATAAAGAGATTATTCTATTCCTCAAGAGTCTGAAAATGACCATACTTAAAAAAAAAGGCATAAAAATTTGCATTTTATTATTGGAATTGTGTGGTTAGCATGTTGAAGATTCTATTAGATGGTACTAATTTTTCCATTAAGTGGACATGAGTTATTGCTGAATACTTAGAGTTGTCTCTGGGGAATAAGACATCATAGCCGCATAAATGATAAAATCAGATCCCAGGGTATGTCTTGGTGTGACAAGATGAGAAAAGGCAAGTTGTACCCCAGAGAGGACAGGAGAAGTGTGGGAGTGGAGGAGGAGAAAATTTCGGCTTTTCCTCCCTGTTGGGAAAGAGTGGGATGGGGTAGTGGTAATGAACTGACTGAATATATGGAGAACCTCAAATTTTTCTTAGTATTAGCTGACAGAAATAATCTTGCCCCAGTAAGACGTTAGGTCTTCACAGGATGGTAATAAGAGCCCAAAGTGGCTCTGATGTACCCAATTCTAGGGATGATCTGGTTTCTTTTTCATTTACTACTTAAAAATCCCTTATAAGAAAATATAACATTATAATATACAAATTTGTGAGAGGGGTGGAAAGAGAGCAGGTTTTTCATACTGTAAAAGAATTATTTCTGCTGAGTTCCTTTAAATTGTAACCCCATTCAGAGGTTACTAACCTGGGATCCACAGGTCCCCAAGGGAACTATGGGTAGATTCAGGTGGTTTGTGGAGTTGAATGGAAAAAAATCCACCTATATTTTCACTAATCTCTAACTGAAATTTAGCACTTACGTCAATTATGAATGTAGGCAAAAAATAGTAGTCTGCAGTATCTGTGACTATCACCAACAGAAATCGACATTTTTTATTACATATTATAATTTACACCAGGGATTGGGAAACTTTTTCTCTAAAGGGCAAGATGGAAAATATTTTAGCCTTTGAGAGCTATGTGATCTCAGTCCAACTATTCTACTCTGCTGCTGAATGAAGCATGACAGCAGGCAGAGACGATGTGTAAATGAATGAGCATGGCTGTGTTCCAATAAAACTTTATTTGCAAAAACTGTCTGTAGGCTATAGTTTGCTGAATGCTGGTGTACACACATTATGACTCTGAAATTATACTAGTGATTAGCTCTGGTTATTTATTACGTTAAAGTATCCATTATTATATCATAAATGTTTGGGCACATAAAATATTTTAATAATTGTGGTCCTGTATATTTTATACATTGGAAAAAATATTCTGAGAAGGGGTCCACAGGCTTTATGAGATTACCAATAGTCCATGACAGAAAGATTAAGATGCCTTGTCATAGACTCCTTGTCAAATGACTCCTGGGCATGGACTATAAGTGATGGGGAAGATGAAAGCCGGAGAAACAAAATCAGAGTGGCAGAACATACTGTCAATTGAAGCCAATTGGATATGAAATAAAAACCTCTCTGGACTTTCTATGGCAGTTAATGGAAAGATGGAATTCTCTTCTCTATTTTCAGTGACTACATAAAGGGAGTTCCGCTTTTCATACCTTTCTTCTCTTCATTTAAGACAAAACTTGCTTGTCTTCCCATGCTATTACTTTTTGCCACCACATATTTTTCTGAAGAGTTTATAGTGAAAATCTGTTACTTAAGTGCAGTGGGTTTATACAGACCCCACATTGAAACTTGCCTTCCTGATGACTTCCTTTTTCAAATGTCACCTGAACAATGCCTTCTGGGATTTTAGGGAGCAAGTTTCCTCCTTGTAATTTTTCTTTAGAAACCGGAAGTTGAAGGGATGGGGTGGGGGGCGGTTGAAGAGGAGGTGGGGACAAGGGGACCAGACATCTCTGTGCCTGATGGAGCTCAAAGCTCTATGACAATATCCTTAGGGTCTCAGAACAGTGAAACTAAGTGGGAATATATGTGGCAAGTTACATCTTTCTCATAGAAGACAAGCTGTTTTGTCCTTTAACTGTAAGCCCTACTTCAAATAATGCAACAGCAAAATATAACGTGAGGAGAAAGCACCTTCTGCTTAGGACTGTGCTAAACGGCTCTGGGTTACATTTCCAATTTTAATAAACTGATTTGTCAAAACTGTCAGAATCAAGGGAGATCATCTGGATACCAGATGAACAAAAATATCTGTAATTATAAGTTGTCCATTTTTCTCTTTCATCTTCTATATATGTATCTGTGAGCAGATACATATTTTCATGCACATACATACACATAAATTTTAAATCATTTTTTAAAACCTGTCATAATAAAATTCAGGAGTGGAAAACACAGTTCTCATGGGATAGCAATGGGACTTGAAGGCTATGCTGTACTCCCCATCTTAGGACCAACATCTTTTGGCTGAACTATTCTGTCAGAGCCAAAACATTTCAGTTTCATTACCACCTGGACTGGTCCTAATCCTCGCTGATCACTCACTTGCTGTGTGACCATAGGCAAATAACTAAACTTCTCTGGATCTCTGATGTCTCTGTGTGAAATAAACATTTTGATAAACATGTTAACTGCCCCACATAAGTCGTGGAAGTATTAATGAAATTCTTTGGTAAAGAACCCCAAGTCCTCTGAAGAATGCTATGAAACTGCCATGAATTTGTCATGAATGAATTAATTCAAATATTTATCCCAAGTTTAATCAAAATCACATCTTTTGCAATGTAAAGGTTACATTACGATATGTGATGACTTTTAACTGGAAGGTAGCCCACACTTGAAGGCACTGAAATCTCTGTTCTCCTAGAAGGGGTGAGAGGGATGAGTGGAGAAATGGGGGGATGCAGCCTGAGACAGAAACTGGAGCATGAGTGCCACCTCACAGGTTGTGGGACGTGCCCTTTGGGGGCCCTGGATCGACTCCCTTTTGGAAGTAGTTTGGAAAGGTGGTAGGATAGTCATCAACGACCTTTCTCATTATTATTCTCGGGGTAAAGAATTTGAGTTAGAATTTGAACTCACTTGGAGAATGAAGATGCTGAAGTGTGGGCAGAAAGATCAACACACTTGGGAGAGTTTCCACATACTGGACCTCAATATCCTTTTACTTTTCCCTTTCTTTTTCTTTTTCCTTTTCCTTTTCCCTTTCCTTTCAATTAATTAATTAATTAATTAATTAATTTTTGAAGATCAATAAGGAATGAGCCTCTAGATCAAGCTAGCTAGGAAGTTAACTTTTTTTTTTTTTTTTTTTTTGGTAGTGGTGGCAGGGGGTGTTGGGGTGGATAGTTGATTTTTAAACCTGACATTCTATATGACCCCTGATGGGTTAAGGGCTGCTGTGAGTGTCTCTGTGGCAGTTTTCCAGCCCTGCTACATACAAGGCACAAAGTGTGCTGGGAAGTACAATTTACTGAAGTATTTTGCTGATGTCCAGACTGTGTCTTTGGTGAGGGAGAAGAATCTGCCATTCTAAGCAAGACTTGTGGCCTTTTCAAATTAAAAAGTGGACACAGATATAGAATGATAGAATATAGAAGTGACCCTAGAAACCTGCTGGGATACATTCCTTAAATTTCAGGAGGAGAAAACTAAGGTCCAGAGAGTATAAGTGAGTTGCTCATGTATGGCTTCACAGTGAGCTACTGATGAAGCTGGAGTGGGCAGTCAAGTCAGTCTCCAGACTGCTAATAAATCATGCACGCTATGACAAAATGCTAATCAATGGTCCTTCTTTGATGTTATTCTCTCTGGACTATTTAAAAACTGTCTTTTTAAGGTATGAAACACCTGACCACAGAGAAAAGTAGAAATATGTTACTAACAACAGATAGAGTAAAATATTCTTAAAAGCCTTGCTACTGAGCAGAAGTCATTTTAAGAATGAGCACAAACATCTGCAATTTTTCTAGACTCCCTATTTCATCCTCTGTCAGACTCAGCTCGCCTGGTTTTATAACTGTCATCAACCACTGGAGACCCACATCACACCGATCATTCTAGCAAGAACACCTGGGCTTGGATTTCTGTAGCCTTGCTCCTTTGCCTATCCCTACAGGGGCCTAGGTCTTTGCCGACTGCCGCTTTAATCATTTGTTAATTTGCTTAAACATCTGGTCAAATTTGGGAAATAATCTCAACAGGAAGGTTTATGTTAACTTCTCTTGGATGTTGAGAGTTTCCACATGCCACCCCTCCCCCTCTTGTATATTCACACACACGAACAAATCACCAAGGATAGTGCAACAGTCCCAGCCAAGAAAGAGACAGTCAAGGAATATGAATGTGGGCCCCTATCTCTTTTGGTTGTTTCTTTGGGCTTGAAACTCAATATGTTACAAAGTAAAGATATCTGCTGTACTCCATTGGTCTCCACTTTCTTTCTCTACGAATGGTACTGCTTTCTACTCAGTTGCCTAACCAGATCCTGAATATCTTCCCTCTTTATTACATTCTGGACACAATATACAATTAACCCTAGAGCCCTGAACTTTCTCTCACATTTGCACCCCTTCTTATTTTCACTACTACTATCTTACTTCGGACATTCGTCACTTATCATTTAGATTAATACGTTAGTATCTGATGGTTTTCTGGATCTAGTCTCACCCCATTTCAATCCATTTCAATCCATACTCTAGCCAAAGAGATTTTTCCAAAACACATATCTGATCATATTGCCTTCCTTAAAATTCCACAGGAGCTCCGCAAAGCCTCAGGCTCTCTCTACCATGACATCTAAACACATGATCAGCTTTCTGGCTCTCCCACCTCATCTCCCATTTATGCCCCATATCCTGGCCTTCCTTAACTAAATGAAGCTCTGTTTGTGCTCTGACCTCTCCTGTCTATGGACTTTGTCCACACTGTTCCCTCCTCACTGCTGCATGGCTAATTCCAACCTGTTTTTCAAGACTGCGTTCAAGCCATCATTTCTCTAGGAAGCCTCTCATGGCACATGGTTGGTGCTTAATAAATGTGTTTAATAAATAAACTGAACAAAATGGTAGCAACACATTCTGGTAAATACACCTCTTTCCTACAGAAGCACAGTAATAACTGCAAAGGGAAAGGAAAAAATGTAGGCTGGGGAATGAGAACCTTGGCTGAAGGTGATGTCAGTATCATGGCTTGGGCAGAAGCACCTTGTTCGGGGTGCCTTTGTCAAAATCTCCTTATCAAAAGTGAGAAAGAATCATAAAGAACAGTCTCTTCACAGAGGACCTGACGCTTGGAATAATAACATAATTGCCTGCTTGAAACCACCAGGAACCATCAAATCATAGTGATTATGCTATTTGCCTTTACTGATTTTACCAGCAATTGTCCTATCAAATTGCCATGAAGTCTAACTTAAAGTAATCATGAAGAACACAGAGAACCCATATGACCTCTAGGTCAAGGCTATTTTACCTGATTAGGGTCATGAGGGAGTGGTGGAGGCAGATATATTCTGCCTCATATGGTGATGATACATATTTAGATTCTGTGTCCTTACTAGGGAAAAAAAAAACACCTCATTTTTCAGAGAAGAAAGAAAAACTTTTCATGATTCTCTTGGGCCAGTGCAAAAGCTATTTGAGCAATTGTTACGTTTAAAATTGTGGTGATGTTCAGAAATTTCAAATGGCAACAACAGATACCTCAATAAGACTAGTCTTGAACTGAGTATCAGGAACAGGATTCACCATAAGCAAGTAAATAAGACAAAAGAACCTTCACCTTGAAGCTACTGCCTTGGCTCTTGGTGTCAGCAACCTTGCAGAAAAGCAGCTCCCTCCTCTACCTCAGAGCCTGAGAGACAGCTATCCTTCTGAAAGACTCCCCGAGTCTGTCCTTTGCCTTGGGGATAATGCTGAGCATTGTCAGTTTCAGAGATAGAGGCTCTCTTCCCCTCCTCCCCCAGGAGCCAGACTGCTCTCTGGCAGAAAACTCCGTCACCAACACCTCCTTGCCGCCATCACCTGCTCCTTGTAAACCACTTCACTTGAGAATCCAGTTTTAGGAAGGAAGAAAGGGGTTGCATGCTAGGCCGCCTCGTAATCCAGCACGATCATTCCAGATGTTGTGACTCACTTAAAGGGAGTTCCTTGTCTGGACTGCCCATCTCAGGCAGCTTACTACGGAGCATGCCCTCCAAAGGTTTAGAGATAAGTCTCAGGAGAGCACAGTCCCCAATCAAGACTTCATCACCCAGCAGGGGCTATTTAGAAGCAGGGCTTCTCAGCTTGTCTCCTCCATAAAGTGACACAAAGACCCTCCTGTTAGCCACAGCCTTGAGTAGTGATGTCATCAGAGGCTTTGGTCTCATGGTAGGAGGTGGTCTTGTTTTCTGAATCACTGAGGTATCTAAAAGCTTAACTGACCTGCCATACTGAAAGCCCCATAGTTGCAGAGAGAACTGTCTTGGGGGAAAAGACCTCAAGAGAAAGAAATGAACCAGAAGTTGCCAGAGAAACTGTCTTATGACGTTTAGAGAAAACTGAGCATATCCCCAAGCTCAGCCTCACCAAATGCAGGCTAACCCCAGAGATTTGGTAGCACCTGGCACACACAAAAAATGGAACTAATTGTGTTTTTGTGACAATACTCCTGAGAATTCCAACAAAGACAGGGACAGGAGAGTTGGAGAAGAGTACCCAATGGGATCAGGCATTTCTGCCACCCAGTGTAGGCCTACAATGCAATGGTATCAGTGACTCAAGGCCTTTCAAAGCCACTTTGCCCACCAACACCTGAAGCAGTATGTTTGAACAGCAGGCAAAAGCTCTCTATTTCTTATCCTTCCTCAGGCTTTCTGAACTCAGACTACCAGTGTGGAATACTTTAATAACAAAAGGAATCTCAAATGCCATGCTGCAGGTAGCACAACTTGGCTTGCTCATTGTGTGGCTTAACCAAACATTTAAAGATACATAGGATGGG